>VBSM01003176.1:52765729-52880118 GCA_008086735.1 Cheirogaleus medius
ATTTATATTATTATAATTAATCATCACCTTTGCTTTATTAAATGTCCATTAATAATGCTCAGTTGTACACAGTGGGAAATTTGAATTTTCTTAGCTAAGTACATTTTCCAAGGTCACGAAGTTAGTAAGTGGAGAGGCATGGCTGGGGCCCATGTCTATGTGAATGCAAACTTCACAGCCTTAATTACCATCTATACCTACCTACTCCTACAGTCAAGAAAGGATATGAGTCAAAAGGAGTTGAAGAAAGTCAAGACAGTGCTTGCCGTCTGATACGTCTTTCCTGCTCCTTAAATAGTGTACACAGCACATGTTCCCAAACTGGAAACAAAAGCTTGTCTGGACTTCAATAATTCACAGGCCATGTGTGTTTTTAAAGCTGAGGGACCATCCAGTTAACCAACCACGCTGGGAAACACATGTAGAACCTGGCAGAATTAAGTGCAAAGTACTAATGTTTATTCTTACTCCCACCCCAATCAGAGGAGAACTAAAATTATGAGCCAGAAAGAATCAGCCAGAAAGAATGTTCCTCAGCCCATCAAAGGCCTCTGAGTTTAGAGCCTTGACCGTGTTGCCTTGAGTACCTCCTACCACTCCAGGCATAATAAGAATATGATAGTGGAAAGTGAGAATGTGAGACAATTATAGCATGCTTTTCACTTTTTGTATGTTGCATATATCTGGACATAGCAGTATCGGGCACTGGAAGCCAAATGAGATCCCCTGAGGCTGACCAAATGAGGTCAATAACTCATCAGTCCCCAAGGACATGTTACAGACTTCTATCTATAACATAAAGGAAGTGCATAAGTGGCAATGTGAATAATTCTGAATAAGGTTATCAGAGTGCATACCCCTATAGTGCCAAAGAGAATTATTCAAAAGCGTATGTCAGAAATACCAGGAAAACAATAACAGTTGGTGTCAAAGCATTCTGGTTTTGTAGAGAAGGACTTTAACTCTCATCAGAATTTAGATTAATAAAAATGTTAATTGTTGATATAAAAAAAGGCTTAGATATCCCACAATAGAAAGACTAGAGAATACAGCCTTTGCGTTATTTCAGTTTGAAAGTTTTATTTATACAATAATCCTAAGAGGTTAACCACTCATAATTCTTCATTTTAGTATTGAATTGTAAGAGCTTAGTAAATGTTCATTATCATAACAATAATACCAATCTTTAATTTTCCAAAAAGTAAACATACTTTTAGATTAAAAGCTAGACAGGGTTCTATCTATTTTGCCTTAATCTTACTAAAAGATTAATATCAATTCCTGACAAGCCACTTCTCTTTTCAA
The DNA here is from genome assembly GCA_008086735.1 of Cheirogaleus medius. Classification (NCBI taxonomy): domain Eukaryota; kingdom Metazoa; phylum Chordata; class Mammalia; order Primates; family Cheirogaleidae; genus Cheirogaleus; species Cheirogaleus medius. Next base: position 52,767,035 of record VBSM01003176.1, read on the forward strand.
AAAGATTACACTTAAGGAAGGATTTTCTTCTTACTCTTCAGGGAAGGAATTGAAAAAAGATAAGCAAAGAGACATGCCACAGTGCACCATGGGGTAGCACTTAATTCAGCCTTACCCTACCTCCTCCCCAAAGAAATTCAAAGTGGCAGGGGTGTCAATGAAACTAAATGCATATATTTTAAGGTGGTGTTATATAACCAAAATGCAAATGTTTAGTAAATATTCAGAGTAATCCACATTTCTCCAGGCCTGGTTATGATCCCTGCCCTATTAACAGGGCTGCAAGGAAGACTCTGCTGTACCCATAGTCCTCAGACATGACTAGCAAGCAGCCCTATGTAGGCGAGTAACACTCGGAGCACTTGAAGTATCTAACCCCAAAGGACATAATTCCCATGGTAGTCACATTGCCCACCCTGCACAGCTGTCTGCTGTGACCCTGGACACACTGACATCAGAAAACAAAACTGCATGTAACAAACAGCTTTTAAAACCAAGTTAGTTCTATTTTAGAAATAGCTTGAGCTGGATATTCCAAGCCTAGCAGGCAGAACAAAAAGTAGACTCAAATCAGTGGAGGAACATTAAGCTTCTTTCAGAACTATCAATAGTACTTACTTTAAAATTGGGCTTTCAGCTGGCTTCAATGGCCAAGGTCTATTCATTTTGGTTTCATTTTTTTATATTTTAAAAAATGTAGGGGTTACAAGTATTTTTTGTTATGAAGATAAATTATATCATGCTGAAATCAGGACTTTCAGTGTACCTGGATAGTGTGGATTGTGCTCTACAGGTAGATGTTTTATCCTTCACCCTCACACTCCTCCTCCCTCATTCATTTTCAATGTCCATTACTGCTCTTTATGAGCATATATAATATATCTTTCATTTAGCTCCCACTTAAAAGTGAGAACATGTGGTATCTGTTATTTGATTCCTGAGATACTTCACTTAGGATAATGGTCTCCAGCTCCATCCAGTTTGCTGCAAAAGATATTTCATTCCTTTTCATGGCCAAGTAGTACTTCATGGTATATATACCACATTTTCTTTACCCACTCACCAGTTGATGGGCACTTAGGTTGACTCTATTTGCTATTGTGAATTGTGCTGAATAAACATTTGGATACAAATGTCTTTTTTATAAAATGGCTTCTTTTTCTTTGGGTAGATATCCAGTAGTGGGATTGGATTGTTGGATCAAATGGTAGGTCTACTTTTAGTTCTTTGAGGAATATCCATACTGCTTTTCATAGCAGTGGTACAAGTTTACATTCCCACCAACAGTGTGTAAGTGTTCCCTTTTCATCACAACCACGCCAACATCTATTGTTTTTTTTACTTTTTGATAAAAACAATTCTGACAAGGGTACGGTGGCATCTCATTGTTGTTTTCATTTGCATTTCCCTAATAACTAGTGATGTTGAGCATTTTTTTCTTGTTAGTTGGCCATTTGTCTGTGTTCTTTTGAGAAGAAGATAGACATGTTCATGACTATCCTGTTCATGTTTTTGCCCACTTTTTGTCAGGACTATTTGTTTTGTTCTTTCTGATTTGTTTGAATTATTTTCAGATTCTGGATATTAGCCTTTTATTAGACATACAGTTAGAAAATATTTCCTCCCATTCTGTAGATTATCTATTTACTATGTTAATTATTTCCTTTGCTGTACAAAAACTTTTTAGTTTAATTAAGTCCCATTTAATTTTGTTGTTGCTGTATTTGCTTTGGGGTCTTACCCATAAATTCTTTGCCTAAGCCAATGTCTAGAAGAGTTTTTGCTACATTTTCTTCTAGAATTTTTATGGCTTCAGGTCTTACATTTAAGTCTTTAATCCATCTTGAGTTAATTTTTATATATGGTGGGAGATAGGGATCTTGTTTCATTCTGCTACAGGTGGCTATCCAGTTTTCTCAAAACCATTTTTTGAATAGGGCATCCTTTCCCAGGTGTACGTCTCTCTGGTCCAGGGATTTCTTTTGTTAGGAGAGGTTTTTTATTCTTTCAATATCATTACTGATTATTGTTCTGTTCAGGATTTCTATTTCTTCCTGATTCAAGTTTGGGAGGTCATGTGTTTACAAAAATTTATCCGTTTCCTATAATTTTGCTAGTTTGTGTGCATAGAAGTTTCATAGTAGTCACAGATAATATATTGTATTTCTGTGGTATCAGTTGTATTATCTCCTTTTTCATTTCTGATTGAGCTTATTTGGGACCTTTCTCTTCTATTTCTGGTTAATCTAGCTAGAGATCTATTAATTTTGTTCATCTTTTCAAAGAACCAACTTTTTGTTTTATTGATCCTTTGTAATTTTTGTTTCCATTGCATTTAGTTCTAGTCTGAATTTTGTTATTTTCTTTTGTTTTTTATTAGCTTTGTGTTTGGTTTGCATGTGTGTTTTTGGGCTATCACCCAGGCTAGAGTACAGTGGCATCATCACAGCTCACTGCAACTTCAAACTCCTAGGCTCAAGCAATTCTCCTGCCTCAGCCTCCCGAGTAGCTGGGACTACAGACATGTACCATTATGCCTGGCTAATTTTTTCTATTTTTTTAAATAGAGATAAGGTCTTGCTCTTGCTCAGGCTAGGTTTTCTAGTTCCTTGAGATGTAACATTAGGTTGTTACTTTGTGATATTTCTGTCTTTTTGATGTAAGCATTTAAAGTTATGAAATTCCCTAACACTACTTTTACTGTATCCCATAGATTTTGCATGTGTGTGTCAGGATTGTCATTCAGTTCGAAAGATCTTTTGGTTTCCATATTAATTTTGTCATTGGCCCAAAGATCATTCATCAATAGGTTGTTTAATTTCCATGATTTTGTGTAGATGTGAGAGCTCCTCTTGAAGTTGATTTCCAGTTTTATTCCTCTGTGATCTGAGAAGATACTTGGAATGATTTCAATTTTTCTGAATTTGCTGGAACTTGTTTTGTGGGCTATCTTGGAAAATGTCCCATTTGCTAATGAGAAGAACATATATTCTGCAGTTTTGGGGTAGAATGTTCTGCAGATGTCTGTTAGGTCCATTTGTTCTGGAATTCTGTTTAAATTCAGTGTTTCTTTGTTGATCTTCTGCCTCAATGATCTGTCCAGTCCTGTCAGTGGAATGTTGAAGTCACCAGCAGATATGACGTTGTTGCTTATTTCTTTGCTTAGATCTGGTAGTATTTGCTTTATGAATCTGGGAGCTCCTGTGTTTGGTGCATATATATTTAGAATTATTATATCTTCTTATTGAATTGGTCCCTTTTATCATTATATAATGACTGTCTTTGTATTTTTTTAACCATTGTTGATTTATAAACTATTTTATCTGATATGAAAATAGCTTTTTCTGCTCAATTTTGGTTTCCATTCATGTGGAATATCCTTTTTACAACTCTTTACCTTGAGTCTATGTGTATACTTGCAAGTTAGATGGGTTTCTTGGAGATAGCAAATACACTATGCTTTTTCACCCTCATTCATTCAGCCTGTCTATTATATATTCTAAATGAAGCATTAAGACCATTTATGTTCAATGTTAGTATAGATATGTAATATACCGTTTTGTTCATCATGTTGAATGATACCTAGTTGCTTTGTTTTCTCCCTTGTATTACTGTTTTATAAGAGTTGTGAAGTCAACTTTTGAATGTTTTTACACTGGTGGGTATTGATTGTTCTTTTCCATGTATAGAGCACTTTTAAGCATTTCCTGTATGGCAGGTCTAGTGGTGACAAATTCCCTTAGTGCTTGTTTGTGTGGTAAGACTTTATTTCTCTTTCATTCATGAAACCTAGTTTTACAAGACATAAAATTCTTGGCTGGCAGTTATTCTGTTATACAGACTAAAAATGGGGCTCCCAATTCCTTCTGGCTTTTAAGGTCTCTGCTGAGAGGTCTGCTGTCAGTCTGATGGGTTTTCCTTTGTAAGTTACTTGTTGCTTTCATCTCACAGCCTGTAGGATTTTCTCCTTCACTTTGACTTTGGTCAGGCTAATGACTGTATGCCTTGGTGATAACTCATTTGCTATTAATCTCCCAGGTGTTCAATGACCATCTTGTATCTGACTATGTAAACTTCTAGCAATACCAGAAAAATTTTGCTCTTTTATTCTCTCAAATAGGTTTTTCATGCTTATTGCTCTTTCTTTTTCTCCCCCAGGAATACCTATAATTCTTATATTGGCTTGCTTTGCATAATCCCATATTTTTCACACTATTGTTCATTATTCTTTTTTCTACATTTTTTTTACTTCCTGGTTTACTTCAAAATCTTGATCTTCAAGCACTGAAGTTCTTTCTTCTGCTTGGTGTAGCCTGTTGTTAAAGCTTTCTGATATATTTTGAAATTTCTTAAGTAACTCTTTCATTTCATTAAGTTCTGTTATCTCTTTTCTAATGTTATGTCTTTAGTGAACTTTTAATTCATGCCATGAATTAATTTTTTGATTTCTTTGAGGTAGTTTTCTACCACCATCTCAATTCCACTCATCTTGCTTGTCATCCATAATCTGAATTCCATATCTGTCATTTTAACAATTTCCTTTTGGAGGGGGTGAATTTTTCCTTTTATTTTATTTTATCTTATTTCAAGAAAGTATGAGAGTACAAACATTTTGGTTGCATTTTTATCTTTGCCTCTCCCTAGCAAGGGTTAGAGGTATGCCCTTCCCTTCCACAACACTCACCACATCACTCAGATGTGAACAATTTCCTTTTGTTGGGAGTTCATTAGGGGAAAGCTATTGTGATCCTTTGGAGGTGTCAAAACAGCCTTTGTTTTAATGTTTCTGAAGTTTTTATTCTGGTTCATTCTCATCTAGGGTCACTTCTCTCAGCTCAAAACAGATAGAAGATATGGTACACCTATGTTCCTTTGCTTGGACCTCTGTCACTCATTTAAGATAGGGATGGATCTCTGGATGGTGTGCTTGGGTCATACTCTAGAAGTTTGACTGTGCAGGAGAGGGTTGGATACACTGTAAGCCTTTAAGGCTGCTTCTCTGCTGCATCTCCCCTGTTCCCCTGTGGTTGTCACTGGGACACGGTGGCAGGGCCCAGCCCTGGTGCCAAGTGTGTACACCAGATGTGGCTGGCCAGCAGGACAGGGCATGCACTTGGATGGAGGAGGTTTGCTGGCCATGGCGCTGACATGTGCAGGTCTGAGCAGCCGAGGTGCCAGGTGCGTGGGCAGGGTGAGGTCCACGCAAGGCGTGGTGTATGGCATAACAGGTACACAGGGCATAGCGTCCCTGCAGAACCCCGGGGTGTGGGGTGGAGGGAGTTCCCATTGTAGAGTGGGCAAACAGGTCATGGCTCACAAGCAGGGTAAGTGGGACCTCTGGACAGAGTGGACCCACAGGCCAGGGCACCTATGCAGTATGGAGCAGGTCCAAGGGCCATGGCAATCAGGCATGTGGGGCCAGAGCAGTGGCGGGACAGGGTGTAGGGGTGAGGCAGGGTGCACACAGGGTGCAGCACCCAAGGCACCTGTGCAAGATAGCACAGATCCATGGTGTGCATTCCACCCTGATCCAAAGGCTATGGCTGCCCTGGCTTTTGTCCCACTTGGGGCCTTTCAGACAGCAGTGGCAGTGACAGCAGTCCAGCTACTCTGGAAGTGGGAAATGGGTGCAGAGGGCTAGAGGCATGTGCTCCACCTGGGCCCTGTGGGAAGGGCGATTGAGTGGGATTGCCCAGGCCACAGCTGCAGGCACCGGGCCCATGGTTTCCTGCTCTGCCCAGGGCCCCTGGCAGCAGCAGTAGTGCACATCACCTGCCAACAGGGCTCTCGCAAGTGCTGGGATTCCCTACTGCATCCCCACCTGACGGGGCAAGGAGGAGGCAGCAGTCACAGATCTGACCCCTGGGCAAAAAGTAGCTTTCCAGGTTTGGGATGTTACAATGGCACCCGCTGTGGTGCGCAGGACTCACAAGCCAAGTGTCCCTTCTCTCCAGAGCAACCTCCAGTTAGGTCTCTCTATCAGTCCTGTGGCCTGCTGCAGTGGAGGAGCCCTCCTGCCAGTCCAGTTGCAGTATCCTCAGAGAAAGTGTGGAGCCTGAGGATTCTTTCCTCTGTACCTTTCCCACCTGTGGGCACCTTCCCTAATAACCACTGGTTCTGCTGAGCAGCTCGTCCCACTTCTGTCTTCTTCACTTCATTCCCTCCTCCACTTCATGGATTCCCAGAGCTCTCACTCAGACGATCGATCCAAAGGTGGATATATATTTGTCACTTTTAGTCAGTGAGAGCAGCATTGTGCAGGATGCTTGCAGTGCCCCTCTCCCCTGCCAATCCTAATTTGATTTCCATTGACTTTTCACCTCTGCTTCAACTCCCACTTGTGCTCCATCCACCCTATCACCTGATATCTGAGCAGTGTGAGACAGAACAGGAGGTGTGAGGGGGGAAGGGGAGAAAAGAAACAAAAATTAAATATTAAATTCATCATGTAGAGATGGTTGAAATAAAAAGTAAAAATGGCCTTTTGCATTTATCATTCAATGGATGCCAATTTATTTGGTTTTTAGTTAAGTACTTATATCTTGATGCATTTCCTCATCCAAGAGTACAGATTTGAGCAGGAAATAACATTAGACAGTAAGCAAACTTCCAAAGCAAATCAAATTCCAGAATTCTTGTAATTGCCACCACACAGGGTATTTTGAGGAGCCCAAATCAAGGGTCTTATAAGAAGGATGAACAGTACAAGGTAAAGCTGGAAGTAAACATTCAGGTAGAACTCACCAGAAATACCTTGAGCCTAGTCTTTATTTTCTTTCAACACTGATACTTGTCTTTCCAACCCCCAAACCCAACTTTCACCCTGAAAATTTCCCAACCATACTTTGTTCTTTGAATTTCATAACTGCTCATTTTGAATGGTTTGCAGGATCTGCTCATATGATCATTTTCCCCTCTAGACCATATTCAAGACAAATTTTTCACTCTCAACTGTTGCCAAAGTAACAGTGACAGGATGGGGAATTTCCTTGTTTTCTGAAGTTCCCTGAAAAAGTGAGAGTAGCTGAAATTCTGAGAAGATTTGAAAAGCATTAAAATGTACTTCTCTATTTCTCACTTGGTTCAAATGGACTGAAAAAAAAGAGAACATTTATTTCCATGACTACTGGAAGTAAAGCCTCAAATCCTCTGGTTTCTCTAAAGTTTTCACTATTGTGTGAGAAAGCGTACTGTCTTTCATCAATAAACCTGTAAGGGCTTCAGAGCTTTGCAGTCCTTGTAAGCAATCCCCAAATGATTTAATGCTGTTTTCTGGGTATTGTTCTTCACCTCTACAGCAATTCAGAATGGATTATATTGAATCCAGTTTTGTTTCTAGGCTTCCGATTGCTTTGCAAAATATGCTTTTAAAAGAAATCAAAAGTATTTCAATGCTACAAAATTGTTTTTACATTTCTATATAGACCTGGAAGAAACCTCATGGATCCATATCAGGCAATTTCCTGGCCGCAAAGTAAAACCACAGTAAAACCATCCCAGAAAAATAAATGTTTCACCTTCTTATACAGACCTACTACAAAAGTGGAAATTCCACAATGTCCTTCAGTTACTCCAAATGTTAACAATTATTAGTGTTGGCAAATGAATTCTGATCTGTAGAGTCACATGTTCTAATTAAACCTGCTCCACTTGTTCCTCAAATAAGAGGTGTATAAGGTGAATATTCATTTTTAATTCAATTCAATGATCATTTATTGAGTAGTTCCTACAGTCAAATACTTTAATAAATGTCAAAGGTAGAGAAAGAAAGATATAATTCCAGTCCTTAAGAAATTTGAAATCTAGTGAAGAAAACAGACATGTAGACATTATAATAATGTTTGTTATAATAAAGACCGGGTAATAGTCAAAATATTTTACTGTTAATGCTATGGGCACCAGCCTGTCAAAGTAGAGACCTACTGTAGGACCATAAAAAGGCTCTGGAAGATCCTCTGTTAACGCTGCATTACGGGGAGATGTAAGAAGTGTGGGCAATGGCAGTGATGACCTGGGGACCGAGGAGGTAGCTCAGTAGGTCAAAGCAATGGCTATTCTACAATTAATATTAAAAAATTCAATCTCTTGCAACTAGCTCAGTCATTCTGGTGCACAAAAGCTAACAATACATAATAGCTTTATATAAAAAGAACTATTCTTAGAAGTGACCACTAGCCTAGTCCATGGGCAACCACTGAGGATTTTCTACTATAGTTCTTAATGCTATTCACCTACTATTCTTCCAAGTACACAATAGGATCACACATTCTTCCTCTTTTGATGCAAAGCATAACTATGTGATTTGCTTTGGAAAGTGGTGGAAAACTTTAAGGGCCAGTAAAGGATTGGATTAGACTGTCAGGACTAAGTGGGGGATGGGCACTGTAAGCAGAGGGAGAGTAAGAACAAAGATAAGGAAATGAGACAGGTCTGGATCAGCACAACTAATAGGATGGTAACAAGCAATGCATTACAGAGGTAGGCAGAAGTCTGTCATGAAGTAGATGTACAGGATATCAAGGAATATGGTCTTTATCTTACAGGTAGGAGTAAGGAGGTAACAACAAACAGGGCCTTAACACTCCCTTCAGCTTGACTAAACTTTAGACAGGTTTCTTCTTGATTCTAGGCTCTTGACCTCCCTTTTTCTTGAAGCATTTACTTTGGGAAACTTGCAATTATAAATTCTTTCTCTGATCCTTGAGATGTAAATCTTCTACAACCAGGAAAGTCTTTCTCGAGGACAGAGAGCCGTCCCTTTGAAACATAATCATTGAGACATCATTGCCCTACTCACGCAATCTCTGTAAGAGGGTAGAATCTTAACTTTGATAAGTACCAATTATCAAACACGGATGGTCTGATCACACTGATCAACTTCCCCCCAACAGTCTCCAGTGCTTTTCTACTAGTGCTCTTATATATAAACTGTAAGTGCTAATAAACTTTCCCATCTTTTGTTTTAGCGGGGTTGAGTTCAATCCCTCTCCCCTGTAGCAACAGTCTTGAATAAAATCTTCCTTGCCCTTTTAACTTGTTCAGTGCAATTTTCCCTTGAAAGTAAGAATACAGGTAAGGAGGTAATCCAGCAATCCAGATGAGAACTAGTACATGAACATGACCTGATAACTGGGATGTGGGGAGAGAAAGAAAAAGTAAGCATCTGAAGTGGCTCCACGTGCCCTGGGATGATGCTGCTTTTTGAGATGGAGAGTAAGACAAGGGAAGCTGCAAAGGCAGATTAACAGTGAAGCCAACAAAGTTTCAGCTTCGGGGCCCCTCACTTCCTCAGTACCTTCCAAGGGCAAAGTAGGGACCTAACAAAATGTTCATATAATCATACATTTTTTTAAACTTTGCACAAAACAAGATATCTTAGCTGTAACTTGTAAGAACAGTTCAGAATTACTGGGAACAATACAACTTCTCTCCATGGGATACATAGTGAGGATAGAAATCAAAACACATGTACCTCTGACTCTACATAAAGATGACATTCTAGTAACATCGGCATAATTGACTAAATATTGCTTAGCAATTCACAGATTATTTATGGTCTCTTTTTGAAAAGCATTTTACCCAGGCCCTCTTTAAGCATCTTGCTTTTCACAATTTTCCTCACTTCTCTTTCTGGATTGACAGAGAAGTTAAAGAAAATCTCTCTATACAGTTTCCACTATTGGCTTAATGACTAACACTCATCTCAAAATCTGTCTGTCTATCTAAGTGCTTTGAGTGTGCTGCACTATGCTGTATTTGTTCAGGTGCAAAATGGCATGCTTATAACTGACCCATTTTTCCCTTTGACGTCAGTAATTTATATTCCAAACACAGGCGTCAAGAAGCCAGAGGCCACAGGATTCCCTGATGTTACTGACCTGCCCTCTGCAGGGGTCTACTGGGGAGGGTTATCTTGACTGGTTTGTGCCTTGGTGCAGTGATGATGGTGCTGAGATAGCACAGTTCAGCGATTCATTAGGTGAGGCTTTTCAAGCAGAGAGTGTATTATTATTAACTACAATTAAACCAAAGAGGGACAAAGAGTGAAAAGAATTTTTTTTAAGTTAGTTTTCAATTTTGAAGTGTTCTAGAAAGACACTGGGCTTTCACATTAATGGTGTGATGTTAGTGTCTTAATTTTCTTGTTTATAAACTGGAGATGATAACATCTATTGCATAGTCTTTGTTTTTGGTTTTTTTGCAATTTAAAATCTTATTTTTTAAACTGTTAAGTGGTTATGATACCATGAGAGAGAAGTTGGGGGAGCTAGCTACAGACAGACTAGTTCTATAAGAATCTCACAAATATTTCTTGAGTATTGGAGTCTGATCAGTGGCTTCAATGAGCCTACTAACTGCCCACCTCTATGCCTCCAGTACATCTACTTCATTTCGTTGATCTCTGAATTTTAAACAGAATGGGCTTACTTTGCTATGGTAGGGACTGGCTAACTGCTCATCAGACTCATTTATGTTCTCCCTAGATTACATTTCCTGGATGACTAGGTATGACCACATGCCTGAGTTCTGAGTAAGCACATTTCTTCCAGGAATGACCTATGAAAACTTTCCAGGCACAATTCTCCATAGTTTTTCAACTGTTACAGTCCTAATAAATATAACCATGGTGATCATAGAAGCCACTGTAGAGGAAAGTATAGACATTGGAGAAAGGAGTCAGGGTCCCTGAATTATTGCTTTGATCAGTTACCAACTGGGAGTACCAGTTTCACAAGTAAGAAAGAAATAATTTTCTCAGATGTTGAACCATGACATATTTAGGGGCTCATTTTTTAACAGCAGTTGACTTAAATAAAATACCTTCTAAATGATATTAATAATGTGATTACTAAGAAAGAAATGTGACTTTGACTTTGAAAAATGCATTTTCCCATCTCTTTATATAAGAAGGTTATGCCATAGGATTTTTGTGAGGATTAAAATAATTTATTTATATAAGGTACCTAGTATGTTGCTCCACTGATACTGCTTGATAAATTATATATGTTATAGTTAACTCTGCTATTATTGAGTCAATAGATTTTTCTAAATGAAATTTACTATGGAATATCTGACAATCTAACAGTTGACAAAGACCCTCAGCTGATGGAGCTTGTGTCTAACAATTCCAAGTAACAGTTCTCCTACTGCTTTTAGCACAAGGATGTGATTTTTCCCATGTTCCTATTTTTGAATTCTCTGCTAATATTATCAGAGTGCCTCACATATATTATAATAGATCTATAATAAATGTCTTTCAAATGAACAAATATTGCAGTTATGGTATGAATTTTGAAAAGCCAGAAAGTACAATGGCTACCTGTATTAGTGAGGACAGAGTATTTCTCAGTATAGACCTCAGTGACTGTGCTGAGAAAGCTTCCAACAATTACAAAAGCTTTAAGCCTCACAAAACTTGGCTCTACCCTTGAAGAACAGGTTTGTAGGTATAATAGTTAAGTTTATGTGTCAGCCTAACTAGACAACCGGGTGCACAGGTATTTGGTCAAATATTATTCTAGGTGTTTCTGTGAGGGTGTTTTTGGATGAGATGAACATTTAAATAAGTGGACTAGTAAAGTAGATTGCTCTTCACAATATGAGTGGGCCTCATCCATTCAGCTGAAGGCCTGAATAGACAAAAGACTTACCCCGTCCCAAATAAGACAGAATTCTCTTGCTTGACAGCCTTCCAACTGGAACATCAGCTTTTCCAATTTTTATAGAAGATTGTTGGCCTCTGGACACAAACTGGGACATCAGCTCTGCAGATTTGGGATTTGCCAGCCTCCATGGGCATGAGCTAATTTCTTACAATAAATGAATAAATAAATACCCAACAGATGACATATACATCCCAAAGAGAACAAATATATATGTTATGTTTCTCTGGGGAACCCTAATACAGTAGGGTGAACAGGTTTAATTTCAGACTTTTTGAATCTGTCATTCCTCCCATATATTTCATATACTGAAAATACGCCTTGGATTACTGAAGTGCATTTTTTCTAGCCTAAAAATATCATACATTAAAGGTAAAATCCCAAAGGACTTGTTCTGCTGACCATTCTTCACTCTTTATAAGCAGCTTAGAATGGGCAAAATACTATAACCTTGGTTGGGGGGGAGTCAAAAACTTCTTTGAATGTCTGATAGAAGCCATATCCTCCACTAGAAAGCAAACTCCCTCATGGGAGGAACTGTATCTTGTTTATTACTCTATTCCCAGTGCCTGGGACAGTGGTTGGTGTATAATAGACAATAAATATTTTGGAATGAAAGAATAAATAAATGAACCCTCCACAAGAAATATGCATAGATACACACTCATAGACTCAAACCAAATATAATTTTGCATACAACGTCCAGACTTCATCAAGTCTCATTTCTGGTCCTTAGTTTAAGAAGACCTATTCTGAAAAGGTTCCAGCTAGGGATAAATTTATTATTGCTTAATGGTTTCTATATTTTTCTATTTGTGGATTTTGACATTATACTTGTTTAAGAAAGTGACTTAGAGAAAAACAGAGGGAATCCGAGAGACAAGAAAGAAACAGAAATAGATAACAACCTTCAGAAAACAATGCACTAAAGCCCTCAGGTTCTAGTCTGGTGAGCTTGCCTGACAGCACCATATTACACACCATATTTTTTCCAGAGAGATATGTAGATTTAAACATATCTTTTTGATTTCTTCTTTTCCAATAGTAAGTATAATATAATGGATTTTTGTTTCATGAATTGGTTTCTAAATTATTCCATAGAAAACTGAGGGAGGAAAGAACGTCATAAATGTCAGACTTTGATATATCCATAAAAGTCCTTTAAAGTCCAGCTTATCAGAGCCCATGAATATAATCTTTAGCAGTGCCATAAAATATAGTAAAAGCCATTGGGTTTTAGGTTCAGTGGAACTGCAAAGATACTAACCCGCTGCTACTTAACCAAGGCTAGGGAAGGAATTGTCTTTAACAGTACTCCACTGAATTCAGATAGCAGGAAACTCAGCTCTCAAGATCAACTTGAAAGAAGGTCACTCAAGTCCAAAGGAACATAAGGTGAAAATAAATGAAAGCTAAATAAAAATCAAGGTCATTTAAAAGCTTTCAAAGCAGCAGCAAAACTGACACTTTAATGCACTAACGTTTAAATCACATGAAAAGCTAATAATATGAAAATAATTTTATTTTGAGGTAAATGCAGCTCTGAGATGCTAAGTTGCTAGTAAGTAGACCTGGAGTTCGTATGCATGTCCTTAAACCACAGTTTTAAGCTCCAACTATAACACTGGGAGATTTTATGAAGTGATACAGTTGGACTTGTCTCCAATCAGAGTGGCTAATGGAAAAGGAAACCATCTCAGTAGCACAAAGCTGCTCACTCAAATGACAAAGTGGTTTTGCAAATCCCAAATGTCTGTCACCTAAAAAGAACAGGTTGCCTTTCTCACCAGTAAGACAATTTGTCCACATTTAGTTCCCATGCCGACAGCAAAACAAATGCGAGGATGACAAGATAGGACTGATCTTAATACGCTTTGTCTATTTTAATCTGCTCACATTAGTTTTCTCCTTGCCAGCAGGTATCCTCTGGCTGGGGAAATTAAATAATGGTGTGGTCTGCCTGTGATTCACATATGTTGTGAACCAGGTAAGCAGTAACCAACTTATTCTAGGATATATAGACTTTATTTTCCTTTGTCATAAACAAGAGGGAATATTCCAGGAAATCTGTACTTCAGTGAAATACACAGGATGTTTTGACATTTAAGAATCACAGTTTTCCTGTACAGGAGTATAGATAATATGCCCACAAGTGATTTGGCAATTATATAATCTTAGTGTTTATTTCCAAAATACTTATCAGGAAATGAAACATGTTAGTTGGATACTTTTACTAGTCATTTGCAGGCTTTTAAAAAATAAATTTGAATATAGCTTGTTTCTTCTGATCTCTTCAGAAAAAAACGTTGTTTCTCTTCACCCTATGCCTGGTTGCAAACGATTACTCCAAATTATATTTTACAATATACTAAATAGGATATTGGTCATATAATAGAAAAGCTCATAGCTATTATTCCATTTTTCAAGTTTTATACCTATAAGGGTTTCTATTCTACCTTGTCTAGTTTTCTGTTTACCTCTGCCCACCACCAGATTTTATTACTTGACATGGCATTGTATATCATTGCCATGTAGGTAGCATAAAGATTTATGTTCTATTCATAAACAGGATGAATGCAAATCATTTAGCCTTAATGTATCAAAACAAAGTTATTATTGTTTGGAATTCTTTTTGTCTTGAAAAATGTTTGGCCTTTTGTATACACATGAACACACACATATACATGCTATATGTATTAATATATACACATATGCATGCACATAACATAGTTTTTCTTTTTTAGGTCGGTTGTATATTCTGAAGCTTGACTGTCTTTATATAACCTTGGGCTTCAATTCTTTTGCCTTTAGATCAGCATATTAGGCAAATATGCACGGCTTTATTTTTCATTTGCATTCCTTATCTCCAATGTGTGATTTTTTTTTTCTAGAGCACTAAGTTATGGGACCTCTTATTGATGCACTTGCTATCTTGCATATTGATTTGTAACTGACTTTCTCATTTGTCTTCACAATTTCATATATCATAGACTGAAGTCACATCATTTTAGAGATCAGATATTTTCGTTCTTTTCAGCCTCGGGCCTCTCTGTATGTGAACTACTCTACTTTGTATAATCTGTCTACTTTTATGCTTAAAATGTATTTTAGTTCTTACTTTAAATATTGCACAGAATCGGCAGTGCACTCCTACTCAGTTTGATTTTACAGTATTAGTGTAGGCTCTGACATGTATGAAGCATTGTAAGAGGCTATAGGATCCACATATCCTCCATTATCCCAGCAGTACCCACAACAAGTTCTCAAAAATGCTTCTTGACTGACAGAGTTACTTCTTGATATGGAAAATAGGCATCTTCACCAGATACTAAGACTGACTTTGCAAGTACAGGAATCCTGGGGTAACATATCCCATGGCTTAGAAATCCATATATATTTTTTTCCAATTCTGAATCTCAATTATAAATGTAAGAAACCAAAAGCTGGCATTATTCCAAGCAGGTGCAGGAATCCAATCTTGATTTTCAAAATATTACAGTCTTGATTTGAAATTCAAATGCCACAATACAAGTGCTAGACAGAAATATTGGGGAGAAGTTATGATTAGGCCAAATGAGTTTTCATGGCCCTCCTCTCCAAACTAAACGCTCCATTCAGGAGAGGAGGAAGAGAGATTGGACAGTAAAAGAGCTGAATTTGAGGGGCTCTGCCTGAGTAATTTACAATCTTAGCTGAAGTCATATATGAGGTGAAACCATTGAGCTTTCTTTAATATTGAGATTGTGAAAGTAGGTTAGACTTGTACTTTGCTTCCTAGAGCAATCCCAGGAAGGTTGCTTATGTCCTATAGAAGCTACTCAAACCCTCACAGTAGGCAGAAGTAGAGTAGAAATGGTAGCATCACTGGTTGGTCTAAGAATTGGAGAGCTAGAGACAACCCCCTGAGATTTCTGTGGTACCACAGGGGAATAGGAGAACAGCTCGAAGTCTCCTGGGACTCCCCAAAGGGTTATAAAAGTGAGCTCTGAGACAGAGCTCTCAGGTCCACAGGAAATCTCACAGACTGCATTGGATGATGCAGTTTGGACCCCGCTGTCAGAGGCCAGATGAGGAAGACACTACATATAACAACATAATGGGAGAAAAGCCACACACCATGAATTCCATCCCACCATAGGATGTATATCAAGATCTAAAAGAGGATACTGTCTCCTCCCTAAGATGATGAATTTCCATTCTCTCCTTATTCACTTTGATTGAGTTTAAACTTAAATGATTGATGAGATTATTCCACCAAGTTTACCTGAAATTGACTAAATGAAGTTTTCTTAACTATGAGAGATGTGCTGTTAAACATTTTTAAGAGCACCCACTCTGGTAACAGATCAGCTGGGTTCAAATTCTAGCTTTGCCTAGGATTTCTGTCACTGGGCACATCATATTACCTCTCTGTGCCTCCGTTTCCTCATATATAAATTGGATAAAATAACGGTGATTTACTTATGCCATTGTCTGGATTAAATGAGTTGACAAATATAATGCACATAGAAAAGTACCTATGGCAAGAGCTATATCCATAGCACTATTCTGTATCAGATGGAATGGGTGTTCAAGATAGAATTAATTTTAAATAGTGTGCTTTTTCCACACCTGAGTTTGTAGCAGTTATATGCATAAATGTTACAATAAGATGTTACTATTAAAGAATTTTAGAAATAAAATTTAAAGATTATTTAGTTCAAGACTTATTTTTAGAGATAAGGAGAATTCTAATTAGAAAGGTCAAATAATTTGCCCATGGTCACATAGTAATAAATTTCAGAACTAGGATTCAAACTCAGGTCATCATTTCTTCATTCAGTGTGCCAGGTACTGTGCTATATGTTGGAATACATGCATGCAAGGCACATAAAGGCCCTAATCTCATAGAGCTTACAATATACCAGAATATAGACAAGGAAAGAAAGCGGTATGTTTAGATAGGAGAAATACATGATGATGTATTCCTAGGAGCCAAGGAAGATTTTTTTAAGACAGTAACTTGAAGCCAAAATCTAAATGAAGAGTGAGATTTAGACAGATGCAGAGGTGGGGTTAGAGTACTGTAGGATGAGGGAGAGCTATAAAGGAGCCCCCAAAGTTGAGAAACAATATGTTTTGTTCAAAGAGTTGATATAACTTCAGTGTATTTAGCAAGGCATGCAGGAGGAGGGGTGAACAGAAAGTTGTAATAAATAAACATAAGATTCTTAGGTAGTCTTGTAAATTATGGTGTGCTTAATCTTAAAAGGAATGAAAACTATCAAAGCTTTTAAACAGAGAGAAAAGACAGAAGATTTATATTTTTGAAGGATCCTTCTAAATATAGTAGAACAAGAGACTGGAAAAGGGAAGATGAGAGTCACGGAGACCATTTTAGGAAGCTGTCATAGCCAGGAAAGAAAACTAGGTCTTCTGTCCCGATATCCTTTGTTCTTTTGAATGTCATCTCTGCCGGAAAACAGATAAGGCAGAGATGGGAAAATAAACATAAAGAGTACAAACTATTACTGCTCTCCTTAAGTCATTTTTTTACCCTTTCATATTGATCACAGATTATTAGAAGAAGAAGTGACCTTAAGAAAACCAACCCCTGGACTTTAGAGGGTGGCTCTGTGTCTTGCTCATGGTCCGGTAAATAGCAGAGACAGTACTAAATCTCAGTTCTGACCTGCTAGCCCAGTGCCCTCCACTGCACAAGCCAGGAACAAACCTCCTGGAATAAAGGTACAGCCGCAGCAGTAATCATGGGGCTGAGAGATCTGCAATCCCAAGCAGGCTTTCCTGAAGAAAGGAGCTCCAACCAGACCTCAGTGTCCTGGCAGCCTGGGCCAGGGGTAGCTCTTCCATCATATGAGAAGCCATTGGACTGGAGATTTGTGCCCTGTATTTTGAAGTATGTTTTTTTTTCTCCCCTCTCAGGGAAATTTTGAGTTAAAATTAGTTTAAGATTCAAAATCAGTAAATAATGTAGCTCAGTTCAGTATGGAAACAGTCTAAGGTACATTTATGGAAAATTACCATAAGCAGCTAATTGTTCTCAACAATCTAACTGTTAGGCTGCCCCAGTGGTTACAGAAAATATTTTATATTAAGGCTAAAATCTTCCTGCCTATAATTTCTACTCATGGATCTGATTTTTCCCAAGCTGCCTCAGATGCAACTTGCAAATAAATAGGAGCTCAGCCCTCTGCAGCTTCAGAAAGCAAGCCTTAGAGTAGTTTCTAGGTAAATAAAAAATATTTGGGGTCAAGTCTGGGCTTGATGAATGAGCTCCGTTAATTCAGGTTCATTTTAGAGGCAAATCTTGGATTCAAAATAATTCAGTTCGCTAACAGAGCCTATTCTTAAGAGATAGATAGCAAAAGGATTAAATGTCGAAGGATTCAAGAAAACAGGTGCAGAGTAAAGCCCAGAGGCACAAAGCAAAGACAACTACCCATTGGCTGCTCTATTGCAAGCCTGGGTTCTCTGCAGTTTTTCTTACGATGGACAGAGTCTCCAGTAGCCAGGTCTGTTTTGCAATAGTCCTAAGAATGGTGTTGGCATGCTGGTGACACAGTGACACAAACCATTCCCATGCATTCTAGAACTTCATTAAATTTGAGGCTTGGCATCACAAATACCCACGTCTTTTCACTGAGCTTCCAGCTTCACCCCAGGCTCCTGCTCATCACTGCAGCTGGTAAGTCTCCATTAGGCCTGGGTATCAAAGGAATGGGTCCAAATCTAGGGATTTCATCTACTCCCTCCCCTCCACACCATGCAGGTTTGAGTTTCCTCTTAGGAGAATATAAAAATCTAAAATAATACCAAACATCTGTCATGTAAACAGAAAGAGATTTATTATCTTTAACCAAAGGACTATTTATTATAGCAGAATACTAAATGCATCAGAAG
Source organism: Cheirogaleus medius (assembly GCA_008086735.1). NCBI lineage: Eukaryota > Metazoa > Chordata > Mammalia > Primates > Cheirogaleidae > Cheirogaleus > Cheirogaleus medius. The sequence goes on from VBSM01003176.1 coordinate 52,785,598, forward strand.
AGGTAGGCCCCAGCTTGTGTTGGCTTTGGACTATAAATATCAGTAAAAAGTTTTAACCCAAAAAAACAAAGTCATTTGTTCACAGTGATCACTGGGTCCAGCATTCAATCCTAAGGATGTAGCCAAAAGAAAAAAAAAGGATTTCAGTGACTGGTGCTTTAATGATGAAATAACAAGGCACCTATAATCCCTGACCCCTACAGCTCCAAGAGGTCACTTGGTACGTTTTATAGTTTTCAGAGAAATAAAACTGTGGCACTCAAAATGACCACAGGCTATTCATTCATTGGTTGGTCTAAACATGTGATATAATTACTCCTCCGACCAAGAACAAACCAGAGGAGATTGATCAAGTCTGCTACTGGTTGGGATTCACTATGGGACTGTCAGTTACCATTTGTAATATTGCCCAGAATCACAATTAGGCATGAGAGAGAGAAGTTAAGATAATTTGAAAGAAGTTAAGATAACCTGAAAGTAGAAGCATTTTGGGGAAACAGAGCATCTCTGTTCTTTGTATTTTGCTGATATTTCCCTGGAATCTCTTTGGATTGAGAACCAGGGCCGTTTTTATAATTATAAAATCATAGTATTGGCCTGGGCATTTAAAATGGCTTATGCTAGGCTTTGTGTGTGCATGTGTGCATGTGTGTTGCATGCACATGCACAAACACACATATGCTCGCACATGTACACACCAAGTCTTAGAAACAGAATTTTTGGATAACTGTTAAGTATTTCTCATTTCTGGGGAAAAGCACATCAAGTTCTTTCTCAGTCCACTCAAGGAAATACCAGTTCAATCCAATTCAGTGAAAACACTATGATCAGGTTTAGCTGACATCTCCTTAGGGAGCAATTGCACCCATCATTCTCTATCCAAACAGTGGTAAAGGATTATCGTTTCCAATTCCTCACTCCCTCTTTGCTAGCAAATAATACTTAACACTCTCCTTGCCATATGACTTCACTGAACCTCTCCCGTTAGAGGAAGCCAGTGCGACTTGGCTGTGTGATTTGCTTGAGCCAATGAAACATAAATGGATATAATAGCAGACACTTTAACCATGTTACATAATGTGGCTTGGCTCCTGTCATGTCTGCCATTATGATGATTATTAGTGATTATCCCTAATAATCATTCATTCCGAAATGACACAAGTGGAAAAGAACCAAACTCAATCCACAACCTAGAGTCAAGCCCAGCAGGAGTTCAGCCAACCCACAGACTCATAAGCCACAAAAATAAATGTCTATTATTGTAAACTTGTAACAGCCTGTAAGCTATTTTAAAGTTTGTCATACTGATTTGTTGCTGCATTAGCTGACTAACATATAAGATAATACAGAATTTAAATTAATAGTATTGATAAAGCACGCTAGGAAATACAAGTTCAAAAGGTATATGTTTCCATACAAGCAGTGAATTAAGATAGAAATGATCCTCATATTTTCTAACTAGATTACCTAAGAGCCCAAATAGTCCAGTGAATTGTTTGCATGTTCTTATTTTATGTATTTCTCTTATTAAGAGAAATGGAATAAAGAGGAAGAAAAAATCCTCCGGGTTCTCCAGTCTGCCCACATATAAATGTTGGCTGAAAACATTAGACTCTATCCTGTTCTAAAACCTCTTATTAGAAACTGAACTGTTTTCTCAAAAACTAGTCAACCTTTGATGAAAATATGAAAGATTATTATAGAAAATGTAATTTTAATTGTTTCCATAGTACTTGTGATGATAGATGGCTTAATGGAGGAATAAAGACAGAAAATCGTCCTTACCTCTGTCTCATAATTTACTCAGCCCTTTCTCATCTCAAGAAAATCTAATAAATTACTGAGTTGACACATCTAAAATAACCAATTTAATCATTTTAGACAATTCAGTAATCAATGAGAAATTCTCCAAGATAAATTCAGTGGTAGAAAACAGTATTGAATGTTAAGGCAATTGAAATGTCCAGATCACAGATTGATCGCAACTTCTTGGGGCCAGAAAAAACAAAAAAGTAAAAGACCCATCTGTTTTTACCATTTCTCTAGGCCTCTCAAACACAGGGATGCAGGAACCGTTCCTGGGACACAGCACACAAGGGCTCCCAATAGTTAACCAGACGTGGACCCAGGCAAGTATTGGGCAACTGATGGGCACCCCCTAGTGCTTCTCAGATCATGAGCGCCCTTCCTGCTCAGACCACTTCCCCAGCATCAACCCTCAGATTCTCATGGAGTCTAGAAACTGATACTTTCCTCACTCTCCACTTCCTCTGACCCCTTTTTGGTCTCAAGAAAATCTACCCATTCTTTAAAGACACTCATTTTCTTTAGCTTATCCTAAAAACTCATTTTACTTTTAGTTTTTTTGACAATAGACTTTAATGGTCCATTAGACTTAGTGCAGGAATAAAGCCAAGAATAATTCTGCTGGTACTGCAAAGAAAAAAAAATACAACATTTAAGTTTCTCATTAAAACAATCTGACTCTCCATATCCTGCCAAAGGTATTTTAGGTCACTTAAATCACATAACAAAGATAAGAGGTAGGTATTTTCATATTTTTTCCACCAAAGAAATGGATACTTAGAGAGGTTAAATAATTTGTCCAAACTTACACAACTAGTAAATGATCCTGGAATTTGAACCAGGCATTTTTTATAAAAGCTTATATAAGTCAGTGCATTATTTTATGGGTAAAGAAGATGAGGCTGGAAGTAAAAGGCCAACAGCTGATTTTTAACTTTTCTTCTTGCCTTAAGAACACCTAAGGATTTGATTCTTAACTGAATCGTTATTGAAGAGACCCCAGAGCTTCAACTTCCCTGAACTGAGATGATCCACACTCACCCACTCATCTTTTGTGACCACATGCATCTAAAGTGAGAAGTACCTGGGACATTTTTGCAAGTTGTACCTTTAAGATACAAGACCTCCACTATGTTATTGCCATACATGCTGCATTGCTTCCTTCCCTGTATCCTTATTAGAGCTAAGCAAACATGGTGATAGGTAAATCCTATGGTATCTTGTGAGTTTGGTTGTTCATCTGAACTCAGTGCTATGCTTCTGGTTGAATGCAGTGAGTATTGCAGAGGCCAGACAGGCTGAATTTTTCACACAGCTAGATCATTGCAGAATTTTGACCTCAAAGTAGCAAAAGTATCCATTTTTACTAGATAAGGTTATATACATATCCACTTCCTATTCAACCTTCAAGACCTATGTCAAGTCACACACTTTTCAAGAGGATATTACAAAATACCCCGTAATGCATACACCATTCCCCTCTTCCTAACCTCCTGCACCATGTGTCTTCTATATGAAGCATTTGAACACCGAGCTATCTTCTGCCTTATGTTGCTCTCTACTTGTTCCACGTGCTATTCCTCCTTCCCCCACCAAATAGATAGTGAGGTCATCAAAGGCAAAAAATAAAACTTATGTTTCTTAAATCACTTTGAAATATACTTAGCCCAGTACTCAGCATTTAGCAAGTACTCAATAGAGACTTCTAAAATGAATGAAGCCCAATCAAGATTTTTAAACTTGTAATGGAATATATTCAGGCATCCATAATTTAAAATATATTGTCAGTTTAAATTCAATGCTACCATGGGTCTAATTAAATTGAATTCTTATTAGAAATGTTACCAAGTATAAACATTTAACCCTAAGAAGAAAGGTCCTGGCACCTTCATTAAATAAATTATTAGCAAAAAAAAGAGCCAAGTAGGGTCCATATCATCACCAATTTCCAAAGCATATTAGTCTTGATTTGTCTACATCCTATTATATGATAAAGTTTGGAAATCTGTTTTTCTCCAAAACATACTGTATCCTTTTCTTCCCTAGTTTTTTTGAGTGGATCTGAACTCAACAAGTTTATTTCTGGTTAACAACTTATAGCATGCAGCACCTTTGTAGGACATACTGTTTTTACTTGCAGTCAGCATCTCTGATGTCAGCACATCTCTAAAGTGGGTGTTTGTTAAAGCAATGACTTCTGCAAAGAAAGCACTAAGAAAACTGATTTTCCTGAAACAAAAGGATTTTTTTATCTTTTAACTAGAGTGGCTTTTTTTTCTAAATAAGCTATTATTATTTATGACTAGGCTAAATTTTAAGCTAAGAGAAGTTTTACTTCATTCTTTAAAAATGATATGCAGCAGCAGGGTGATTATTATTTTTTAAAAAGTCATCTAAGTATCTTTTATCAGTACCAGGTAGCCTGGCCAATTTTTCTGGGATTTTTTATAATTTCCAAGACTGAGTCCATAGAATCCATTTGTAACCTAAACATAAAGTGGCTAGGAAAGAGAAATAGCTGTATTTCTTTAAATGATCTAATATATAAAGCAACAATAATTTAACTGCATTACAGGATATTACTGAAATTACCTCTATTTGCTACTTGAGAAGTACTGCAAGAGATGAAGCTTGTATAGTATATCTGTAACCTAAGTTTCCTCACGCATGAAATGGGAAAAGATTATTCTCCAGAAATGGTACTTAAGATTGAAAAATCACTTAAACAAACATTAAGGAATTCTTCCGGGGAAATTAATTAAATATGGGTGAATCTCTTTGTTAATATAAAAGTGTTAAACAAAATCAAAATTAGAAGGGTTAAACTCCTAACACACTCAACAACCTAGAAAACTGTTTTCTTAAAAGTATTTCAAAAGATGCTTCTTCCTTAATCATGTGATATGCTTCTTAAAAATGGATAGTGATACTGATCAAGCAGAAGAGAGGAAACTAAACTTGCAAAAAACTATAAAAGAAAAACAATCCTATTTACAACAACAAAAAGAATAAAATACATAGGAATAAACACTTAGCTAAGGAGGTGAAATACTTATATACTGAAAACTACAAAACATTAATGAAATAAATTAAACAAGACACAAATGAATGGAAAGACCTCCTGTGTACATGGGTTAGAGAATTTAATATTGTTAAAATGTCCATAATACCCAGTGATCTACACATTCAGTGTAATCTCTATCAAAATCTCGATGATATTTTTTGCAGAAATGGAGAAAAACAAGAAAGACAGACCTATAGACCAATGGGGCAGAATAGAGAGTCCAAGCAAATTCACGTATACACAGGTAAGTGATCTTCAACAAGGATACCAAGAATGCATAATTGTTGAAGAATAGTCTCTTCAATGAGTGATATTCAGAAATCTGCCTATAAAATAGATTAAAGACTTAAATGTAAGCCTCAAAACTGTAAAACTTTAAAAAGAAAACATAGGGGAAATGCTCTGTGACATTAGTCTGGGCAATAATTTTTCAGATATGACATCAAAAGCATAGACAACAAAAGGGAAAACAGACAAATAGAATTACATAAAACTAAAAACTGCACAGCAAATGAAATAATCAACAGAGTGAAAAGGAAGCCAGAGAATGGGATAAAATATTTGCAAATCATATATATGATGATCAGTTAATATATAAAGTACATAAGAAACTCCAATTACTCAATAGCAAAAAAACTAATAACCAATTTTAAAATGGGCCAAGAACTTGACATTTCTCCAAACAAAACATACAAATGGCCAAAAAGCATATAACAAAATGCTCAACATTATCAGAGAACACAAGTCAAAATCACAATGAAGTATCACTTCACATCTGTCGGGATAGGTATTATCAAGAAAATAAAAGATACCATGTAAGGGAAGGATGTGGAAAAATTGGAACACTTATACACTGTTGGTGGGAAGGAAATATGGTGCACTTGCTTTGGAAAACAGTATGAAAGTTCCTCAAAATATTATAAATAGGTCTACCAGATGATCCAGCAATCCCACTCCTGGGCATTTATCCAAAGGAACTGAAATCAGGATCTTAAGGAGATACTAGTACCTCTACGTTCATTACGACACTATTCCCAATAGCCAACATGTGGAAACGACACAAACAACATTCTGATGATGAATGGAAGAAATATAGCGTACACACACACACACAGGAATATTATTCAGCCTTTAAAAAGGAGCTTCTGCAATAAGAAACAGCATGGAAGAAACTAGAGGACATTATGATAAGTGAAATAAGTCAGTCACAGAAGGATCAACACTGCATGATTCCACTTACAGGAGGTACCTAAAATAGTAAAATTCATAGAATCAAAGAGTGAAATGACAATAAAAAGGGACTGCAGAAAGGAGAAAATGGTGAGTTATTAATAATAGGTCATAAAATTTCTTTTAGTCGAGTCAAATGAATAAAATCAAGAGATCTGCTGCACAAAATTGTAGATATAGTCAACAATACTATATTGTACACTTAAAAATCTGTTAGGCCGGGTGTGGTGGCTCACGCCTGTAATCCTAGCACTCTGGGAGGCCCAGGCGGGTGGATCGTTTGAGCTCAGGAGTTCGAGACCAGCCTGAGCAAGAGCGAGACCCTGTCTCTACCAAAAATAGAAAGAAGTTAATTAAACAGCTAAAAATATATAGAAAAAATTAGCCGGGCATGGTGGCGCATGCCTGTAGTCCCAGCTACTCGGGAGGCTGAGGCAGAAGGATTGCTTGAGCCCAGGAGTTTGAGGTTGCTGTGAGCTAGGCTGATGCCATGGCACTCTAGCCTGGGCAACAAAGTGAGACTCTGTCTCAAAAAAAAAAAAATTTGTTAAAGGAGATCTCATGTTAAATGTTCTTGCCATAATAAATTAATTATTAATAAAGCTAAATTAAAATAATTTTTAAAAAGCTATATATGAGGAAAAAGAAAACTATAAAACATAAAAATCTTGAGTAATTTATTGTTGAGACAAATAATCTTACACATCTCAATAGCTCTTAAGAATGTCATTGTATTATAAAGTAGTGAAGCTGTTAATGGTTATAATAACTAATGTTCGTCAACATTCTCATTACATCGAATTCAGTATAGGTACATTAAAGGAGAGAAGGAAATGTACACTAAAGTTATGCCTCCTAAAATTGCTTAAAAATAAATGTCAGCATTTTAAAAAACAGGCATCTTTTGATAGCCCTGGAGACACCTGTAAGCAAAATTCATTCTAACACTGGGAAAATCAGATATTGGTCTCAGCAAGAATACTGCAAACAAGGAGGAAGGGTTGTGTTATTTGTTATTATAAAGACATAAAATTTTTAGATCCCATAATAGCTAGGTATTCTAGAATAAAAGTATTATGTAATTTAAATGGAGTAGCTAAATATTAAATATAATATAGATCATTATGGAAAAATAAATAAAAATATAATTATAATACCATGATTTTAAAGTATTTTCATTAAGAACTATCTACTTTATAGAAAAATAAATAAAACTATGGTTATAATACCATGATTTTAAGGCATTTTCATTAAAAACTATCTACTTTCCAGTAGGCAATAAGCTATAGAGTAGTGCAGTGAATTTTGTTGCCTTTCCAAAATCTTAAGATAAATTAAAAAATGTATTACAAATATACTTTGAGAAACAGAGCAATAGAAGTATTGGAATAAGTTAGCCTGGAGATTTTGAAGGAATCAATGAAATACAGATGAATATATTCTAGGGTACATTCTAGGTTTCAGAATAATTTATGTCTACATCTGTTATATATAAAATAAAATGCAAATCAGGACCTCCATTTACTTTTCATCCTTGAAAATTTATTTTTGTGGTTTAAAAATGTCAAACTTTGTCCCAAGATTTTTCCATAATTCCCAGATTTGCCAATCCTCAATAGGCCTCAGTATATAACAGAAGTCTGAACTTTAAAAATTTCCCTGCTCAATAAAATCTTCCTGTCCAAAAGAAGACAACATCCCGGGGTTGGGGGTGGAACTGCAGCTTTCAAATCTGCTACCTGATTACAAAATGTCACAGATGGATACACTTTCACTTCTGAATAAAATGGAGTATCGATAACTAGCTTTTTTCCTCTAGTACCTAAAAAAATAGGCAAAATCTATTTTTAAAAAAAACTGTTTTCAACATGCTAGACATCAGGCAATGAAGGGCAACGGTCTCAGAGAGACAAAATCCAATATGGCAAACCCTGTGATTGCCCCGGCTTACACGATTAAGAATTTCCAGGCTGTATCACAAGGAGGTTCTATCAGCAGTTGAGGAGAGAGAGCCAGGAGTCCAACAAGGTAGCAAGAATATACAGGACAAAATATCAGACAGGGGAGACCTAAACAAAGAGACAACTCAAGATCTCTGCCTAAGGTCCCCTCAAGTATTCACACAGCAGTGACCAGCACATGCATGTGAAGAAATGACCTGATGTAGAGAAAAGAACAATCTGAGGTTGCACTTAACAAATCTAAAAAGCAAAACTCAAAAGTAATGAAATCTTCCCAAATAATTTAACTGTGTCTCATAACAAAGTTTATTAATATTTGTAGGAATCCAAACAAGTCTAGCACCTAAAAAGGCAAAAATTAAAACAAAATGGATTAAAAGGCTTAAATATAACACCCAAAACTATGAAACTACTGGAAGAAAATATAGGGGAAAGGCTCCATGTCATTGATCTGGGCAGTGATTTCATATACGTGACACCAAAAGAACAGGCAACAAAAGCAAAAATAGATAAATGAGATTGTATCAAACTAAAAATCTCTGTACTGCAAAGAAAACAACTGGCAGAGTGAAGAGACAACTTGCAGAATGGGAGAAAGTATTTGCAAATCATACATGTAGTAAGGGGTTAACATCTAAAATATATAAGACACTCAGTTCATAATGAAGATAACAAATGGTGAGAATGTGAAGAAAAGTTAACCTTCGCACACTGTTGGTAGGAATGGAAATGAATACAGCTGTTATGGAAAACAATATAGGGGCTCCTCAAAAAATTAAAAATAGAACTATCATGTGATCCAGCAATCCTACTACTGGATATATGTACAATGGAAATGAAATTATTATGTCTGATATATCTGCATTGTCATGTTTATTGCAGCATTATTCACAATAGCTGAGATATGGAATCAACATAAGTGTCCATCAATGGATGAATGGATAAAGAAAATGTGACATAGACTGATGGATGGATAGAGAGGAAATGGAATACTAGTCAGCCATAAAAAAGGATGAAATACTATCATTTGCAACAACATAGATAAGCCCGAAGGGTTTTATGTTAAGTGAAATAAACCAAGCACAGAAAGACAAATGCCACATGATCTCATCTATTTGTGAATTCTAACAAAGTTGATCTCATAGAGGTAGAGAATAGTATGGTGGTTACCAGGGGCTAGGGTTGTTTAGGGGGTCAGGGGTCGCAGGTGTTGTAGAGTTTGTCAAAGTATACAAAATTTCAGTTAAGTAGGAGAAATATGTTCAACAGACGTATCATACAATATAGTGACTACAGTTAATAACAATATACTGAATTCTTTAAAAATGCTGAGAGTAGATTTATAGTGTTCTCACTCAAAATACGACAACTTTGTGAGGTAATGAATATGTTAATTACCTAGATTTAGCAATTTCACAATGTATATATTTCAAAACATCATGTACATAATAAATACAATTTATGTGTCAATTTTAAAATTAAAAATAAATACATAAACACACTTCACTGCACAAAAAAATGAATATATCTCTATCCAAGGTGATTAGTAAAAATAAGAGAAGACACAAATTGCCAAGAATGAGTGAGGTGACATCACTGTCGATTCTGCTGCTATTAAAGGTATAATAAGTGAATAATAATAATTTTATGTAGATAAATTGACAATTTAAATGAAATGAATGCACTCCTTGAAAGGCACAAACTACTAAATCTCACTGGAGAAGAAAAAGGTAACCTAGATAGCTCTATATATGCTAAAAATCTGCATACTCAAAATCTGTCCCACTAAGAAAACTCTCCACCTAGTTGCATTCACTGGTGAATTCTACCAAACATGTAAGAATGTAATAATATATAATTAATACCAACTCTGTGTGTGTATATGTCTCTTCACACACACACACACACACACAAACACGCCCCGCTCTTCCAGAAAACCGAGGTATAGGAATTTCAATTTAAGGCAGTACTTCCTCTCTCATTCTATGAGATCAGCATTACCCAGATACCAAAACCAGATAGAGACGTTACAAGAGAACATCAATGTCCCCAATAAACATAGATGTAAAGGTTCTAAAGAAAATTTTAGTAAGCTGAATCTAACAATATATTAAAAAGATAATACACCATAACCAACTGGAGTCTATCCCAAATGGCCAGGTGGATTTAAATTGCAAAAATTAATGAATGTAATTCACCAAACTAAAAGGGAAAAAATTAAAAACATATGATCATCTCAATATATGAAGAATAAGCATTTGACAAACACCTACATCCATCGACAAAAACTTGTGAAAAACTTGGACTAGTGTAGAACTTCATTAACCTCATAAAGAACATCTACCAAAAACCTTCAACTACCATCAGACTTAACTAGGAAAGACACATTGCTTTTCCCCCCAAGATCAGGAACACAGCAAAGAAGTCTGCTGTGTGAATTTCTATTCGACATTACACTGGATGTTCTAGTAAATGCAATTAAGTCAAGAAAAACAATAAAAGGAATCCAGATTGGAAAGGAATAAGTAAAACTATCTTTTTATCACAGACTATATGATTTTTTATGTAGTAAATATTATGAAATCTACAAAAACAATTATTATAACTATTACAGGAGTTTACAGGTTTGCAGAATACAAGATCAACATACAAAAATCAACATATACCAGCAAAGTACAGTCACAAATTGAAATTTAAAAAACAAAAGCACTTACAATAAAATCAACATTATGAAATATTTAGGGATAAATCTGAAAAAAAGATGTGCCTCACTGGCACACTGAAAACTACAAAATATTGCTAAGACAAATTAAAGACCTAAATACATAGAAATAAATATCTTGGTCATGGGTCAGAATGTTCAATATTGTTAAGACATCAATGATGCCCAAATTGATCAATATATTCAATACAATAATACCTTTTAAATCCTAGGTTTTTTGATGTTGTTGAAATTGGTAATGTCATTCTTAAATTCATATGAAAAGGCAAAGGACCTAAACTGTCCTAAAAAACTTTGCAAAAAGCAGAACAAATTTGTAAGGCTAACACTTCCTGATTTCAAGATTTATAACAGTGTGTCATAGAAATATACAGGTAAGCACATAGATCAATAGAATTCAAAAATAGGCCCACACATATATGGACAACTGGCTTTTCATAGCAATGCAGAGACAGTTCATAGGGAAAGGCTAATCTTTTCAACAAATTATATTGGAACAATTGGATAACAATATGCAAAAAACTGAAATTCTATCCATACCTCATATCATATATAAAAATTAACTCAAAATTAAGCATAAACCTAAATGTAAAACCTAAAACTAGAAAACTTCCATATGAAAACATAAGAGAAATTTTTTTTACCTTAGCTCAGGCAAAATGTCTTAGATATTGTGCCAAAACTACTATTCATAAAACAACAAATTGATAAATTAGACTTCATCACAATTAAAAACTTCTGCTCTTTGAATGACACTATTAAGAGAGTGAAAAGACAAGCCACAGACTGGGAGTAAATGCTTCCAAAATATATATTGAATAAAGGACATGCATCCAGAATATATAAAGACCTTCAAAACTGAATAGTAAGAAACAAACAACCCAAACAAAGACTGGGTTGATTTGAACAGACACATCACCAAAGAAAACATGTAGATGGTAAATAAACACAGAAAGAGGCTCAACATAATTAGCCATTAGAAAAATGCAAATTAAAACCACAGTGAGATACTACTACATGCCTATTAGAATAGCTAAAATTTGCTGACCATACCAAGTGTTGGTGAGGATGTGAAGCAACTAGAACTCCTGCACGCTACTGGTTTTGTCAGTTTCTTAAAATTTTGACCATATACCTACTATATGATCCAGCTATTCAACTCCTAGGTATTAACACAAGAGAAAAAACTGAAAACAATCCAAATGTCTATCAACAGATAAACAGATACACAAGCTGTAGAGCTTTCATATACTGCTAAGCAAATAAAATGGAATGAACTGATATTACATACAACAACACAGATGGATTTCAAATTATGCTGAGTGAAAGCCAGGAAAAAAAAAAACAAAGAATGCAGATAATTCCATTTATACAAAACTCTGTAAAATGCAAGCTAATCTCTAGTGATAGAAAACAGGTCAGCAACAACTGGGGACTGGTGGTGGGGCAGAAGGGGGATTATGTTAGAAGTAAGATGGAGGTATTACAAAAGATTTCTGAGAAAACTTAGGGATGATAAATATATTTGTTCATTATCTTGATTGTGATGAAGCATTTATGGATGTATACATATATCAAAACTTGTCAACTTTTATACTTTTATACTTCATATTTCTGCAATTTACTGTATGTTAATTATACTTTAATAAATCTGTTTTTAAAATGTCACAAAAGAATTGTCACTCTTAGCTTAAAAATGAGCAAAACTTCCACCCATCAGTATGGCCTTGTCCTGCATTTTCCATTGCAGCCTTTCATGACAGTTCTCTGAAAACAATTGCCACTGAAACATTCATTCGGATCAATAAATACTTCTGTCCTCCCTAATACAGATAGCCATTGTACTTTCTGGCTTTTTAAAATTCACACCATGTGCAATATTTGTTCATTTGAAAAGCATTTATTATAGATCTGTTATATGGGAGGCACTCTGATAAAACTTTCATTGTTTATATTAGGAGCAGAGAATTCAAAAATAGGAATACTGGAAAATATCATCACATGATTGTGCTTAAAACACCACCACTAGAATTGTTACCTGGAATAGTGACACATAAGCTCCAGGAGTTAAGGGCACTTGTCAGGTGTGTAATGTGAGATATACCACAGTAGCTGTTACTTAGTAAATGCTCAGTAAAATCTGTTGACTCGATAATAACAGTGTGAACTATAACACATGTATTATACTTGATCAACAAATATCAGCAGAGCAACATACTAGGTGCTTTGAATATAGCAATTATAATCTTTGCAAAAACTCTATGATGTAGACATTATAACCCCACTTTACAAATGAAAAATTAAAACACTAAGATCACCTAAATAGTGTCAAAGTGCAGTATCTTTCTAGAGCACCTTAACATTTAAAATTAAGCTTAAAAAAATCATTTGTACTCATTTTTACTCTTTGGTTCAATTGTACTTGATAATACACTCTCTGCTTAAAAAGCTCCACCTAAGAAACCACTGCCCTGTGCTATGTCAACACCATCATCATGGTGCCATAGAGCAAGTCAAGACAACCTACCCCAGTCAGACCATGGCAGTGGGCAGGCCTATGACAGGGAATTCCACGGCCTGTAGCTTCTCTCATACTTCTGTGTGAAATGTAAGTTACTCACATCAAATGGGAAAAACAGGCCAGTTATAAGCACGTCATTTTACGTGTGAATGAACATGGCGGCATAGTGCAGTGCACTCAAACACTTAGGCGGATTTGAGATGAGTGTTAGTCATTAAGCCAATGGTGAAAACTGTGTATGGGGATTTTCTTTAACTTGCATCTCTGTCAATACAGAAAGAGAAGAGAAGAAAATTATGAAAAACAAGATGCTTAAAGATGGCTTAGGTAAAATGCTTTTTAAAAAGAGATCATAAATAATGACTGTACCTGAGAATTGCTTAAGCAATATTTAGTCATTTATGACACTGTTCCTGGAATGTCATTTTTACATAGAGTGATTATTTACTGAGTCAGAGACACATGTGTTTTGATTTCTATCCTTATTATGTATCCCACTGAGAGAAGTTATGTTGTCTGTAGCAAGTCTGAAAAAGGCAAACTTTAGTTTTAGGAAAGCAAGGCTTCGTCAACTGTGTTCATCACTGTATCCCTCTACTCAGAACAGTTCCTATCACATTATATGTAGCTTCTCAGTCAACATGTGTTGAACTCGTAAATAAATGAATGAATCAGAATAACTGTATTGTACCTTTCCTACCTAGTCCCTGAACATTGACAGAGAAGGTCACAAGGATGTCCATATTGCCTCCTGTTTTATGCCCTCACAGCTCCTTTCTAATCCTTGAGTTCACACCATGCCCATTCCCCAGTGAATTCTTCTTAGCCATGGTTCTCTTCCCTCACTGTATCCCAACCTCTCACCATCCCCAGAAGAGCTTGATCCTGAATGACTGAGTGCATTGAAGCAACCCCTTATGAATCCTTTACATTGTCTCTTCAGAACCTTTGTGTCTTCCACACTTTGCATAGATCCAGCCTACAATTGAGGTATAGGGCAAAAGTTAGAAATGAAGACCCAAGTTCATATTTTAAATAATTAAGTTATTGATGTAGCTAATAAACTACTAAAATAAATGTTTTACCTTCCTACCTTGAAAACTCAACAGGCCAAGTTGAAATTGAGAAGACTCAGACTCTTCCAAGTTTGATAATGAAATTTGGTAGAAGCAAGAATGTAACCCCGGAGTCCTTAGGCACCCAACTCCAATCCTTAGCCTGTCCCAATTTTTTCTCAATCCTAGATCCATTCTGAACTTCAAGAGGCCTTGTGCTTGCACTTCTGGATAGCCAGTCTGCATGTTCAGCCACACACCCCCAAAACAAAATCCCTTGGCCACCCTTCAGACTTGAACATGTACTACACCAGCAGTGGGGCCTACCTTATAAGAACAGTCCTGAGAAAGTGATCATTGTAAGCCTGGGCTCAGCACAGAAACTTTCTGGGTCCTGGGTAAATGGAACACACTCTAGCAGCCATATGCAAGGGCTCAGTGGCATGTCCTCTTGACCCAATGAATTCCTGGCGCCATGGGAAGGGATGTAGCTTGAGGAAAGCCAAAGCAAGACCCTCTAGTATGGAGCCCAAGACAGAGACTTCTGTTTCCTGAGTCTAAGGGCAAGACTGCCTTAGATCACCTCTCAATAAATAATTGTGCTCTCTCCATTAACACCCACTCTCAAGACCAGTGCTCTGCCTGCTGTCAACATTTATTCTACCATCTGTCCTTTCTTTACTTGTAACTCCAAAATCTCTCCCTCCATTGCTTCTTCTCTTCTTTACATGAATGTACTTCCATCTTTCCTTTTCCTGCCAAAGCTATTGTCATATATCTCCTTCCCTTCAATATTAAATGTTCAAATAATAGGCTCAATTCACCCACTCTAGAAAATAAAAATAAACTCCCAAATCTCCACTTAGCAATAATCATTGCCAGCTATTGGTGAACATCATCCTAGATATTTCTCTATGTAATGTATGCAGATAAATGAGCAGATAAATGGCATGAACATTTTTAATTAGAATTGTGTTAGATATGGTGTTTAATAAAAATCATCAAAACTACTTTTTAAAAAATTCAATCTTATGAAGAAACTGAAGTGTTTTACTGATCATTTTAATCAGAATTGCTCAACTGTAATTAAATAGTTTTTATAAAGACAATATTAGATCCTGAAAGAGATGTCTAAAGACCATAAAGAATAACAATGACTCTATCCTTATTTTATGAATGTTGCTGAGGGGCACAGGTGGGCCACCTCTCTTTTGTCTTCAAATATTCCCCAAATGGACTTGACTGAGGCAGTCAAGGCCTTCCTTGCCCATTCTGAAGCAGATTCCCAGAACTTCATTTTCCACAGACTCCCCAAAGAACCTGTGGCTAGAAATCAGGGGCTTATAAGTATGAACAGATAAAAATTACATTTTCCCTAACCTTTAAGTTCAGCTCAATTATAAAACTTAGATAACAAATCTCAAGAGCATTAGCATTACCTGAGTTTTGTCACTAACAGAGATTACATATATTTCTATATTGCTGTCCTTAGAGATCTTAAAATGGTCTTTTTACATTCATCAATGCTTCATTAATCAAAGAACATTTATATTTCTTCAATACAAATTTATTTTTTATGTATTTTTATAATTGCATTTCAATATAATTGGTTTCCCTTATAAACGTACATGTTTTCTTTTATGCATTTAAAACATATTGAGAAGGCATCCAAAGCTTCAACTGCCCGCAAAGGGATTAAGGTATCAAAGAGGTTAAAAATCCCTGTTTGAATGCTTTCGTCAACCCCACCCCCAATTCTATTCTCCTGAAATATAGGAAACAGGCTAGATCCTGTCTTGGTTCTGGTAGAAACTGATTAAGAGAAAAGGCACAACAGGCACAATCCCCTAGAAGACAAATTCAGTGCTCATCATTACCAAGGATACAGCTTCTTTATTCTCCATAAAATAAAATCACATTCCACAGATGCCAGATCCCCGTATCACTGGCTTACAGATGGGTTTCCTGCCAGTCAACAAACGCAGTTGCCAGGGCTTCTGCTCTGACATTCTGATAAGGTTGGAATCGTGCCTTTATAAAGTAATGACATTTTTAAGGCAAATGATTATTTCACAATGGCCTTCTGACATTGTCCATATGCAATGAAGTAGTTAAGTCAATCAGATCTGAATCATAGGGTCATTCTACTTCACTTCAGTCAATAACGAGACCACTTATCTCCTGCTGCTTTTTATATCTTATGCTGACAGTACTTCTAGTGTGTCATATTACTATCTTATAGCTTCTTAGAAAGCATAAGTGATGAATAGAATATAAATCAGATATTAAAGTATTTAAGCATGTAATTAGTATAAATGTACTGTATGTATATATCCTATATATATATTGTATTTTTTAATGTTTAGAATTTGTATGATTCTAAACATATGCACACCTTTATTGTGAAAGATGGAAATGGCAGTATTGGTAGTATACTAACAGGTAAATATCCATGTTTCTATAATAATATTTATGTTAGCCTTAGTTGCTTTCAACTGCAAGACTCAGCATGCATTTCAATGCACTGCATAAACATGACTGTATTCAATAGCAAAATTACCACCTATCCCTATTATACTGTGAGTACATAAAAAATAAAAAATATGATTTTTATATACATATATAAAACTAGTAATCAAAGATTAGTAGAATACCTCAAGGTTTTTTTATAGGCACAAAAGTGCCCTTGAAATCAGTAGGTGTTTTGTTCAAGGAAAGAAGGAAAGGCAAGTAGTCATATGCCCTAGTTTCAAAATGAAATGTTTTTCCCTTGCATTACTAGTATTTATTGATGGGTTTTATTTACCAAGCATAAACATGATACTCTCTGCAGTTTCTATAAACCTTGAGAGTCAAGAGACTGAAGGGAGGAAAATTCCAGAAACACGATTCAGAGCCTGTCCTCTACATACCATTCTGCTAAGTATATGGGGGCTATTTCTACAATATTAGTTCATTCATTTGTATAACGGAAGGTACTGGCTTACTCAAAAGATGGCTGTGGGTGTTAATTTAAATAATATACAAGTAACGTGCCTGGCAGAAAGTAGCTTCCCAATAAATATAAATCCCATTGTCTTTTCTCCCTTTAAATGACATCTCAAGACCTTATAAAGCACAGTGTTCAATGAAACACCCACTTTAGTCAAACCCCTTAGATGATCACAAAATAAAATAGTCCCAGGCCCTGGAAAAGTATGAAACAGCTCCATGGAATGGTAAGCTCCATGGTTAAATGAAGAATATGATCCCAGCTAAAATCATACTAATTCTAAAAATGAAATAACACCGTATGGGCCAAATAAAGCACCAAAAAGGCAGCATTCTGTCTGCTTAGCAAGCCAGCTACAATTATAATAGGTGCACGTGGAAAATAAATTTCTCAGCCACGGAGGCTTCTTTTTTGTTATGCAAGTATCCTAAAAGGGCCTAAAGAAGTCATATGACCCAGTGCTAGTCTATAACTGTCATCATTGCTATCATCATTTTTAATTATTGAACTTATCCAAGTCCACACAAAGAAGAAATTCGTTCAGGGTCCACATAAGTATATAGTGCATCAAACTATAGAACAAAGTCCTGCTTCTCTGAGTAATAACCATTCCCTTTTTTGATGCTGCTCTGTGTGAGAAAAGGACAAAACAGTAAAAACTGAGGCACAGGCAGTATAAAGGAGCAGCCTCTAAGTACTTCTCTCCTACCCAGAGGCATGAATATCTCCCAAGTAGTGCCCTGCACTGCAGGATAGCAATCCGAAAACGAAAGCTCTCTTTAGTGGATATTTCCTTTATACTCTTTAATTAAAGCATGAATTTTTTGTTTGCTGTCTCAAACATTCTGCCTAATAAAAATTTATATAAGACAGTTTAAGTTCTTTCATTCATTTTTGTCTTTTTTGTAAGGTGGGGGAAATATAAATCATGTATCCAGCCATATATGACCGCTAATACCACCTAACTGGGGAGTTCAGGTATGTGAAAAGGTTAAGTGAACTTGATTCATCTACTCTCTGAGATTGTCATGTTGGAAATACTGAACTGCTACCAAACGGTGAAATTTGAGCTATATTTCTCACATGGGCCTGGGCCACTTTCCTGCGCTGAGGGATCTGACTTAAGATGTATGTCCCTCCTCTGATCTATGAGTATCTTTCTGGATTTGCGGAAGGTGGAAAGCAAAGGCTGGTGAATATGGACATTCACAAGGTACAACTAGCCTTCAAGTTAGTAAGATTTCAAGTTCATGTTCAGCTCGGGGTATCAGGAATATGCCAAGTAAAAATAACCATTAGGAGGAGTACTTGAAGTGGGAAATGACTGAGTCAGGCTTATATACATTCTCTGTTTGGGACTGGACACTCGATGGGGCCGAGGCTAGATAAGAATAGCCAGTAGAGAGGAATAGGAATATGGGAAGTGAAGCTGTACCTCACTGGTGACCATCTGCCAAACTAGATGCAGGCAGCAACCTGCTAGTCAATTGAAGATACGAAGGAGATTATTCCCAGTGTTGTGGGTCAAAGCCACCAACTAGTAAACCAGCTTGATATACCTACAAGTAGAAATGACTGTAAAGTAGGGGCTACAAAAGGAAACCCAGAAATCAATAGAGATTCCTGGAATCAGGTCTCCAAGCATTGGCTGTGCTCAAAGTCAGGTGTTGCATCAGCTTTATGGTTCTTGGTGTTCCACCAGCCTTGGAGGAGGATCCCAGCTAGCAGATGTAAGGACAGAGACGATGGTCTGGCACCCTAGGTGTGGCGGATCAAGTGACAAGCAAATTGTCTGGCAGAACCTAACCTGGAAGGTTAAACTTAATCACATATCAAGACAGAAGCCCAGTCACATAAACTGCACAAATGCATCCAGTGACTTTGGCCCAACAGGCACACAGCCTTCCAGAACTCATGCAGGCATAGCGGTTCCAGGTTTGCAGCTACCAAGCTATTTCCAGGCACTTTTCTTTATCATTTTCTTCTACCCAACCTTTTAACGAAAGGATATCTACATATTACCAAACATGGCAGAGACAGCTGGTTGTCCACCAAAGATTCTGCTTCCCACATTCAAAGTAGCTGTTGCCAAGAAGCAGAATGCAAGCCAAGGATCACATTCCTTAGTCCTGTGCCTTAAATGGTGTCATGAGAATGGTTCTTGCCAGAGTGATGGATGTCACTTACAGCCAAGTTGCTTAAGAAGCAAGTGTGCCTACTTCATCCTCTCATTCTCCATTCGCAAGCTGAGTGCAGAGGACTGTGCAGCCCTACGGGAAGGCTAAATCCCTGAATCATCATGAGGAAGGCAGCCCACCAGCCAGGAACACCAGCACTGGATGATTATGTGAGCGATTATGTGTGGAAAGCCAGTGAGAGGTGTAGCAGCAGCACGTATGGCTCTAATCAGTACACTGAAATACATACCACACAATCAAAATTAGAAAATGAGAAAATCAGGGCAGGATGAAAATGTATAAAGCCAAATTTTAATGTTAACACACCTAAGGTTTATAGTGCTTCCCTTGGGTGTAAACAAACCAGATGCTAGAACAAGATTTATCTGGTTTTAAGATAAATCTTTTCTTACCTGGGTCCTTCTAAAGGAAAGCCTATATGATGTAATGAACAACTAGAGGTTGGTTAAAATGCATGTCTTAGAGTTAGGGAATGTGGCTTCACATTCTGGCTCTGCAACTCACTGGCTGTGTGTAAACTCAGGTAAGTTATTTAACCTTTCAAAGCTTTCATTTTCTGAACTGTAAAATGAGGATAATAAAAATACTTCATAGGATTGTGGTGAGAATATAATGAGATAATCCAGGTAAAATGCGTGAAAAGCACATTCCACATGGTGCTGAGTGTGCTCAATCAAACTGAGCCATCATCAATATTATTATTTAAAAAAAAAAGCGTAAGTCTGGCTTATGGCTATCATCAGAAATGATAATGAGCTGAATCACAGTATGCCTCTGAAATATTAGAACAAAGCAATCCAGATCCTGACTGACATCGCCTGACACCTGGGACAGATTAGGAGGTAGGGTGCCAATCAGATGTCATGGCTCAGAGCTGTTTTGTAGCATGTCAGAAATTGAGTCTTTTCCTTGTTCCCAGGTATATGTGGCAGGATTCTGGACTCCACCTCCCTACACAGATAAGGTTTCTGATGCTCAGTTCCTGCCTCTCTCAGGATTAACGCAGAGTCTGTATAGAATTTAGCCTGCGCCTTGCAGACAGTAGGGCCTGAAAATCAGTGTAATTCGGGGAAGACGGTGGCCGACATCAATGGGCCTTCAAGGATAAGAATTTTAAATCCTTCAACAATGCAGTTAATCTGCCCTCAAAGTCAGCAAAATTATATCAGATTATATTAATTCCTAATCTTTTCATTAGTGCTATGACTTTGAATTATACTCCTTTTCAAAGAAAATGAGGTAGTGGTCTGATGATCTCAGAAAAGTCCTAGCCATGCACCACAGATAGAGGAGAGATTTATCCATAGGTAACCTGGTCCCTTTCCACAGACGTGTCACTCATAAGAAGCCCTCCCACTTCTGGGCTTTGAAGAATTAGATAATGAAAGCTGAACATACACACACACACACACACACACAGTCCAAGGTTCAGCTCATTTGTCATGCCTCAGAATGTGATTTTCTTCAACATTTCACTGTCTTCCCTTGAAGAACAAATTATGCTACCCTAAAATAAACGCTAATCTTTAGCCCACAGAGAAAAGGCAACAAGCAACCAAATATCCGCTCATCACAATGAGCTTAAATGAAGCATGGATTTAAGCTGCTCTTATGTGTATAACCCATGATCTTTATTAGAGTTTACTTTGCATAATTACCTCAGGGAACTATGAGAAGCCCAGAGCTGTTTCTGAATCTTGATTCGTTATGTGTTGCTGTACCCAAGGAAGTAAATATAAATAGGAGGGTTTGCCAAGCTCCCTGGATTCTTGAATTATCCCCCACAAAATGAGAATCGTAGCATCCTGGAATGCTTTGGGTATCTGAGAATACACTCCAAGCCAAAGGAAAAATCAACAAACTATTTCAGTACCTTGGAGAAAGGTAGAAAACTGCTGAGGGGGCAGTTACAATTATGATAGTATTTATACAGATTTGTTTCTTCAAAGCTAATCTAGAGCTGCAGTCTCCAACCGCCCCCACCCCCACCCCATCCATGGAAAAATTGTCTTCCATGAAACCAGTCCCTGGTGCCAAAAACCCTGGGGACCACTGATGTAGAAGACTCATATCAATGTTCTTTAAAGAGCTGTTATTTGGAAGAACTATAGCCTGAAACAGCTATGGGAAAAAGCAGGTTGTCTTACAGGAAACTGGGCTCTACTACAAATTGTCCTCTGGGCAAGTCACAGGGAATGACAGGGAGCTTGAAGAGCTTAGAGAAGCCAGGGTTCTACAGGATATAAAGAAAGGACCTGAAAAAATGAGACAGTCTGAAGAGATGACAAACCCAAGATGAACGTGGCCCGATTACAGGACCAGGGATGAACACAGAACATAAAGAACGACACAGACACACATAAAGACTTCACATGACTCGAGTGCCCAATGCACCGGCCGCTTTATTTTTATACCCCCCAGACCCAGGGTTAGTTCCTTGTACGTGAGCATCTGAGCATAGCAGGGATAACCGTCAACTTTGGAGTTGTATCACAAGGGAACAATTTCCCATGATCTCAGACCTCGAAATGGTTACTTAAGGTGCCAGCACCAGACATAACTCAAAAATCAAGGCCAAAATAAGCAACAATAAACAATTCAGCCATCAGAAGAACTTCTTGTGCTCTCTACCAGTCAGCGGCAGGCCCCCACGGTTATGCCTGTCTTAGGTCATCCCTCCCATGAGGGATCTTACCCGTCTTTGACTACCAAACCATCTTATGGGGCCAGACCTTGGGAATGTTCTTCTTATCTTTATGGCCTCCAGACTCCCACCACGGGGGCCCACTGTGTGGGAGCTGGGCAACATTTGCTTTAGTGCAGAAACTCAGGCCTCTTTTTATGTCCCAAGGCAGTAACCGTGTCTGAAGAGAATACTGGTTACCGCTGCGTCATGCAGCACACATACATTATAGGCTATAGTGAATGATTAGTATAAGGCATAATGCCAGAATCAGCCTCCAACACCAAGACATCAGAAGCTGCCCCTAAATAAAGAGAAACCCCAAGGAAATACCCACTTAGCCCTCCCAGGACTGCCTTAGGGGGCGTGAGACTTGCATTCAGCCAGGAAGGGCCTGAACTCCTGAAACCCCCAGTCCCACTCTCCACAGAGCAAGTCACCTAATCCTGTGGTTTTAAAACAGTTTCAGGGAGCCTCCAGAGGTGCAGCAGTGATCACCCCATTTTACTGTTGAGGACTCAGAGAGGTTAAGGGCTAGGCCAGAGTGGTTAGAAGCGAGCCAGAGCCATAATCCAGTTTTTTGGATATCTTATATTCCATCCACCATGCCACTCTGTTGCTTATGTCCTGTAGGATCGTTTTTCCATATAATTTTTTCTCAGAGCTCTTTATTCAGATTTTCTGAAATTTCTAGGCTAAAAACATGAGCCAAATTGTATCCACACAACTTATAGTGAACAGGATCCAGGATCTGGCATATCCCATAACCATAGGGGAAGCTTTGGAACTACCTTCACTACATCCAAGAGGGAAAAAAAAAAAAAGAGTCAAGGAGAAAGTTTCAAGATCTAGATTCCAATAAGAATCTTCTCTAGCCTAATCCTAAGACTACTTCACAAATGGGTAGGACTGGCTGTCACACATGTGATTTGAGGTGATTATTGTGTGTGTCTCTCTGCTCAAAATCACCTCCTTTATTGATGTAAGGATTAAAATATTGACATTATTAAAGAATAAGGCCATGTGGTCAGGAATTCCCTGGTAGATGCAAAGCAATGCATCAGCATGCAATAATGCCTTTAGTATTAGAATATATCAGGTCAACCAATTACTATGAAACAAAAGAAATAGGAAAAATACTGGTACATTTAATCATGAGAGAAAGAGAAGGAAAAATATATAGAAATATATATATTCATTTTGTGTGTGAAAAAATTGAATGAATGAATGGGACAGGCTCAAATATGAGAGACACATAAGCCCCTAAAAGTGAAAGCTAGGGCAGACCTGGACACCATGGGGACACTGGGTGCTTAGAAGCAAGAACCTAAGTGGACAATATGTGACCAGCAAAGGGAGACTGTAAAGCAAAGATCTACACCAGCTTTTATTCTTACCCAGGGCCAGGCTTGCCCAATTCTATTTCCAAAACTTAAATGAATGCTGTGATTGCTAGAACTGAAGTCATTGTGAAATTATTAAAAGAAATGTGGGTTTCAAATTTTATATGTGTGTGTATGTATATATATATATATATATATATATAATTATCTGATTTGCTAGGCATTATTTCTTTTCTTGTCTCTTTTCTGTGTTTGTATATGTGGCATTGTAAATGACTTTGAAAATAATCTTTAATTCCATCTATTCAACTGCTTTCATTTCCTCAGTACAGCTTTCTGAAATGCTCACGTAATATTCAGATTGGTTTTGACTGCACTTATGAAATCTGCTAAGATTTCCACACTTGTGAGTCAGTCAGGGTGACATGATTAAAAGTGCCATTATGCCTTCCTAGGTGCCTTCACATTTGTTAGCCTTTTGGATCCAAGACCCAAAACATTTCTGTGCCCTTGTATAAAAAGTGAACTCAAGTCTCCATTGTGGACACAAGTTCCTTCTGCCAGCTCTTTCATTCTTTTTTCCAATCTTATTCAAAAACCTTTGTATTCACTTCTCATTTTTCTTTCTCTTTATATCTTTCCTCTCTTTTTCATTTACCCATGCAAATCGTTTGAAGGTATTCTTTGACTGCAAACGTCACAAAGCAAGGTTGAATTATATGGCATTTTTAATGCCATTTTGAAGGTTAATAGCTCTTGTCGGGTTTCCTGATGACTCTGCATGCTCCTCAAAGAAACCTCCCAGTTCCCCACCCCCACATTACTGCAGTGGTTCATATTTGGGAGCAATTGTCAGAGTCAAATTCTATGCTTTCCTATTGAGAGGCAACGTTTGCAACTCTGTGGTTGTCTAGTTGGATTGGCCAGTATAATTAGCACATGCTATGCAGCCTACCACCCTTTCACACTTGTATGTCTTAAAATAAGCCTCTGCATTATTTTACGTTTTTTTGGATATCAACATTTATTAGCATATTGTCGGTGAATCACTCAATTTAAATGCCTTCTCACCATTTATAACCTTGTGATAAAAGATACTGTTTAAAATTTTAAAGACATTATGAAAACGGTGCTAACTGAAACTCCTGTGTCTGCTAGCCAATTGAAGAAAAATCTTTCCTTTAAAAAGGGGGAGAAGAAAAGCAATGATATAAATTTTTCACAGAACAATGTTCTGCTGCAATTTTCTAGAATAAGAATTTCTAAAAGCCTGCCTAGTAGGAAGGCTCACTTTAGAAAAGCAAAATTTCACTAACTTAACAGGCTCACAAACCCACAGAGACATAATTACATTTTTTCTCTTTTAACTTATAATTTCTTCAGACTTTCAGGTTGCTACAGCAGAGCTACAGAGATCTGGTATATCCAAAAATGGGACTTCCATTTGATACCTTCTGATTTGCTTTTCATTTTCAACTACAGAAGTCCAATTTAAGCCAATGAAGCTGATACCGGAGTTTTATTTGGGTAAAAATCTGGGACAACCTATATCTTGAGTCTAATTCTCACTTCATCTCGCATTTAAAAGCCTTTGTATCCATTTAAAAGCAAACTGCTTAAAATTTCTGCTATAGACTTGGTATAGTTTAATTAAAGGCCTCATGAAGAATGTAAATTAATAACCAATATGAGTCCCCCTTTAAAACTGGACAAATATCCTCCCCAGCTAAAGAGATGTTCCAATGCATTGTATGTTTCTATGCTTCAGTTCCCCAAAGCAGTTTTCCTGCTTTCTGGAAGCCAAACAATTTGTTAGTCAACCCTATTACCCAAGTAAGGACAAAAATGGTAGTTTCAGCTGACTGATGGGATTCAGGTGTCTTTGTGCCAACAGAACCCAACAGAACAAAGAGGACTTGATGAAATTCCACTTTTTATGAGAAAAATTTCAGTCTGTGTGAACCATTTATTTTTTAGTTACAAAAGCTTATCAAGTTCCAGAAGCTTCAGTACCTTCAAATGGAAATTACAATTGAAACAGTAGGGGTTCAGCCAATCATGTCTTTAAAATATACAATGGGGTAGATACTTTCCACACAGAACCTTCAAAGAGATTAGGTACTCAGGAGTGAATAGAACAGATCAAAAAGACCATTCTCTTTTGTAACCGTAGATAATTCCTGATTCCACAGCAAGGCTGTGTTTCCAATGAAAATTTTCCAAATCATGGCATTTGAAGTCTGGAAGAAACCTCCAGAATATCTCCTAACTTACATACGGTCAGTGAATGTTAGACTACCACATTAAAAGAAGACCAAAAAAAATTAAAGGATGTGCTTACTGAACTGCCTATATTGGTAAAACCATTCTAAAAGATCAAGCAAAGAAGTCTTCAGCTTTAATCAATTAATGGAATTATTCACAATCCAGTGACAGGAGGCTTGGCCAATTCAGGCATAAGCCACAAGCAATGGATTCTTCTACCTTGTCCCAAGTTTAAAACTGCAGCAAATTCATTTAACTCATACTTTAGTCACATAAAACTGAAATTTATGAAAAATTCAACCTTTCACTTCCCTAGCAATGCCTTCTGATGAACATTCATTGATGACTGATTGATACAAAGTCATTGTAGGAGAAAAGACAGACATCATATTGAAATTGCACACCCTGAAGGTAACTATAATAGTAGATCCAGAATATAGTCCATTTTCATGATCTTTCAAATTATAAAGGAAATGAATATTAATTTCAGCAATTGTGGTAACAAAGTAATAAGGTAGTTGTCTTGTGCTAAGGCAAAATAAAAATTATATATCATTTCATGGAAAGAATGAAGAAGGTATGAATATGTTCTTAAATCATTGCCTTGGCAATTAACAAATACAATGAAAGCATGTCACCTTCTAGCAACTGATAGGAATAACCAGCAACATAATAAAATTGATAAAAATATCCAAATGACTCTACTGCACAATGTAGAAAGAACTGTTGGTCCCATGCTGTTCTCAACCACACCTGCATACACAGATGGTAAATTGCCACCAGGAGCTTGTGCTAGGGGAATTTAAGAAAAAGAAAAACTGTATTTTTAAAGCATCTACTTAAATGTTTTAGAACATAACATACCCCTTATATAGAAAAAAAAGAACAGCTTTCTTTTTTAAAAGTCAATTTTCTTTTCTCACTATAAAAGTAATACCTACTCATAATAGAAATTTCAACAAAATGGAATTTTCAGAAAAATAGAAGTTACAATCTCTCATATAAATCCACTATTTAACTAAGATCTTGATGCAGTTCCTTTTTTCCTTTTTTTGACAGCACCTAGTGTATATATATATATATATATACACACACACACACATATATATAATTCTGATCACATAGAGATCAATTAGAATTAAGGAATATTCAAAAGTGGTTTGTAATCATCAAAGGCTGCTGAAGCTGAGTGACAAAATAATCTAAAACCTGGAAGAACATTTATATCAGAGGTTTAGAAGGTATTATATATAAAATCTACATATGTCTACATATGTAGATACTATATTGCTGTAGTAGGTAACACAGTTTGAGGCAAAAGAAAAATATATATGACCCCAAGAGTTCTAGATGCAATTCCAAATAGGCATTCTGAACATATTTTGAACAATGTAAGTTTAATTGGAATGCATGTGTATTTTTCCCATGATATGCTGAGCCCACAAGGTGGCTCTTACTCCTCAAGGAAACCAGCCAGTCCCTTAGTAGCAGACTGCTTGCACTGACCTTTTCCATCATGGAAGGGGCATTGATTTGTCCTTCCTGGAGTGTGTGTGTGTGTGTGTGTTCAGGATACAGATGTGCCTTCCCTGCCCACAAAATGCTTTTGCCAACATCAACAAATATGGACTTAGAGAATGTCTTATTTCCTTCATGTTATCCAACACACAGTTGCTTCTGACAAGGAAACACATTCCTCAGCAAACAGAGAAAGGAAATAAGCTCACATCTACTGGATTCATTGGATTTACCCTGACAACCCAAACAGCTGGCCTGATGGACTAGAGGACTAGCCTACTGAAGACTCAGTTACGTGGCCAGCCAGGTTACTTTGTGGGCTACAGGCTGTTACAAGTTGAGTTTCTCAGGAAGCTGACTTCCTAGTCTTGCAATCAACACCAGTGGAAGAGATAGAAGGAAACAGGGTTGAACAGAAACAGAAGATGAGCCGCAATGCAGGCCCAACAGAAGCCTCAGCAAACTTCGTGGGGAGTTATGAAGATGAGATGGCCATTCAGAGTTGTTCAGAGTTGTCCAGAGTTGGAGCAAGAGGACTGGGCCTTTATACCCCCAAGATCAAGGTGTTTTATTATGTACTCTCATATCATAATACACTGCCTGTATGGCCTTTAATTAAATGACAATTTTTGAGATTATCTTACTGAATTCCATCTACCTCATGGGAATATAAGCTCCATGAAGGCAGGATGATGATGCACATTGGGGAGAACCACCTGTTTTTCTCAGTTCACCAATTCAAATGTTCATGTTTTTCAGAAACATCCTCACAGATACACCTAGAAAGGATGTTTTATCAGCTACCTGAGCATTCCTTCACCCAGTCAAGTTGACACATTAACTATTACATGTCTTCCTGAAAAATCTCATGTGCTTGTTGAGAAAAGAGGATTGTGACAGACCAGTCAAAACCTATGTGACTTTGTGACCAAAACACAAAAAAAACAATCACGCTCCTGATAAGTGAACCAGTTAAGCCTCCATTGGCGTTAAAAATCATCTTGGCCATATTGCGATCTTATACCCTTGAGTTTGTGCTTCCTACTTTGAGACATAGATCCTTGCAGAATTCACTTCTAATAGAGGCCAATTGCATGAAATTAAAAATTCAATCCAGGGATATTCTTCTCCATTAATTTTTTTAACATTAGAGAAATGTATTCTCAGCTGCTGCTTTTGCATTTGCAGCTTCCCCAGATAACATCACATTGTAAAAATCATCTTATTTCTTAAAGCCACAGAACCAGAAAGGTACTTTCTTGCAGGAAAAGAAGTCACTTTTGTAGGACTATAAGCTATTTTGTTAAGGTCTTCCTAATTACTAAGTCTTCCTTCTCAATTGCGAAAAAGTTTACATCTAATAGCCATAAAATATTAACATGCTGGGACTTAACACAGTAAACTTTCCACATTATGCTGACATCAACCCCCTATTTACCAGTTACAAATGAGCTAATCCACATTAAAGAAACATGCATTTCAGCAGAACAAATTGTATATTGTTTATTTCATTTACTATATTTCTGACTGGAATGAAATAATCAAGCTTATTTCATTACTGAATTGTTATTTCATTATTGAAATGTATCTCTTCAACTTACTACTATTTGCAGAATCAAAGAGCTGTATACTCTAACAACTGTCTTGCTTATCAAGGTGTTCCATAAATGACAGCCAAGTACAAAGTCCTTATCAAAAGAGAAGATATCATTAAGTTGTTTTTTGCCCCAAAAAAGGTCAGTGCTATTCTCAACTCAATAAACATAAAACAAACACCATTAGGGTAAGATTATCGGGATCACAGATCAATAGACACTATTTTGGTCTTACTGAAATTCATGTTCTAGTTTATGAGGCCAGCATCTTCAAAGCAATATCATATATTTAAAAATTGAGTCTAACTGATGTTTTACAATTTTGAGCTGTCATGTAGTTGACAAATAAGAAAAATCACACCAACTAGAACATATCCACATGACCACAATGCTACATGCACTGAGGTCAAAATCTTTCCACAAGACATTGTCATATACTCAGACATTTTACTTGACATATGTCTTATCCTTGAAGAAAATAGAGGGCATTTTGCTGTGCTCATTCTGTTAAATTTTTGTGATATGTTCTAAAATGGAATCCCATTTTGTGAGATCTTCAAAAAAGAAAACTTAGTTTTCCCAAATTCTTCTTTAAATAAAGCAGGCTGCAATGGATTCTGAAATGAAATAAATGTTTTCATTCTTTTAACTACAACATATGCAAATGTTTTTAATATTGTGTATACACATGATAATTCATAAGAAGTTGCAAATTAAAAACATCTCCTCCTCCGTATTCAACCGAAATAACAATAGAAATAACTAAAACAACAAATTATAATAGTTACCAAATTAATAAATTTCCAAAACAATGGCAATGTAAATAAAAGCAACACAGATTCAAATCTTACATTCTTGGTGACTCTAAAAGACAGTGTAAAGGGCAACTATCAGAGTGGAAAAAACTTTGAGTGATACTTTGAGAGATAGTTTGAAGTATGGATCCTCCCATGGCTGATGGGAGGACCTGACCAGGTGGTGTTCTTAGAAAGAACAAGAATAGAAAATCAGTGACAAAAAGGTCTGGGGAAGAGGTATGTAAATGGACCTTACAGAATGGACACAAAGTGTAAAAATATTTATCTTGTGTTTTTATGTAGGTAAATAGTCACAAGAGGTCAACAGCAAAGGATGTGGAAAGGCTGAACCACCCTGTGGATGTCAGTCATCACATTTTCACTGTCCCTCCAGTATTTAACCAATGGGGCCATGTGAAAGTGGCCATGGGGCATGAGTGGAAGCAATACCACAATCAACACCACAATCCAATCATCACTGTTCACCATGGCGGCAGAGTGCCCTTTCTGCCAGCTGTGGGAACAATGATGAGAATTCTAGAACAACTACCCAGCCATCTGCTGGCAAGATGATTATACCAAGCTTCCTTGTAGAGAGAACTTAATCTATATTGCAGTAAAGACCACTTTCATCAGCACCATTCACGAACTTATTAAACACCTTTACTGCTATGCCATTATTATTGTTCCAGTGCTGACAGTGTTCCAATCAGCTTTGCTACTGACCAAGAATTGCATTTTATAACTCCAAAATAGGAGGTAATGAGCCGACACCTATGATATTTCCTATTATTTTCCTGTATAATCATACAAAAGCAGGTGACCCCACAGAACAACATTCTGGCTTCTTGAAGACTCATTTACAGCACCAGCTTTGAGGCAACACCTTGTAAAGTCAGGGCATTCTCTTACTGGAGAATTGAATATGATATATGTTCTGAATCAGCAATCATTATATGGCACAGGGTATTTTGGGGGGATAGAATTCATATATCTGGTAGGAATGATATTTCTTATCATTGTATGTAATTATAAAAGTTTACTTTACAGTGCATAACTGGGTTTTACTGGTTTTACTATCTTAGTATCCAAGGGAAGAATGCTTCCTGCAGGAATCACACTTTTGATTCCACTAAACTTGAAATTGAGATTAGTCACATGGCCATTTAAAGCAGTTTAAGTTATGAAAAAAACAGGAAAAAAGGTTGCTTTGGCATACGGAATAATTGCTTTTGATTATCAAGTAGTAATATTTTTTGCTACACAAAGAAAGTGGGTTGGTGCATCTTCTTCCTAGTAATGTCATGTCCAGTGGTAAAAGTTCATGGAAGATTATAATAACCCAGTACAAGCAGGACTACCTTGTAGTCTTCAGTATTGAGGTTTGGAGTTATCCCAACTAATCCAGATTAAAAACAAAAAAATAAGAAACTAACTTAGGTGCTGACTTTGGAAAAAGGAAACATGCAAAAGATATTAAAGAAGATATAAATATCAGCCTTGTGGCCAGTTCCAAAAAGAGAGACAGTAAGAGTGACATATTTTTCTTCTTTGCTCTTAATATATAAAATATTTATATTTGTATTATTAAAGACTTTCTCTATTCCCTTTTCCCCTAATATTTTACATAAAGTATATAGTTGATGATTAATTTACAATTTAATCCTCAAGTAACAGTATATCAAAAGAAGATGTGACTAAGCTAGAAAAGAAATAAACATCATTTAAAGATGGTGCAGTAACTGATGAGATTTTAGGTCTTTCCTTTTCTGGAAAGGATTTCACATATATGAAGAATAGTTGCATTATGCTAGGCAGAGGAGCAGGTGGTTGTTGTTAGAAGGTCCGGGGTTTTTTAGGTTTAAGTACAAGGATTTTGTCTACTTACCCATCCCATATCCACGATACACCCAGCATTGTGCCTGACCCATAGCAGGAACTCAATAAATATTGAGGGAACATCAATATAGAATCTAGATCATGAGTTTAGGCAGGGGAACTTTCAATAAAATCAGAAATAACAGTTGCATTGTAAGCAAGAACAGTAATTACTGGTTCCTGCCACAAAACTAAAGTCTTACTAGCATACATTTTACCATTAATTCCATGAATCACTCTTTTAATTATTATTGAAAGTATCAGGCTTTTGTTTAATCAATAGCTTTTGCTATATGACTGACTGAAACAAATACTACAGCAGATCATCTATTAATTTACCTGATTGGAAGAGATACATTAGTCTTAATATCAATTAGTCCTTCAATAGTTTCAATTACATTATTTTAGTACTCATAATTCTAAAATGTACCTTAATTCAAGTGTATGTATTTACACTACTAGTTAACCTTTACTGACCCACCAAACACACGTATATCACGGAGTAAATCTAAACCCTTGACAACTAACAGGAACTTTATCCACACTTTTAATAACTTCAGGATTAATTATGTTTTCATTTAATTCAACAAATGTATTAATTCTAGGCTTGTGAGCAAATTCTTTGCCAATGTATCAGCATGACCACACATTGGGCAAGATGGTACATTTATAGGCCATCATAAAAGAAAAAGAGACCAGCTAAAAGAGTAATACAATCATCCAGATGTAAATTATGTAAATCTGATTCAAAGTAATAGCAACTGAATCATGAGAAAGGATATAAAAAGCATTTATGAGTCAGAGTTGCTGAGCTGAGTGACCACTTGGATATAAGAAAAGAGAAAAGGAGTATAGAATGACTCCTAGCTTTTTGGCTTGTGTGGCTGTTTGAATTGTGATGCCACCAAATGAATTAGGAAAGGAAAGGAGGTCAGTTGTGGACATACTGTGCTTTATGTATCAAAACATTCACATATCGGTTATATTATATAGAGCTCTCTGGAAGTCAGCAGTGTCTAGGTAACAGTTAACATTGTGTTTTATAATACTTTTCCAAAAAATAATATTTAATATAGTAATGCATTGCTTAATAGTAGGGATACTTACTAAGAAATGCATTGTTAAGTGATATTGTCATTGTACAAATATCATAGTGTTGCACAAACCTAAATGACTTAGCCTACTATACACCTAGGATATGTGGTATAGCCCATTGGTCCTAGGCTACAAACCTGCACAGCATGTTACTGTACTGAATACTGTAGGCAATTGTAAGACAATAGTATTTATGTTAATCTAAACATATATATAAATATAGAAAAATTACAGTAATACAAAATAAAAGATAAGTAATGGTACCTATATAAGGCATTTACCATTAATGGAACTTGCAGGACTGGGTAAGTCGCTCTGGGAAAGGTCAATGAGTAAGTGGTGAGTGAATGTGAATGCCTAGGACATTACTGTATACTACTGTGGACTTTTATAAATACTGTACACTTAGGCTACACTAAGTTTATTCTAAAAACAGTTTTCTTTATTCAATAATAAATTAGCTTACTGTAATTTTTTTATAAACTTTTTAATTTTTTAACTTTTGACTATTTTGTAATAACACTTAGATTGAAACACAAACACATTGTACAACTCAACAAAAATATTTTCCTTCTTCATATCCTTACTCTAAAAGCTTTTTTCTATCTTTAGAATTGTTTATACTTTTTAATTTTTAAAATTTTTTGTTGAAAACTAAGACACAAACACACATGTTAGCCTAGATCTTCACAGAGTCAGGATCATCAATATCACTGTCTTCCACCTCCACATCTTGTCCCACTGACGGTCTTCAGGGACAATAACCAGCATGGAGCTGTCATCTCCTATGATGACAATGCCTTCTTCTGGAGTACCTCCTGAAGGCCCTGCCTGAGGCTGTTTTACAGTTAACTTTTCTTTTGTAAGTTGAATGAGTAGACTCTAAAATAACTATAAAAAGTACGATAAATACATAAACCAACGTCACTTATTATCATTATCAAGTATTATGGGCTGTACATAATTGTATGTGCTAGATATTTAGTTGACTGGAAGCACAGTAGGTTTGTTTACACCAGTATCACCACAAATACATGAGTAATGCATTGTGCTATGATATTACAATGGCTACAACGTCACTACGCAATAGGAATTTTTCTGCTCCATTATAATCTTATGAGACCACAGTCGTGTGTGCAGTCTGTTATTAACCAAAATATTACGCAGCATATGACTTTATTGGCTTTTCCCTTCCTCAATCTCTGTTTTCTAAATAGACACACAGCTATACCGATCTTATCTCAAAAATCAATGAGAGTGAAATAGGGTTGCCCAGTTAGGTTGCTAGCAGAATTGTGTGCTAGTCACTATGCTTCGGACTTGAACACAAATTGGTTAGTTGTGTTCTCTCCACCTTCAGGTCTTAAGTAGCTTCTAAAGACCCATACAAGAGTGGTGAGTGTGTGTCTAGTATCCCCATTTTGCCAGCTGCCGAGCGCCCTCCCTCAGTTCTGTTACATCCTGTGCCTAAATCTTGGAACTGAATCTGGCTGTATCTTCTTTATCTGGTCAGATTAGCTTTCTTCTACCACCCTGTTATTAATCGGGCCATGCCACCCACTCCCTTTCCCAAAGTTGCAGCTTGTTCCTTTCCCCAGGCTTGTGAGCTCTGGCTCCCTCTTCTGACCTTTAGTGCTTCCCGTAGCCAACCTCCTTTCCAATAATACGCCCCAGGCACCTTGGCACTTTCTCCCTCTGATGGTTTACCAAGACTGTGTGGAAGAATGAGGATTGAGAATAAAATGCCATAAAAGAGGGGCAGAGAACTGGAAATGAACAATCAAAAGAGAAAATATTAATTGATCATCAAAACAAGAGGAGTCTCAGTCTCTGAAGGGAAGAAAAATCAGTGGGTTAAACAGTACAAGGAAATGACTAAGGTAGAAAATGTAGATCATCTCTCTAGAAGTTTGGGTGTTATTCATAAGGTGGTAGACAAATTCCACAATGTATATACCATGAAGGTTCATGAACTTTACCTATTAGAGAGGTCTTCTGAGCCCATTTACCTATACTCTTAGTTTCTACTTCTAATAAGCTTGGTTATCTAGATTCTCATTCCATGTAAAATTATATAACAAACCAGAAGGGAGAACACACTGACACAGTAAATATAACATTTCAATTTAATAAACGAGAGGACTACAGTGGAAAAAAGCAGACAACAGACATCAAACAGAACAATCCAGCATCACTTAGTATGGACAAAAACCATTATAATGTGCCCAGAGAAAGATCTTTGCATTTCAGCACGATATAATAAGTGAAATTCTAAAGATGAATCTTGGTTTGTCAAGAAAATGCTAAATGGTTTTCAAGTGACTCAATTTTAAAGGATTATAAAATGAAAAAATTTTACATATACTCTCTTTAGAAGTTTTAATTCTTAAAAGGTTAGTCTTCAATTTCCTTGGAAATGCACACACATAAAACACGTCATTACCCAATGATGCTGAGCAAATAAGATTCTACTCAACACAGTACAGAAAGGACAACCAGTTATCAAAATCTAAGAGACTAACATCAAATCAGCAGTGGATAATTCTGGGGAAAAAAATCCATAAAATACCTTCTGCTTATTATTTTATTCATTGTTAGATTTTCAGTTAAACCTTTTTTTCTTCATATAGTGATTCTATTCTCCAAACAACTTCTACTTTTCATTTATTTCATTGCTATAATGAAAAGTATATACTGTAAGAAATTTTTACAGCAATGTTCTCCTATGAAATAGTCTTTATTTTCTCTGAAGTACAAGCATCAAGGTGAGGTTCATAAATACTGTGGATAGGAAGCCCTCTGGGTTTGCAGATTTCTGACTCACTGTTTTGAATGTTCACCAGCAGTACTAGCAAACCAACTCCCATCCACTGGGGCACTCTAGGCCCTGGCCCCTTGCTCCAGCTAGCTACTATAGCTAGCTGTAGCAGTTTCTACTACAAACTAGTCCCACTCATTAAAATAAGAGCCATGGGAATTAACAACATATTAGAATCTATTTGAAGCTTACTTCTTGCTACAGCACTGAAAGAAAAGCTTTCAAGAAAAAGTTTATATTGGAGGGAAAAGAAAAACTCTTATGAAGAAAAGTGAAATTCTCCTTATTATCTGTGCAGCATAGGTAAAAGGTAAATTGATAATTGATTTTGTAAATTTCTGTGCTTTATAGAAAAGATTTATCTACCTCATATTTAAAATGCACCCAGACAGGAGAAGAAGTGGCATGTAGGAATCACTGTAACACTTACTTGTCATAGCCATAGTTTCTTCCTCACTGAAGTAATATAAAATGTGATATCTGAAGCTTTGGGTTCGTTGTGAAATGGCTGGACACTCTGATATCTCTATTTAAGTATGTGCAGTCTCCTCTCTGGGTTGAACAGTTAAAACTATTTGGGAATTGAACTTGAATGTTTGAAATGAGTCTCCAGGGCTCTGGGTACAGCTGAAGAGGTACCCATCATGAGCACCAGAGAGAGGGAAGGTGAGCAGAAGGGAAAGAAGTTGAGAGGACAGACACCCAGGAAACACATTGATTGCATCAGGAAAATGAAACCCACTCTCACTGCAGAGACATGAACAGTTCCATTAATATTTTGAGTAACCAGATAAAAGGCCTTGCAACCCTGGGCATGCTAGCTTCATCTCTGCCTTCCCCCGATGCCAATCGCTTACGTGCCTACATAAAGCTGTCCAATAAAAATAGTATTACTGCTAACTACTGTTAACATATTGTACTTTTCAAGGTTGCCCAGCCACAGTTATGTTCTCCTATTGCCATTTCTCAAGTGAATTACAGTGCTTTTTTCCTTCTCTCCTTCCCTCTGCTTTTGCCTCTCCCATGCAGGGTTCATGGTCTCAGTATTCTCTGGATAATAATGCTGCTTTCCATCAGGTATAAAGAAATGGAATTCTACTTGTAAAAGCAGCCCAGCTACATATTAGGTACTCATGAATCAATGGAACCAATGTTTTTTATCCATAATTATTTAACCTAGAAAAGCAACTATAAATGTACAAACTTAATGTTAGCCAATGTTCCACGGGGTTAAAAGGAAATATTTTAGAAGGGATACCTTTTTTGGTCTGGCAGTTACCAGAAAAAGTGGAACAGCGGAAAAAGGAGGTATCCTACTCATTACTAACCACATTGGAGAAACAAAGTGATTTGCCTGAATTTCCAGAGAGATGACACTGAGTTTGAACCCCGGCTTGATGTGTCAAAATTCTGTTTTGTTTCATTTTATTTTATTTTTTAACCATGTCATAATGCACCTGGTTCTTTTCTCCTCTGCTTTAGCATGCTGGTTTTATTCTAATGTTCTCTTGCTGAAATTATATTAAGTCATCTTTTTTTTCTGACACAATAGGAGATAAGAGTAACCCATATTCTTAGCAT
This sequence comes from Cheirogaleus medius, assembly GCA_008086735.1. Lineage (NCBI taxonomy): Eukaryota > Metazoa > Chordata > Mammalia > Primates > Cheirogaleidae > Cheirogaleus > Cheirogaleus medius. The sequence goes on from VBSM01003176.1 coordinate 52,822,720, forward strand.
TCAGAATTGGTATTCTGATTATTTGATTCTAGTGTTCTACTATGTTCTCCATATATAAACTTTTTCAATGCACAAATAATACACTAGTGAATTCTCTTTAAAAAATTGAAAATTACAAATAAAAGTCTTGTTTTTAGCATAAAAATAAAACTAAAATCTTCTTTGACCATCATTCCAATACCAGTTTCAACCCCAATTCCTAGGACATTATGAGTTTGGTGCAAATCCTTTCATTCCATTTTTATACTTTTATATAAATATATTGAAATACAATAATATATTTTCTGGGTGATTCTGAATATAAATGTATCATGGTATTAATTTACTGTTTGCCTTTTCATTAAACAATTTTCCTTAAAGCACTTAAATTCTTTGTTAGGTTTATTTATAGATATTATATAGATTTGGTTGTGATGTTAAATGGAATCCTTTTTTCTATTTCATTTTCTAGTGGGCTATTGCCAGGATATAGGAAAGCAGTTGATTTTGATATGCTGATCTTGTATCCAACAACCTTGCTGTATTCTTTTATTACTTCTAAGAAAGCAGGTCTTTTCTACTTTCTTATGACCTCCAGAGAAACTGAATGCTCCATATGTCATCTGTAGTCCTGAAAACTAGATAATTTTAGCAAGGTTCTGAAAATAACAAAATTCTACTACAATGAAACTGTGATGCCCCATGAGGTTCTTGATAATGGGAATTGGCCTGTCATGCTCTGCTGATTTATAGCTTGGTCAGACATTACACACACTTGGTGGCAGCCTGTCCTCGTGTATGCCTACAAGATAATTGCACTGACTCTCTTTCTGTTGTTTTTTAATGTCATTGCACAAAGTTAAAGTTACAATCACTTTTCCAAGGGCCAAAGCCACATTTACTTCTCCTCGGGTGGACTATGGTGATGATGATGATGATAAGCTTCTTAGGACTAACCTGCAGGAGATTTTATGGGAAAGAAGTATTCTAAGCAATTGCATTAAAATGTAATGCTATGTCTCACTATGATTCCCAAAGCACAGCAGTTAGCAAATAATAATAATAATAAATGAAATAATTCTTGTTGAAGAGATAATAATCTACAGATCAGTGATGTTTAATAAAGCTCTAAGGTAAAATGATTTTCACGTATGCCAATTTTCTTGCCACAACCAATTTTCATTTGCATGTGTCAATAAGGCCAGTGGATTTGGGCCATATCTACCTGTGCAAGATAAATCCATAGTACAATCCATATGCCCATTTCACTTGAATTAATACTTTTTCAGACTGAGCTATGCAGTGGATTCATCAGTGATGATCAGTAGCAACCATCAATGCCCAAAGTTAATAAACTGGCCACTCTTTTATTCTATCTTCCTCTTCCATGTAAATAAAACCTCTAATAGAAATCTTGTTGTTTTTCTTTTCTTTCCAACCTTCCTTCTATTGTTTTCTTTCAGTCTGTCTGTCTGCCTTCCTTTCCAGAACATTTCACTCAAACAAAAGGAAGAATATCAACACAAAACAACTAACAACACCACTAACAAATTCTTCAAGAAGATTTTATCAGTCTAGAAGGTGTTCTAGACTGATAAAATCTTCTTGAAGAATTTGTTAGTGGTGACCTCCCAGTTAGGTTTAGGGTTTGCAAAACCCTCTGTTGAAATCAAAAAAGACCCATTTGCTACTAATTCCTTAAAGAAAATTAGTTGTTTCAAGGTTCATGGGTCTGAGCCCTCTGTAAACTCTCAAAGTCACTAGAAGCATGATGGATATCAGGATTCCTCTAGATTAATGTTTATAGTGCCTGTTTTTGTGCAAGTAGGGGTATATTAAGTTGAAAATAAGCATTCTCCAAACTACAAGATAATTTTTTTGTTCTAAATGATCGTTATAGAAATAAAAAATAGAAAGAAAAAAATACAGACTTGACACAGGAAGCTAGCCCTGGGGCTTAGGGGCAAGAAGCTGTAGGCTACTGCACCTGAGGCTGAGGTGCAACACAGGTGTAGGCCATCGCCATCAAGGCTGATGTGCAAGCAAGTTGCCAGCTACTGCAGCAGGAGGCCAAGGCATGAATGGCACGTGTGTTTCCCACTCACTGGCATAGGCTGGCACCACTGAAGGCATCCCAGCTGTCCCCAGTGGCAGGGCAGCAGTACAGCCACTGCTGCCTCCGCAAGCATTTTGCCAGTGACATGGGGATTGCCTGGCCCCTGCCTACCATGTCTGGCACCTGCACACACCCTTGGGTGGCCTGTGGACAAGCCCACCTGGCCTGGCTTAACCTGTCCCCATGCCAAAGCACACAGTTGGGGCCCAGGGGATTGCCCAGCTCAGTCCATGACCCTTAGCAGCTGAACACTTTCCTGGGGACCGGAGGTTAGGCCTACTCATCCAGCCACTACCACCGCAGCTTGCAACTACCTGGACACATCACTGTGGGTCTAGAGACTGGCCTACCCAACCCATCACAGCCACCACCAACACCAGCAAATACTGCTTGGGACCCAGAGGACTGTCTCACCACTGCCACTGCCATGTCATGCTGGCTTCCATGTGGGCTCAAGAACTCACCCACTCACTCAGCCTACTGCATGAAGATTCAGTCAGAGAAAAATAAAGAAAAAAAGAATGAGCAAAGCATTCATCATATATGAGACACCATAAAGCAATCAAATATTCCAATTATTAGGCTCCTGGAAGGCAAAAATTAAAGCATTAAAAAAAAACTTATTTAATGAAATTGTAGATGAAAACTTCCCAAGTCTAGCAAAAGATTTAAACATCCAGATACAGGAGGCTCTGAGATGCCCAAGAAGATAAAATGCAAAGAGGTCTTCTTTATAGCACCTTATAGTCAAACTTTCATAAGAGAAAACAAAAAGAGAATTCTAAGAAGAGCAAGAAAAAATCATCTGGTCACCTTTAAAGGAATCCTCATCAGACTAACAGCAGATTTCTCAGCAGAAACTATTCAGGCCAGGAAAGAATAGGGTGATATTTTCAAAGAGCTGAAAGGAAAAAAACTACCAACCAAGGACACAAATCCAGCAAAATTATCCTTCATAAATGCAGGAGAAATAAAGTTTCCCAGATAAGCAAAAACTGAGAAAAATCATCATCATTAGACCAACCCTACAGGAAATGCTCAAGGGGGAAGCCTTAATTCTGGAAGTGAAAGGACATTTACCATCATGAAAACACATGAAAGTATAAAACTCATAGTTAAAGCAAACACACACATAAGAAAGAAAAAGGACTCATATGGTACCACTACAGAAAACCACCCAACCACAATTACAAACAATAAAAGAAAAAGAAAATAATAAAGAATACACAAAACAATCAGAAAACAATTAACAATATGACAGGAACAAAATTTCATATATCAATTATAGCCCTGAATGTAAATGAATTAAATTCTTCACTTAAAATATATGGCTGAATGGATTTAAAAAATGATCCAATTATATGTTCAAGAAATGCATTTTACCTGTAAAGACACATATAGACTAAAAGTAAAGGGATGGAGAAAGATTCCACACAAATAGAAACAAAAACAAGAATAACTATACTTTCATCAGATAAGAGAGACTTTAAGTCAAAAATAGAAAAAAAGATAAAGGAGGTCATTATATAATGATAAAGGGATCAATCCAGCAAGAGGATATAACAACTCTAAATATATATGCACTGAACACTGGAGCACCCAGACTCATAAAGCAAATATTACTAGAACTAAAGTGAGAGGCTCCAATATAATAATAGCAGAAAACCTCAACATGTCACTCTGAGCATTAATCAGATCACCTAGACAGAATATCAGCAAAGAAGCATTGAATTTAAAATGTACTTTATACTAAAAGATATTTACAAAAATTTTTCCAAGAACTACAGAATACACATTCTTCTCATCAGCACATAAAACATTCTCCAAGATAGACCATATGTTAAGCTGCAAAACAAGTCTCAACAATTTTAAAAAATGGAAATCATATGAAATATCTTCTCAAACCACAATGGAATAAAACTAGAAATGAATACCAAAAGGAACTTTGAAAACTATAAAAATACATAGAAATTAAACAACCTGCTCCTGAATGACCATTGGGTCAATGAAGAAATTAAAATGGAAATAAAAAAATTTCTTGAAATAAATGAAAATGGAAACACAATATCCCAAAACCTGTGAGATGCAGTAAAAGCAGTGCTAAGAGGGAATTTTATAGCAATAAACACCTACATCAAGAAAATAGAAAATTTTTAAATAAACAACCTAATGATACACCTCAAGGAACTAGAAAAACACCAACAAACTAAACCTAAGATTAGCAGAAGGAAAGAAATAATAGAGATCAGAGCAGAACTAAACAAAATAGAGAATAAAAAAATACAAAGGATCAATGAACACGAAAAATTGGTTCTTTGAAAAGGTAAACAAAATTGATAAACCACTATCTAGACTAACCAAGAAAAAAAGAGAAGATCCAAACAAATGAAAACAGAAATGAAAAATGGAGACATTATAACCCATACCACAGAAATAAAAGACCATCAGGGACCATTATGAACAACTATATGCTAACAAACTGGAAAATCTGGAGGAATTGGATAAATTCCTGGAAACATACAACCTACCAAGATTAAATTTTCTACTTCTTCCTGATTCAAACATAACAATTATGAGTAAGAAAACTGAATCAGTAAGAACAAGTCCAGGACCAGATGGATATACTGCCAAATTCTATTAATACTAAACTACAATACAAATTCTCCTCAATCTACTTAAAAAAACTGAAGAAGAGGGAATTCTTCCTAACTCATTCCATGAAGCCAGTGTTACCCTAATACCAAAATCAGACAACAGGACAACAAAAACAAACAAAAAAAGCTACAGACCAATATTCCTGATGAACATAGACACAAAAATCCTCAACAAAATACTAGCAAACTGGATCCAATAGACCATCAAAAAGATAATACACCATGAGCAGATGGGATTTATACTATGGATGAAAGAATGGTTCAACATATACAATAAACGTGATATACCACATCAATAAAATGAAGGAAAAAACCATATGATCATCTCATTAGATGCAGAGAAAGCATTTAATAAAATTCAACATCTCTTTTTGATAAAAACCGTCATCAAAATAGGTATAAAAAGAATACTTCAAAATAAGAAAGATCATATATGACAAACTCACAGATGATATCACACTAAATAGGGAAAAGTTAAAAGCCTTTCCCCTAGGAATTGTAATAAGACAAGACTTCTATTCAACATAATACTGAAAGTCCTATCCAGAGCAATCAGGCAAGAGAAAGAAATAAAATACATCTAAATTGGAAAAGGGAAAGACAAATTATTCCTCACTGCAAATGAAATGATCTTATATTTTGAAAAACCAAAAGACTCCACAAGAAAACTCTTAGAGCTGATAATCAAATTCAGTAAAGTTGCAGGATACAAAATCAACACACAAAAATCAGTAACATTTCTGTACACCAATAATAAAATAACCAAAAGAGAAATCAAGAAAGCAATACCATGCATAATAGCTATTAAAAAATAAAATACCTAGGAAAAAGTTAGCAAGAGGTAAAAGACCTCTACAAGGAAAACTATAAAACACTGATGAAAGAGATTGAAGGGAACACAAATGGAAAGACATCTCATGCTCATGGATCAAAAGAATTAATATCATTAAAATGACCATACTTCCTAAAGCACTCTACAGGTTTAATTGCAATCCCAATATCATTTTTTCCATAAAAATAGAAAAAATAATCCTAAAATTCATATGGGATCAAAAAAAGAGCCAGAATAGCCAAAGCAATCCTGAGCAAAAAGATCAAAGCTAGAGGCACCACACTCCTGATTTCAAAATATACTGCAAAGGTATAGTAACCAAAACAGCAAGGTATTGGTATAAAAAGAGACACATAAAACAATGGAATAGGATAAAGAACCCAGAAATAAATGCACATATTTACAGACAACTGATTTTGAACAAAAGGACCAAGAACATACACTGGGGAAAGGATACCATCATCAATAAATCGTTCTAGGAAAATAGAATATCCATATGCAGAAGAATGAAACTGGACCCCTATCTCTCACTATATGTAAAAATCAATTCAAGATGGATTAAATACTTAAACACAAGGCCCAAAACTATAAAACTACTAGAAGAAAACACAGGGTAAACAGTTAGAACATTGGTTTAGGCAAAGATTTTATGGCTAAGATCTCAAAAGCACAGACAACAAAAACAAATATAGATGAAGGGGACTATATTAAATTAAAAAGCTTCTGCAGAGCTAAGAAAACAATCAACAGAGTCAAGAGACAACCTGTTAAATTGTAGAAAATGTTTGCAAACTATTCATCTAATAAGGGACTACTATCCAGACTATGCAAGGAAATCTAACAACTCAACAATAAAAAAACAAATAATGCCATTAAAAATTAAGCCAAGGATATAAATAGGCAATTTTCAAAAGAAGACATACAAATGGCCAACAGGTATATGAAAAAATGCTCAACATCACTAATCATCAGAAAAAATGTAGAACAAAACCACAATGAGATATCACTTTTCACCTCTTAAGATGGCTAGTATGTGGAGAAAAAAGACAAGTGTTGAGAATGTGGAGAAATTGGAATATTTGTACATTGTTGGTTAAATCTGAAATGGTGCAATTGCTACAGAAAATAGTAAGAAGATTCCTTTAAAAATTAAAAATAGTACTATCATATGATCTAGCAATCCCACTCTGAGTATATATCCAAAAGAGAAGAAATCAGCATATTGAAGAAATATCTGTACCCATATTTTTAGCATAGCATTATCCACAATAGCCAAGATATGGAGTAAACTGAAGTATCCATCAACAGAAGAATGGATAAAGTAATTGTGGTATATGTACACAAAGGAATACTATTTGACCATAAAGAAGAATAAAATCATGTCATTTGCAGCAACATGGATAGAACTGGAGGTCATTATGTTAAGTGAAATAACCTGGGAACATAAGAATCAGTATCACATGTTCTCACTCATATGTGAGAACTAAAAAACAAAACAAAACAAAACAAAAACTTGATCTCATGAAGACAGAGAATAGAATGACAGATACCAGAGGCTTGGAAAGGTGTGAAAGTGGAAGGGGAAAATGAAGAGAGGTTAACAATGTGTACAAACTTAACAGTTAGGAGAAATAAATTCTAATGTTTGATTACAGACTAGAGTGACTATAGTTAGCAAGAATATATTGTATATTTCCATATAGCTAGAAAAGAAGACTTGAAATGTAACCAACACATAGAAATGATAAATACTGAAGGTGGTAGATACCTCAAATACCCTGACTTGATCATCATACGTTCTATGCCTGTAAAAAATACTCATACGTACCTCATAAATATGTAAAATATTATGTAGCAATAAAAGAAAATAAATAACCCAAGCTTCTCTCCACAAACTTAGTCACTGTACAAAAAATATATTTTCTTCCATTATACTTTCACTCTTATAGATAGGAATCACAATGGAATATTTTGTCATACATAGTCTTTTGAAAAACATTTGTCAATAAGAATACAAAATTAATCTAGTCTCAAGAAGGATACTGAAACATACCATGAATAGGAGAGAAGAATAAACTATATCCTTAACAAGAGATCTTGGTGGAATGCAATGGATTTAATTGTAAAGTGTTCTTAGCATTGAAAAGAGAATAATTCTTAAGAGTACATTGTTATATTAATTCAAAAAAAGATTTAATCATTGGACTAAGAGACGGATCAAACATGTAATTTCCTTCTCTCTATGAGTAGAGGTTTTAAAGTGCTTTAATCATTAGCCCTACATTTCTGATATTTTTTCATGCTCTACCTATTACCAAAATGCAATAATGAGGGGAGAGAGAGGGGAAGAGAATGAGAATAGAAACTGAGTGCACTGGCAAACGAAGACTTTTCTTGAGGAAAGATTTCTGTTACTGTCTGCTCTGCGCTGTGTGCAAAGAAAGAGTTGGAAGATACTTAAAGGAGCCCTGCAATGCTCTTAGGAGATAACCAAAACAGGAGAAAAGTGACAGCTGAATGGCATAGAGTACACCTCCCAACAATGGCTTCTGGTGGCACAAGGGCCAGTAGCTGCAAGGTGTCAGGGACCTTGAGCTGTCTGCTATGGCATTTCTATATAATGACCTGCAACTCACTGACAATCAGCTGCTGATTGTCCTAAACATGAACAGGAAAGCATGAGAGTCTGAATAAGGATGTCAGGCATCTACAAAACAGGTAGCTTTCAGAGTGTAAATGAATTAGAGTTAATCCTCCTCTCTTTACTTCCTTCTGAGAAGAAAAAAGAAGCCATTGGAAGCCCAAATTGGAAACAAAAGAAAAAAATGGGAAAGAAGGTAGAAAGGGCTGTGTTATTTGAATAACACCTGATCAGGCTATCTAGAACCACTTAAGCAGCTGAGATGTTGAGAAGTCATAAGCAAAGGCTTCTTGAGGATGGAACAGCTGCTCAGTTCTAAGACACTGAAGGTACCTGAGTCCCTGCAACACTTGGCTTAGTCCATTTTACAAAAGACCAAACAAAACTTGATGAGGGTTTTTGCATTATGGGTTTTGAGAGCAATTGTAAAAGTTTCTAAGACTTCTCAAATATATGTCCTCACAACGCCATTTGCCTATGTCTACCAGTTTGCAAAAATGCCATATATTCAGGATGGCACATAATTATACAGTAAATCTCCACATGTTAAAATGAATACAATTACTAAAAGGAAAAAAATCTTAGAGAGGCAAACATTTGTCAATGTGCAGCATTTATTTTTAATCATTTCTCTCTTAAAATTCTGCTAGAATTCTTCTTCCTTATAAGAACTTCAGCCTATTATAGGCAAAATTAAAGCTTTTGCTCTGAGGAAATCAGGGCAAAGACAGCAAGGAACTTTTTCCAAGCTGCTTTGAGGACTCTATTCAATGCAGCACATGGAACTTTAGTCAATAGTCTATTAGACCTTTCAACAGTTGTTTCTATTTTTTTTGCTTTACTTGGTTGGGAAGGAGGAGAGAAGTAATATAAGCATATTAGAAAATGGAGAAACATCATTGTTGTCAAAATTATTTAGCTGAAAAGTATGCATTATTTTTAATGTGTATTCATCACACACTCTATGATGGCTCAAATGTCATGACTAGAGAATGCAAACTATTGTTAATATGCATTGGAGCTCCGCCTTGCCAACTGCATTAATTGTAATTAACTGATAGATTGACAGTTACATATTGATGAATTATGTGGTGAAGACTCCTTTAATGTTGCTATGTAAAGTGTGACTGCATATTCATAGAATAAATAATTAGCATATTTCAGACTGATCATATCTAGTCTTGCATTTTTCTTATATCCATAAATACAACCAGTGTAGTAAAAAAATCCTTGCACAAATTAAGAATAACTACATGAACAGCAACGATTCGTCCTGCCATTTGTATCCTCGGATGTTTTAAAATAGTAAAAATAAGTGAGTCATCTATTCTAAGAACTAATAATACATGACATTGAATTTTAAACAGTAAAGCATTTTTGTGATGCACAAAAAATATTAAAGTGCTGTGTACTAAGGTGGGCTCAGAAAAGACACACCTCCTCATTAACTGGTTTCTAAACTTGGGCAGGTAGGTGGGCGGAAGGAACAGGGTGGTAGTTGGAATTGCATGGGCTCTGGAGTCAGGCTGACATGAGTTTTAAAATGCTCTATTGCTTATTAGCAATCTTGGACAAACTATTCACTCAACTATTTACTTTTCTCCTTAGTAAAATGAAGATTATATAGCTCAAAGTTTAGATCGGAAGATCAGAGAATAACATGTATGAAGCTTTTAGGATAGTGTCTGGTACACAGTAGGTGCCATATATAAGTTATAGTCACTATTGGTACAGAAATAGAATAGAAATAAGGCTTCCTGCAACCATACAGAAATTAAGGATGGACACTATCAGCTTTTACCAAAATTAAAAATGGTACCAGTAAACAGTCAATGCAAAATACAGTTTTAAGTCTTTTCTTTCCACCATTATTTTCAGTTTTGTCCAGTTCTCACTCCCTTCTTGCTGATTCTTGAGTTCTGCCTTCCTCTACTAAAGAGATCTTGAAGTGGTCAAGAGAAAGGGTTAAGACAAACAACCCACCCACAATTACCATGGTCAATCTTCCTAATTGACAACTAACTGCTGATTTGACCTCTTCTAGAATAAGGGTTGTGGCTTTTTTCTCATATACAAAACCTCAACATGGAATTAAGAAAGTGGTCCCTGACTGCTAGGCAATGATATGGTTGAAATTCGTGCTAAAAAGTCTTTGCCATATAGTGTACTGAAGCATCTTCCTGTTACTCTAGAAAATTTATTAACAAGGACTTAAGCAAATCAAGGCATATTATAGATTCCTGGCTATGTTTAATTAGAAAACATTCCAAAATCCATAGTTTGCATAATCTACCTGCCCTCCTCCCAAGGCTGTTTGTTCCAGACAACACCATGGCTGGAAATTGGAACATCTAACAGTGCATACCAATGAACTATGAGATTTAGTGTTCCAGGCCAGCAACAGGCAATCAAAGAATATGTCACGCTTAATTGTACAGGTCATTGGAAAATGGTGACGAGGTAGTTTTTCAGTACTCTTACCAAGTTCCAATGCACACACTATAGATTATCAATGCTCTAATCTCCTGAGATTAGCACTAATGTAATTTAATCAGTTTTCACTGATAGACTGCAAACCTTTTGTATGCTATTTACATTGCTGGATGGTTGACTTGTTTTATTTTGCCACAGCTTCTTATCTTCATGAAGCCTAGATTTGTATAATCCCAAAACTTCCCATGGATTTGGAATTAAACTTTTTGCTTTGAAGACATGCCCTGATTCTGAGAAAGGGAGAAAAAGAGAGCAAGAAAGCAAGAGAGATTCAGGCCAATTTTATTTCCTATAAAGCAGCCTACAGATGAATTAGCTGCTGCCAAATAGATGATTTATTAAATGCATAGGCATTCTCCACTACCACCTCTATCTTACTTTTTGTGGACTCTCAAATCCTGACAGTATATAAAGTAATAGCTTTGTTCATTTCAAAGTACAAGGAGGAAAAAATCTATCAACAAATATTTTACTTTGGTTCTTCTCTTGGTTTTGTGAATTCCTGCTGTGTTGTGTTATCTCACATAAAAGCAAACAGAGATGCACGTCAGACAAGTTTGACAAACAAATCAGAAGGTCATGCAGTGCCTTCCTCATAGCTTTTAGACAGCAATATCTGCCAGGCTCATTTATCAACTGTGGTTGACCTTCCTGATAGCTACAGCAACATAAGTTAGAGTACCTACCACTGTCCTTGTGCAAGTTCCATGACTTCAAATCTGGAAGAATTCAAACAGATGATTCAGAGCTGGTATGATTATTGCTTATAAAATTTGTGTTGTATTTTTCATCCCCTCCAGGAGCATCTCCCAAAAGAGGAAAACATGACAATCATTGCAAATGAAATTTCGGAACAGGCAACATGTTCATCTTGCACCAGAGATTAATACATTTTGAAGTATTTTGGAATACCTGCATGTACTTACTGAGAGTTATCAGCAAAGCTTAAAGCCTGAAAATTGCATGGTGATTTGTGGTGTGATAAGAATAAGACAATTCATGAGGTCAGCTGTCAACATCCTGAGAATCTCATCAACCAGTAGCAAATAGTCTTTTGTAGGAGAGAGTCCTCAGGGGAAAGGTTCCAAGCTTCTTTGGCTTTACTCTCAGAAACTGTACAAAAGGCACTAGATGAATAATCTATCAAAAAGAACATATCTAAAAGTGAAAGGATCTTGGGCTCTATAACTTGTTGCAACAAGGGCAAAATAGCTGAACTCTCCTCTATTGTGTATCTACTTATCTCAGAGAAGCTTGCCTGAGAATGATATTAATAACTTTCCCATCACTACTGCTTGCCAAGAAGGTATAGCTGTGAGGTCAAGATATGGAGGTTCTGGCTTTGCTATCCAGAAAACCAGAAAATGAATTTGATGATCCAAGAATCTGGTTTGCCTTGGAGCAATAATCTTTCCTCCATTCATTCACATATGAAGTGAAAATAATAAGGAAATATCATTTTTGTAATAAGAATTTGGGGAACAATGATGTGTCGATGGTGAATAAAACACAAGAAAAATATAAATATGTTAATCACTCCTAAAATGTAGGGTGAATTTGGTATCCTACTGATCATTTTAAAAACCAGGAAAACATCTTTTCAAGCAGGCTGACATTTTTCACCTCATTGATTCTTACTGCTCATTAAGACATGATCAACTGTTCACTGGCATTTCATTTCTTTTAATTCTCCTTTCTCCTCTTGCTCAGCACTTCTCCGAATTAGTGCTTCATTTCATACTAATAGCCACTGTAAGCCATTAGCAGTAGTTGATGCCCCTGTCTGTCCTCTCATTTCTTAACTTAATTCCTAAACTTTGCAGTCAGCCTCTGCAGTGGTAAGAGGTGTCCACCTGATGGGATCACAAGGAGGCCGAAGTACTCAACAAAATAGTACAAGGCACTGAAGAGGGAAGCTAACACAGAGTTCACAAAGGTTTCAAGTTTGCTTAGAGCTGCACATACACCCAAACCCACAAAGATATGACCAAGTTTGGCTCCATCCTCTGTCATCATCACTCTAGGGTTCTTTGTACTTTGCCTCTATCACAGCCCTAAATATTATTGTGCCATGTGTCATTTACATGCACAGTTTTCCCAGGAATTGCAGATGCTTGAAGACATAGTGTCTTAATCGTTTAAATATCTGCCTCAGCACTAAAGTGACAACACATCAGAATTATCTAGAGTTAAATAAAAATACAGATTGCTGGATCCTGCCCAAGACCTACTGAATTAATATTTATAAAAGTATGACCTCAGCAGCTTTATTTCTTGTAATTCTAGGGATGATTCTGATATGCAGCATAGGTTGAGAATAATTATAATAAATATCTATTGAATGAAAGAAATAGCTCTGCTTATATCCTTCTTGTCTACAGTCTACACTGGGAAAATAAAGACAGAGTTGTGGCATTGCACAACTCCAGGGGGCCCCATAAACTACAATGAGATGGGACCCCCTGTGAAGTTATGTGGCACTGGTAGCCTTGAAAGACACAACACAAAGACTTTCAGCACACAAAGAGAGAAAAATTGCTGATGTCTCCAAGTCTTCAGTTCTTATAACTTCAAAAACTTATCACTGCATGAGTTACTTATGAATCAAAAGAAAAAGCTCTCCACGATAAAAAAAAAGGAACTGCCTCTCATCTCCAATTCTCTACTCAATGATCTCAGACTGCAGCAAGATTGCACTGCCTTATTGAGTATCTAACAGGGTAATTCTAAGGCAATGCATCTTTTACTGCTAAAAGAATTGAAGGTCCTAATTACCTACCTAATGACTTGGCTATTTCCTTTCTAGAGGTTTATTGGGACCTCCCCTGAGAAAACTGCAGCCCAACTCCCTTACAAACTGCCCCTTTAGGACATGGCTCTTCCAAACATAACAAAACATGCACTTTACCCAAAGCACTGAAAGTTTTGGAAATGGATTGCAGCTGTCATTTTGCTGGAGTAGACCAAAAGTCAACTTCCAAATGTAGTGATATGTTTGCAAGAACAGTGGAAGTGGTACTAACATTCATTGAACATGGGACATTGATTCTTGGAGGAACTCTGTTCTATAACAGGATTTGTGTTCTACTGCAAACACATCAGATCTTGGTTGGATATTCCAAGGAGGAGGGGCCCTATGATTGCAGGACAGATTGCTTGGACTGATACATGATGACTGTTGCCATCCTCTCATTTTTCCTCTAAATCTATACAGCACCACTTTTCAAACTTTAATGTGCTTACTAATTACGTGGCAATCATGCTAATGTGCAAATTCTGATTCAGTAGGTCTCAGGCTAGGCCTGAGGTTGCAATTTTAACAAGCTCTCAGGTGAGACTGATGCTGCCTTCCTATAGGGCCACACTCTGAGTAGTAAGTATTAAATTATTGCATAGTTGGCACCTAAGAAACTCTAGCAAATTCTCTCTGGAGCTTGTAACCACATGTGATATCTAAGTACAGAACGTCCTTGCCCCACACAGTCTTCTGAAGGTCAGGTAAAAAACTGAGGAGCTCAAAAAACAAAAAACTTTTCAAACTGTTTTTCAGAGGGAAAGATTGACTTTGTCATTAACTTACCATGATTAAATAAATTCTAGAGGCAGAAATTACGTAATAGCTTCAGATAGTAATTGTGATATGTCAACATTCAAATTATTTTCTCTGTTGCTACTGATGACTTCAAATCTTTATTGAAACAATATTTTAGAATCTCCATGAAAGAATTTCAAAGCATAATCCAATGTAACCAAAAAATGCTTCAGGACTGTATTCTGCAAGAAAATACTCAGTACTCCTTAAAAGCCATCCACACACAGAAAGTGCTTCATGGATATTTGAGCCACTCGTAGAGGAAGTGGAATAAAATACAGTGGAAATTGTGGCACACAAGCAGCAATGCAGAAATTGTGGGCAATTTTGATTTGCTCTGCCTGCCAGTTTCAACCTTCGCTCACCTTTGTTCCACGTGAGTGGCAGCACCTCGGCCATCTTGTTCCTGAGTTCCTGAATTCACCTCTATTTTTGTGACAACCTCAGAGGATATTTCTTAAAGTTCTATTTGTGATTTTGCACTTGGGATAGGAAATGTGAAGCAGATGTGTGAGAGTCTTCCTCTACAGGTATATTTTCTCCCTTTGTTGAGAGACCACAGCACTGATCAAAGCTTAGTTAGTAGATATGTTTTAGATCAAAATGCATCATGAATCAAAATGTAATTTTGTACTGGTGAGTGAAACTCAGCCAGATATGTGTCCTAATGTACTAATGTTACTCCCTGCATAAGATGAAGTGGTTAAGACAAAAGTATAGATCCTGCTTCCTCTGCCATGGTTTTAGGTCAGAATAAGCCCCACATGATCTGATCTAACAGCCTCAAGGAAGAGGGATTAGAGAGAGGCTGATCTGTTTTGGTGGACAAAAGTGAAGTGGAGTGTACTTATACAATATCTATGCAGTATCTCTCTCTCTCTCTCTATCTCTCTCTCTCTCTCACACACACACACACACACACACACAGGTCAGTCGACCTCCAAACTCATCAGTCTCAGACAACTCAGGAAAATTTTCCCAGCACTATCTCAATTTTAAAATAAAACTGTGCATTCTGGAAATTCCCTCAGTCCTTAGAAAGCTGAAGTAATTGGTCGCACTGGCCCTGAATCCTAATTCTACTCATCTGGCCCTACCTCTGATATGAAACACCTGTGAAGTTACGCTATGGTTCAGAAAGCACAATCAAAGCCACATTCTCCCTAAGCCTCATCTATCTTAAGAGTAAATATTTGTATATATATACTAATCAGAAGATTCCACTCTGGTGAAAGAATTAGAAGCAGAAGTGCAGCTGATGATGTAGGCTATTACTTTCTTTTTTATACTTGCATCTTGTGGAGCTCTTTTATGCCCTGCATGAGAATGCCCAATACAGTCAAATCATGAGGTAAGACAGGAAAATTGGAATAGTTGCAAATTATGGGAGTTGGTCCATGGAAAGCACTCTGGCACAACCCATTCTTGACATGACTTGCTTAGACTTTCTGACTTGCTCCCCAACCCATTCTGCCTTAGACATTGCTGTACTCAGTTTTAACGTGTCTGAGAGCCTGGCTATTGATCTCTGCACGTGGCACAGTCCATGTCTCTGCACCAAGCTCCCAGCTCACCTCTAGCTCTCCTGGACATTCAGTCTCACCTCTGGTGACCATTAGTGGTAGAGTCCATCAACACCTACACAGGACTACTGAGCCCTGAAAAGAGTCATTTTTCCTCTGAAGAAAAGCAGCTATACTAGAGAAAACGCTGACAATAAGAATTAGAGGATTCATTGACAAGGAGAGCACTGGGTAAGAGTTCTAGGTTTTATTCTGTCCTTTTCTCACTAGATTTATAGGTTCATACTCTCCTTTCACACAGTCAACTCTTTATTGAGTCTCATGCTAGGCAAAGAGTGGTATCTTCTATTTATGTGATGATGGTGTGGTAGGGGTAGGCACAGCTGGAGAAATACACCAAGGAACCTTTTTACTATAAAAAAAATTAATGAGGTGACTGAGAGGGAAAGAAGGGTTGTTACATATTTCATACTTACAAAGCTCCTAAGAGATCATTGAGAATCCTCCTTTCCAGAGAATTCAAAGGACCAAATGAAAAACTTAAGCCATATCTTCCATGCCATCCCTAATCTAGCCTTGGGGGAGCCCCCTCCTCATTTTCCAAAGACCCTGCCTGGGCCACAAAGGGCCCTGGGCTTTCTCTGATCCAATCCATGCAGGAAACATCTGGTCTTCACATAAATCTGAGCATCTAATTTGATCCAAATCACTCTGGTCCTTATTTCCACAAATATCCACACCATAAGATGATAGAAAATGATAGAAGACATAATTCTAACCGAGTCATTTTTCTCATTGAAAAGATGCCTAATTGTACAAAAATTATTGACCTGCTCCTTTGTGGATGACTGTGTATTGCTAGTAATTTTTTAAACCCCATTGGTTAGCTCACTTTAATTTTCTTTTTTTGAAAGTGGGCATTTTTCCTGAACTCCCTATATGCCCCTACAACTTTGCACTCCTAGCCTAAGTCTTTTCCTACAGGAGAGTGGCAGTCATGCTAGGTTAAGCCCTAACAGATGGCTTTGTGGTGCTGTGAACTAGCTTGGACCAGTGATCATATTTTATTCCAATCCATCCATCCCAAGTCTTCCAAGCACACACACCTGCCCCATAACTCACCCAGCCAAAGCCTGATAGAGCATTTCCTTTTCACACCATGTCACTGTGTTCTAGGCATAGAGATAGCCAAGCATTGAAAAAGAAATAATTCACTTGAGCTTTCTGAGAAATAACTCTGTGCCTCCTGGTGTTGGGCCAGCAGCTGGCTGTTTTCCATTTCAGCTGCCACTCTGATTCACTGGACTGGTCTCTGACAGCACACAATGACTTTGACCTCTGCTCAGGTGGCTCTAACCTTACATCAGACAAAAGGAGCCCAGAGGTTCTGATTAAGTCAGTGGCACCCAAACACTCTGGCTTCTTAAGGGGGAGATCTGAATAATACAATTCACTTCTCCTTTTGAAATCTTTTCATTGGATACTAGCCTGTTGCAGCAGCAGAAAAATCTAATTCTTCGGCAGTAACATAAGACGTAGAGGTTGAAGAAATTCTCATCGTTTTCATCAATTGACATCCTGAAGAGTTCCCATAAGGCTGCCCTTGCTGGGGGCTCTGTAATAGGTAAAGCAAAGCTACAGCAAGGTCCTTTTGGCTCTTAAAGGAACAAGCTGCTTCGGCTGCTCCAGAAGGATCGGCCTTACACAAAACTGCATGCTATAATAAGGCTCCTGTGTGTTTAATGATATGTTTGTCCTGCACTGACCAATAGGAAGGAAATAAGATACAGAAAGAAAAAGGACCCCTACTTGGCTCTTCAAGTGGTTATTTTACCACACATAAAAAAGTGAGCATGCAGAAAAACTACCAAGACAAAACACAATATTTTAACCTTCTTTTTGAGTTTTATAGCAACTTTGATTCTATGCTATGTGTTTTCTAATTGTATTTAAGGAACATTCAAAAATTGACTTAAATGTACTTGCATATTATCAACAGTGTACAAGGTTTCCCCTTTCTCCACATCCTTGCCAGCATTCATTATTGCCTTTTTAATAAACCATATCAAAGCCATTTCAACTGGAGTGAAATGATATCTCATTGTAGTTTTAATTTGCATTTCTCTGGTGACTAATGATGTTGAGCATTTTTTCATATACCTGTTGGCCATTTGTATGTCTTCTTTTGAGAAATGTCTATTTGGACGTTTTAACCCATTTTTTAATCAGATTATTTGATTTTTTCCTATTGAGTAGTTGGAGCTCCTTATATATTCTATTTAGACCTTGTCAAATGCATAGTTTGCAAATGTTTTCTCCCATTTTGTGGGTTGTCTCTTCCCTTTATTGATTGTTTCCTTTGCTATGCAGAAGCTTTTTGGCTTGATGTGATCTCATTCGTCCAATTTTGCTTTGTTTGCCTGTGCCTTGGGAGTATTACTCAAGAATTCCTTGCCCAGACCAATGTCCTGAAGCATTTCCCCAATGTTATATTTTAGTTGTTTCACAGTTTCAGGTCTCAGATTTAAGTCTTTAATCCATTTTGATTTGATTTGTAAATCCATTTTGATTTTGAGAGGTAAAGGTCTAGTTTCATTCTTTTGCATATGGGATACCTAGTTTTCCCAGCAGTATTGAAGAGACTATGCTTTCCCCAAGGTATGCTCTAGGCACATTTGTCAAAAATCAGGTTCATTATAGATTTGTGGATTTATTTCTGGGTTCTCTATTCTGTTCTATTGGTCTATGTGTCTGATTTTATTCCAGTATCATACTGTTTTGGTTACTATAACTCTATAGTATAATTTGAAGTCAGGTAGTGTGATTCCTCCAGTTTCATTCTTTTTATTCAGGATGGCTTTGACTATTCTGGGTCTTTTGTGGGGATTGCATTGAATCTGTAGGTCCCTTTGGGTAGTATGGATATTTTAATAATATTCTATAACAATAACAATCCATTAACATGGATTCTTCCAATCCATGAGCATGGAATATCTTTCTATTTTTGTGTGTTCTCTTCAATTTCTTTCATTAATGTTTTTTATTTTTCATTAAAGAGATCTTTCACTTCTTTGGTTAAGTTTATTCCTAGGTATTTTATTTTATTTGTAGCTATTGTAAATGAGATTACTTTCTTGGTTTCTTTTTCAGATTGTTTACTGTTGGCATATAGAAATGCTACTGATTTTTGTATGTTTATTTTGTATCTTACAACTTTAATGAATTTATTGATCAGTTCAAATAGTTTTTTGGTGGAGTCTTCAGTTTTTGCCAAATATAAGATCATATCATCTGATAACAAGGATAATTTTATTTCTTCCTTTCCAATTTCAGTGCCCTTTCTTTCTTTCTCTTGTCTGATTGCTCTATCTAGAACTTCCAGTAGTATGTTGAATAACAGTTTTAAAATTAGAATATGGTAGTCTCTCCTTTGCATTTTTAAACCAAAGTCACACAATTAGACATTTTTAATATATAAATCTTGCAACTGGTTGAGAATGCATAACATATTTTGAGAGAGGCAGTAGAGTGTAGTAGTCAGGAACATAAGGGTGAGAGTCAGGCAAAGAAGGGTTAGAATCTTAGATTAGCAAGTTAGTAACGAGTGAACTGGGCAATTTATTTAACCTATTTGGGTGCCATTTTCCTCATCTTTAAAATGGTGATAAGAACACCTGCCCCATAGGTGTTGTGAGGACAGCAGAAAAAGAATGTCTGTACACCACATAGCAAAGTAGCTGGCACATATTACATACTTAATAAAAAGATATTTGCAAAGTTTGTTACATTTTTATAATTATTCAGTAAGATTTCAAATCTGCAGCTGACATCAAAAATTATTTAGTGATATTTATGGACATTTACTGAGCACCTACTGTGTTCCAAGCACTGATATAATTATGTGAACTATAAGGAGAATGCAGGCTGCTTCCTCCCCATGAGAAATCATTGGGATCATCATCTGTATAAAGGGTTCCTTGAATTATATTGATAATATTCCTACCAAATAAAGACAATGAGAAAATATGGATGCCTGATTGTCCTTCTCAAAACTTTCCATTTAAATACAATTTATAGACAAAAAGAAATGAATTTCAACAACTCTAGAAACTAAGAATATTGACCAGTGATCTGTCAGATATTAGCCAAATTTGTGATGAAGTGCTGAGGCAGAAAGCATGACCTTAAAAAGATGAAGGAGGTGGAGGAAGAGATTCGACCCAACAGCTCCACTGGATTGCTCTTTCCACAAAAGCTAGGGAAATACTCTATACCAAAGCAGGGGCTTTCTAGGGTAACCAATACCATTTCCCTTCCATTTCTATCACCCTCATTAACTCGGCCACCTTTTTTCTTGCTGTGTGTACTGTTTTTTCTAATTTTTTATCTTGAAACAATTTTAGACTTACAGAAGAGTTGCAAAAATAGTACAGAGAGTTCCTATATATACCCTTTCAACTAGCTTTCCCCTATGTTAACATCTTGCATAGTACAAGTATCAAAACTAAGAAATTAGCATTGGTACAATATCAGTAACTATGCTACAGATTTTATTCAGATTTCACCAGTTTTTTCTACTAATGTCCTTTTTCTCTTTAAGAATCTAATTAATATTGCACTAAATTTTATCATATTGATATTGCAACTCTTATTGCATTTAGTTGTCACATCTTCTTAGTTTCCTGTCATCTATAGCACTTCCTCAGTCTTTCTTTGTCGTTCATGCTCTTGATACTTTTGAAGAGCACTAGTCAGTTATTTTGTAGAATTTTCCTCAATTTGAGTTTGTCAGCTGTTTTCTCATGATTAGATTGAGGTTATGCATTATTGGGAAGGATACCAGAGAGATGATGCACCCTTCTCAGTGAATCATATCAAGGGGTATATGGTGTCAACATGACTTAACTGGTGATGTTACTCTTTATCACTTGGTTAAGGTAGTATCATCCAGGTTTCCCCATTATAAAGTTACTATTTTCCACTTTGCATTTAATAAATATTTAGTTTGGGTCTCCTTTTTATTTTTTTTATTTCTTATAGAAATTCATTCTCTTTCTCAGGTATTTCCAGGTGCATTTTACTTTGAAGCTCAATCATGACCTCACAACAGTCATTCCCAGGTCACTGGGAGTGTATGAAAGGCACAAGTGCCTCACCATGAGACAAAGGCATGCAAGTTTTGTCTGACCCTTTCAATTGCAAGTTACAGAAGCCCAGTTCAAACCAACTTAAGTGACAAAGGTTATGGAATAGTGGATTTGTTCAGGAATTATAAAACTTTTGGGCTCAAATAATACCATTAAAGCTCTTTCTCTCCCTATCATCCTCTCAACTCTGTTTCTCTCTTTGTGTTCATTTCATCCTGCAAACAGTTTCTCTCCACATGGGGTGGAAGATAACTGACCAATAGCTCCATATTCATTCCTTGTCGACCTAGCATCACTATAGATGAAAACATTTCCATTTCTGGATATCCATATATCAATGTAGTAAATTATTCTATTTGCCTGCTTAATAATTGCGAGACCACTACTGAACCAATCTCTATGACCTGTGGAATGGCCTCTTGGCTGATTTTTATTTATTTTCTCTGGAGTTTCCTGATCATTTACAATAAACATGTATTACTCTTAAAAAAACATTTTTATTAAGTAGCAATTAAATAAAATATATGTTAAGTGAGAAAAATGTTCATTACAAAAGCTCATCAATGCTTAGAACTTCTCATCTAGTGGTTTTCAGAGTCTCATGGGCTGTTTGATAGTCTTTGAAAAGGTAAGACTCTCTATTAGGAGTCCCAATTGCTACGATCTTCTCCTACTGGGAACTACCAATACGGTCACCGCTGACAAACAGAATCCCTGAGAGGTGATGGTGAATGTCTGCACTTATACAAGGACTCAGCTTGAGATCTCAGTAATTGGGTCTTCAAGGCTTGATTCTCTGAGGCCTCCATCACTCTTTTCTATCCCAGTGTAACTAACTCTCAAAGGAAAAAACTAATTTTAAAGTTTCAATGTCTACTTAACATTCATTTATGGGTAGGTACCACTGATTTTTTATAATACCCTTTGTTAAAGAGAAGGAGTAACAATTTTCCACCAGAAAATCTAATAAGAAACCTGGGGTGTCAGAAAATCTAGGTGGAAGCTTAGATCAATCAAAAAACATTCTTGAGACTATTGCCTTGCTAGGAGGGTCATCTAGGAAGAAAATACTCACCTATCCTGAACAGACTAAAATTATCCAATAGGCATACCACTTGGAAGATTCTATGACATTGCACTTTAAGTTAACTATGACATAATGATAATAATTCACTGGAAATTCTTGTAACAAACAGAATGATATATCCCAGCAATATCAAAGCAAAGAAGCCATGAAGGGAGGTTTTTAACAAACACTACCAATATACAGGGAAGTCTATACATTTGCCTATGTATCCAGTAGCTTTTATTAAATCAAGAACAGGATGATAACAGTGCCAGACCCAGATATATCAGTTTAAATTATATCTCCAAGTAAAAAATAAAATGCTAGATCTTTCCTAAAGTCAACCAGAGTCCCTAAAGCATCTGGTAAGTTTGAATAATGCATGGATAGAAAAGGATAATTTAGACTTTAAAAACATAAACAGCATTGACTGCTAGACCTTTAATCCTCATTTGCTTCCCCAAAGTAATCTTACATTAAAAGAAATCAAATCTAATACAATCTCACACATTGTGCTTTTTGAAAGCACAGTAGTATATACTCTGTGATATCATATGTATAAGTTTATTCACTGTTAGTAGTAGTTTTGTACAATCAAAAACATAACCTAGGCTTTATTTCATATTTTCTTCTATGCACACATATGGATTTTTTTTAGATTTATGCAAAGTAGTATACTTGATCCTTAGAGGCCAAACATGTCTGCATTATGGTTCATTCAAATTCCCCTGGCTAATTCTATAATTACTTTAATTAAGCATAATTAACTATTACTTAAAATAACTTTAATTAAGCCACCATAATTAGCTAGAAAGGGCACTGTGATTTTTAAGGATTTCATAACAAATCTTTTTGTTCTTGCATCTATCTCCTTGGATGCAGCAGATACACATTACTTTATTTCGGAACTCTTTCTCTCTTCAGGGAAAGAAATGGGAATAAGTTAATCACCATCATAAACCAATATTGAGTTAACTTCCTTTTTGTTACCCTAATTATCTAGATGTTAAATTGCAAGTGATTTCTGGAATACTGAGTTTATTGACTTTTATGAACTTACATAAAACTCATACAGTAAATAAAACTCCAAATGCAGAGGACAATTAAAGCAAAAAGCTATTTTCTTATACAGGCACTTAGTGGTATAATTCTGAGTTTTTCTCTGGTAAGCACCTTTGTTAGGTAAGAAAAAGTAGAGGAAAATGTCATATAAAGAATAATATTCTTTTTTTCAGAGCTATTGAGTATTCTATAGATAAAGCATGGGGCTTCAGGAAAAGATCATTCTGGGTTCACAAGCTGGCCTTTCCTTTAACTTACTAAGCATAGTTAAATAAGGCCCTTAGGTTTACTTCAATTTCCTTTTCTTTTCTTCCTTTCCTTAAAAGTATAGTTATACTTTTAATGTGTGAGGATTCAATAAGATAAAGTTTGCCAAGTACTTGGGACTCAGTGGATACCCAAGAAATGGTGTTGCCTTACCTTCTGCTTCCTTCATTCTTTTCCTCTCAGATATCAGTTCATGATCTCAATGGCATCTAAAATAGGTGGAGAAAAATCAGTGATCACCAAAGGTCCTCAAATAAATGAACACAAGAAAACTATTCTTGGAAAAAAAGTCAAACATCAACTACCCATTTTCCTCCATTTCTAACTACATTTTACTATAAGACTCTGTCGAGCAGGGGTTTTTCTTCATCTAGGGTCTATGAGCCACTATGGACTTTAGGGGTTCTATAGCACCTCATGATTAATATTTAAAATTGTATAACTATATGGGGTATTTGAGATGTGGGTTTGTGTGTGTATGAGTGTGTAGTCTTGGGTGTGCATTTTTCTGGGATAGAGTTCATAGATTTCATCAGATTCTCAGGGATCCATAACCATTGACCTAGAAGACAAAGTTCAAGCTTCTTAATGCAGCAGAAAACCCCTTGCCTTACTCTCTCACTTCAACATTACCAAACTGTTTGTGTTCTTTCTCCTCCACATATCACACTTTGTCTCTCCTCTATGCTTTTGTTCACACAATTCCCTCTATGTGTAGTGCTCTCTCCTTTTCAGCTATCTCTAGCTGGGCAACATTTTCTCACTGATTAAGATTCATGTGACGGAAGAGTCACCTTCTCCCAGAAGCCTTCTTCCCTGACATAATCCTTGATGCTCCCAAGTCCCACAGAAAGACCAAATTAGGTGTCTCCCCACTGAGCTGCCATGCTGGGGATATGTACAAATCCTACACATATCTATATATGATGATTCTAAATATATATCCTTCATTGTTTTATCAAATCTCATCATCATTGCCTGCTTCTGTGTCTGTTTCCCCCACCTAATTGAACTCCCATAGGTTAAAAGCTAAGTGATTCTCATTTTTGTATACACATTATCTAGTACAGTGCAGGTATGAAGAAAGCACTCAAATATTTGTTGAATGAATGAATGAGTGAATGACAACATGGCACAGTAGTTAAGAGCACTTAGCTTTGGGTGCATAAATATGTGGGTGCCCATCTCAGCTCTATTACTTGTTATGTGGCTTTGGGAAAATCACCTTTCCAAGTCTCAATTTCTTCTTCAAAAATAAGAATGATACTACCTACCCTACAGGATTGTTGGCGAGATTATAGTAGATAATGCATGCAAAGTATGTAAAATGCTTAGCACATTCAGAAATAATAGAGGGAAGATGGAAATGTGTGTACATATATACATATGTGGATGTATAATTTCAAAGGCTAAAGATGTTATTTTGGGCATTGACACTCCTTCTTCTATCATAGAATCAATTGTCATTTCCCAGTAGATATTTAAGAAAAAAATGCATATTGTCTCGTGTTATGAACAGGAACCAGTGTGGAAAAAAAGAAAAACCTGGGCTTTGAAACCAGATCAAATAGGTTTCAATCCTGAATCTATTAGTTTCTGACTGAGATCTGGAAAAATCACTAAACTTTCTTGAACTTCAGTTTCCTCAATTAAATAATAATATCTAATTTCCATGGATTAAGTGAGATGTTGCACAATAGATCACCCACTATGGTGATTGCACCCAGCAGGCAATGAGTAAGTTTGATCATCCCTCCTACCTCTCCTTGAATTCAATTATGGGCTTATGATAACCACACTGCACTCACTCTCTATGGGCACGACCTGCCTGTGAAGACTCAGGAAAGAGACGAGAGTAGCCTGGGGCTAAGTACAAGGCCCTAAGATACTGATTACAGAAGACTCAAGCCAATCTATTTTGTCACTCTTGTTGTATCCAGAATATTAGGTGGCAGTAAGAGGCTGTTTAAAGGAAGAATAATGGAACTGGACTCAACAAATTGGTGTGTGTAAACAGAAAGAACAGAAGCAGAGACTTGTGATTTGTTTCCCATAATCTCATGATTTCCTCTCATGCAGTGACCACAAAGCACATAATAGCTTTCACATCCATCTTTTTAGGGCATATACACAATGCATTCTCCATCTTTCTAGATTCCTTGACTTTTCAGCTTCAAAAGAGCTTAGTTTCAAAAGCCCTTTGAAACATTTTTCCACTTCAGGCTTTAGCAAGTGAACTTTAATTCTCAGCTTATAAATTATCAGATACAGTCTCTTATATGTTCATCATAATTTCTCCCTGCTTCTTTTTATTATACATAATAAACCAAGCAAAGAAAAAAAATGTCCTACAGCAACTTGTTTGTTAAGAAGCTCTTCATCCTATGAATGTTCAGCTCACTGTCAGCTACATTGCTTGGTGTTGGAGTATGAAACATGAGGGATTCTATGCCAAATGCCTAATCTTTTTCTCTTCCTAGGTGGTCTCTGCGCCAGGTCTGCTTTCCTACTCTGATGAAATGGGCAGGACTACTACCACTACTCCCTCATTTACTCTTCAAAAAAAAATTTTTTTAAATGTGGCATTGAAGATAACAATGGCAAGCAAAAGTAGACACAATATCTGCTCTTAAATAGCTCATATTCTAGTAGAGAAGACAGATGTTAACCAAAGAGTCACATTAATAAATGTGTAGTGATTTGATGTCACTTTGTCCATGAAAAAAGGGAAAGTGGGTGCTTGCGAGAGTATGACATGCCTCAGCTTCAGTCACTGTTGAGAAGCAGAATAAAGAAAAAGAAGAGGCAATATTGCTATCTACCTGTGAAGGCTAATTCTATGTGTCAACTTGGCCAGGTTACGGTATACTCGGTTAATCAAACATTAATCTAGGTGTTGCTATGAAGGTGTTCTTTAGATGTGATAAAATTTACGATCAGTGACTAAGTAAAACAGATAACCCTCCATAATATGGTTGAGGTTTATCCAATCAGTTGAAGTACTTGAAAGACTGAGGTTTCCCAAAGAAAGATGAATTCTTCCTCCAAACTGCAGCATAGAAATTCTACCTGAATTTCCAGCCTGCTGGCCTGGCCTACAGATTTCAGACTCAAGACTCTGACATCAACTCTTCCCTAAATGTTCAGCCTGCTGGACTGTCCTATGGATTTTGGAGTGGCCACCCCTCTCAATTGCATGAGCCAATTCAGAACATAGTTCTGCTTCTCTGGAGAACCCTGCCTGATACACTACCCTTGGCCCCAACACACACACATGCACACACATAGACCAGGGCTATAAACCAAAAGCCCAAAGCCTAAACATCAAAATGTTGTCTATGCAGTGGTGACTCTAGCCTGATCCCAGAAGTGAATTTCAACTTCTTCCCATGCTGGATGTTGAACTAATCCAGGAAAGCATCATGGTACATAGAGCAATATATGGAAATTTTCGTGTTATTTCAAAGGTTTAGCTGAAACTGTAAAGTTATTAATAATATATATATACAATTTTGCAACCTTTAACTCGTCCACCGTGGCAGGCTATATAAAGAAAAGGCCTCCAGGGACGCAATAGCAAAGACTGTTGAGGCAAGTATACTCCACAGAGAGTTGTAGCAGTGCTCTATGTTGGGGACATTCTCTCACCCCCACTGCTACCTCAAGCAAATTGAAAGCACCTCCAAGAGAACCATTCAGAGAGTCTGGCATGTAATCTTGGTGTTTGAAAGGTATAGGGGCTGTTGCCTGAAAGGTCCAAAGGTGAGCAGGTACCCAGAGCAGAGTGAAGAGAGAGGGAATGCAACAGAAGTGGCTGGACTTCCAGAATTTAGTGGGACAAGGAGGCCAAGTTTACCCCATGGGTTAAATGACTTTTGCAGAGGGAGCCAAGAATGATTCATCTTAAATGATTTTGACAAAGCATCTACCTGTGATGGTGCAGGGTCCCCTGCAGCAAGGGGTTGTGTAGGGTTTACAACAAGAAGTAGGGTTTGAAGAAGGTGAATCAGGGAACAAAGTAGTAGTATAAGTTCCTCTAAGGTATCAACCTGGAACCCAGAGAAGTGACTCAGAATAGAAAGAGCCAGGTTTTGGATATTGTCAGAGAGGGCACTGATGCCAGATTGCACTGCCACCAGTTGAACAAGGCTTGCCCTTTTCTTCCAGTTCCTGCTCCCCCTTCTCTCTGACTCTAAAGGGCCCAGAGACGGCAGAGGGAGGAGGAAGAATTAGGACAAAGATGCTTGCACCAGTCCCCACTGTAAAATTCTGAGCCTGGCAAGGGGATAACCCTTAAATTAGTTAACCGGGACTGGATTTGTTAATACATGAAGTTCACTGGAGAAGTGACAGATTCGCCACACACTCAAAAAAAAATGTTTTAAAAGAAACCATAACCAAGATTCTGCCGTAAAAGGACAATCTTGCCCTCTTTATGTCAAACTTTGCTCTACAAAAAGTGCAGCTTCATTTGCTATTTCATTTCCTCTATTTAGCATGTACCCCAAATTCCCATCTTAATCTTTCCAGAGACCAAACGACTTCCAGTTATAAATCCATCTTACCTTAACATAATTTTTAAAGCACACTTAAATAAAATATACTACCATTTTGAAGTAGAGATACAAAATGATTTTTCTGCATGCTAATTATGTCTGAATAACTAGGGCCAATAATTTTAAAGACAATGTATTTTTCATATTTTTTAAGCAGGAGAAAGAAAAGAAAGATATATAAAAATGATCATTTACTATTAATAAAATACTTATAACAAACACATTATGTCACCTATATTTAATAAATAAAAATGCCTATGAACACTGTCCTAACAGCATCAGATTTTAGGCCAATCAGGAAAAGGAACATAGCTATACATCCACACGAATTAACAAGTAATAGTTGTTCTTATGTTGAGTCAGCAGTTTGAAATGTTGGCTCTTGGTGTGCTCTTGGCCGAAGAATGACCAGTCACACTGAAAGCAAGGTAAGCATGAAACGAGATTTATTGACGAGAGAAAGATAGTATTATAAAGCAAGGGCAAGAATAGGTTTACAGAGCAAGAGCAAGATACATTCACCACAGATGACAAATGGACCCCTTGTCATAACAAAAAGGCCTTGGTCATGGCCTGGGGTTTTGTCTTACAGTGTCTAGACTGGGCCCTCCTCGTGGTTCAGACATCACCATGGAACCACTTTGATAGACAGTAGGGAGTTATCTGACCTGAGTCTTAGCGTGCATGCAGATCTCCCATGAGCCTCTCTGAAAGCCCCTTTGGGGGAGATGAACTGCAATATAAATTTAAACTAATGACATAATAATTAGCCTCAGGTTGTCCTGGGTTGCCTTCTAGACCCTACTGTACCTATGCTGCTTGGGCCACATGGGCTACAGAATCTCCTGCATTCTTTTGCAGTTGGTGTGCTAAGTTCTCATTGGCAGATTTGAAAAGCATTCCCTCCTCCCCAAGATGTAGCAATTGCTTGGGCACCTGACTTTGTCTCCAGGAGGGGTGGAATGTCCCTGGCTATCTACCTAACACTTACACTATTCATACAACAGCAACAACAGGACAGAGAGAGAGGAAAAAGAGAGAGAGAGAGTGACAGAGAGAAAGCTATTAGCATACTGTTTTGCACTGTGAGAGATTCAGAGTTCTGAAAATATAAAGATATTAAAAATAATGGTAAAATTGTTAGGTCGCAGTCTGCCATGTCAGTTCTTGGTGTGCTTATGGTCAAAGAATGACCAGATGCACCAACGTAAGACAAGCATGAGGTGAAATTTATAGAGGAGAGAAAGGTAGGATCATAGAGCAAGAGCAAGATACAGGTTTACAGAGCGAGATACACACACCACAGATAATAACCGGATCCATTGCCACAGAAGAAAGAGGGTAAAAAAGGACTTGGTTATGGTCTGGGTCTTGTTTTATAGTGTCCAGATTGGGACTTCACCCTCGTGGCTCAGACATCACCAAGGAACCACTTTGGGCAGTTGGGAGTCATATGACCTGAGTCTTGCTATGCATGCAGATCTCCCATGAACCTCTCTGAAAGCCTATTGGGGGATGAACCACAGCTGTACCCACTTTTGTCCCTAGAAGACCCAGAATCCCTCAATATCTACCTAACAAAACAGGTAGAAATGGCGAATTTAGGTAATAAGCAGATATGTTAATTAAAATATAATAATTACTTTTTATAGCACTTTAAATGTTTCAATTTCAAGAGCAGTAGACAATGAACCAGATGATCTGATATCCTGGCTCTTATAGACAAAGTACTTAATCTCTCTGGGTCATCATTTTATTCATCTATGAAAACAAAGTGTGAATTAGATTAGACAATCTTTAAAATTACATCTAATATAATTTTCCATAAGTCAATTTCATACTTCACCCCTTCCCTTCTTATATTTATAAGAAATTATAAATATATAAGAAATTTTTATAAGAAATTTCTTATAAAATTATATCCTATTTCTCTTTTCCTTTTCTATGGTAAAGGATGTCACATGATGGCAGAGATAGGAAGAAAGGAGGCTTGCAAAGAATGTAAATATGACATCACCTCTCTCCTAATTGTACTGGTTTGTGCTGATTTGTTCCTTTCCCCAGTATTCACTTGATCTTCTAACAGGGTACCCCACCAGAAAATACATTTGCTTAGTTTTTCTCCTTTGGAATAGTTAGAGAGGAGGTTCCAGAAGATCCCCAACCATCATTCTTACTAGAGCAGATGTCCTCTGATGCACTAAAGGTAGCTTGTCTCCAGAGAGGAGGGATGTAAGGCTCTTTGGATGCAAGACACAGTTGTTCCTAGCAGGGTGGGTAGGAAACGAAGTGCAATCAGACCCACTTTTTTATTTTTTGCAGTTTGAAAAAAGAAATCTATAAATCCAATATAATGTCAAACAGAATCCCAGTGAGTATGTCTAGTCTAATTCTAAAATTTGTATTCAAGAGCAAAAGGAAAATCTTGAAGTCAGAGAAAAAAAGAGAAGAGTCACTCTACCAAATAGCAAGTCTTACTATAAACTATATTATTTAAGACAGTAAGATATTGAAGCAGATAACGGGAGGCCACAAACAGACATATGCATATTTGGTACCTTGATATAGGCAAGGAGTATCATTGCAGATCAGCCAAGAAAAAGGGCAATTCAATAAATGATACTCAGACAATTGGTTAGACACATGGAAAAAACTGGATTCCTTGCCTCATCCCATAAACAAAATAAATTCCAGATGTTTTAAATACCTAAATATGAACTTCAAAACTTTAGAACATTTAAAGAAAAAAAAATAGGATATTGCTTTTTAAAAGACCAAAAACTGAATCATAAAGGAAAAGATTTATAAGTTAGACTACATTGAGGTTAGGAACTTCTGCATATTAAATGACAATATTAAAATATCAATATCAAAAGACAAGCCTTATGACTGAAAGATTGTAACCAATTTAATCCAAAAGAGATCAATATCTATAACAAGGAAGCAAATAAATATTTAAATGATATTAAAAGGTAATTCATGGAAGAGAAGACTCAAATAACAATAAACATATGAAAAGATGTTCAACTTCACTAGAAATTGGGGAAATGCATAAAAAAAATTAAAACAAGTTGCCATTTTGCACCCATCCAATATTATCAAGTGTTGAGAAGGCTATGGAGAAATAGGAATTCATACACAATTATTGGGAGTAAAATTACTCCAGTCACTCTGATGATTAATATAATAATATCTAATGAATTCAAATATGCATAGATCTTTTCTACCCAGGTAATCCATTGGGACAGACTGCTAAGAGCAAAATCATGAAAGCAGAAATGGTGTGAAATCTGAGGGAAACAATGAATTCATTTTGGCTGGAGCTCACATGAAGATGTATTGGATGAAATAAAACCTGTGATCTGGCATAAGGTACTTTTTAACCTGGCTGCAAGCTGTATTTCCTACTCAAACGCTATTCCAGAGGCAATGAGGATCACTTGAAGACTGACAAGCAGGAGGACTGCAAACTCAGAGCAGAGCTTTGGGAGTTCAAACTCGGGACAACAAAGAGACCTCTGAATGATCATACACTGAAGAATGACCAGTGGCGTGATCCAGCATGCATTTGGAAAAAGCACTCAGACAGGAAATGAGTGTCCTATCTCTGTGTATTTGCTGCCAAATAGGGCTGATGCTCGATAATAGGATAGAGAAAGGGAACGGAACAAGTGACCAGCAGAAAACAGTAGGTGAAAAGACCACACTAGAAGAAGGTAAATTATGGGACTTTCAATAGGAAAAGTCTGTCCAACACAGACCACATCACTGGAGAAATTCACTGGTGAACATGAAGAAAAGGAGCTGCTATGGAATGTTAACATACTACTATAATTTGCCTGTTGCTGATATTCACTTTCTTTAGCAAAACTTTTCTCTTATGAAAAAGCCTCTCCTGTTTTGTCAACAGGAATTTTTGATATAAGAATTATATAAGTAAAAAATGCTTGCCTTGTGATTACTTATATATTTTTCACTATCCAGATGTCTACACAGCTCCTAAGAGAATAACCAATAGGAAAAAATGCATCAATGCTGGAGAAATGTGAATATAATAAAAGTAATATATTCATATACCCACTCCAACCCCACCTTGTAAATGAATCAAGCTCCTTTGATTCATTACGACTTAATAATATTCTTTACAGATGTCTATAACAAAAAAATTCCCCACTCTAATCCCCAAAATAGTAAAAGATTGCTTAGTACAGATTATTGCTTATTTTTAATTTCAAAATATAAAGAGGATACAAATGTTTTTGTTACATGGATACCTTGTATAATGCTTATGTTGGAGGTTTTAGCACACCCATCACTAGAATAGTGTTCATTGTGCCCAACAGGTAAGTTTTTATCCCTCCCCTTCTACCCATTTTACTCCCTTCTTATTTTCCAATGTCCTCTACATCTCTTTGTGCATCATTTAGCTCCCAATTATTAGTGAGTACATGTGGTGTTTGTTTTTCAATTCCTGAGATACTTCATTTAGAATAATGACCTCCATCTCCATCCAAGTTGTTGCAAAAGACATTATTTCATTCCTCATTATGGCCGAGTAGTACTCCATGGTGTGTGTGTGTGTGTGTGTGTGTGTGTGTACCGCATTTTCTTTATCCACTCATGAATTGATGGGCACTTAGGTTGATTCCACATCTTTGCAACTGTGAATTGTGCTGAGATAAACATTTAGGTCATTCAAGTGCAGGTGTGTATTTTATAAAATGACTTATTTTCCTTTGGGTAGATACTTAGTAGTAGGATTGCTGGATTAAATGGTAGGTCTACATTTATTTCTTTGAGGAATCTCCATGCTGTTTTCCATAGAAACTAATTTGAAGTCCCACCAACAGTGTATAAGTGTTCCTTGCTCTCTGCATCCATGCCAGCATCTATTGCTTTTTGACTTTTTAGTAACAGCCATTCTGACAGGGGTAAGGTGGTATATCATTGTGGTTTTAATTTGCATTTCCCTGATGATTATTGATGTTGAGAAATTTGTCATATGTTTTTTGGTCATTTGTCTATCTTTTGAAAAAATTCTGTTCCTATCTTTTGCCCACATTTTAATGGGATTGTTTGTTTTGTTTTGTTTTCTTGCTGATTTGTTTGAGTTCTACATACAGAAGAATGAAACAGGACCTATATCTCTTGCCATATACAAAAATTAATTCAAGATGGATAAATGTAAGTCATGAAACCATAAAAATTCTATTAATAGAAGGAAACAGGAAAAACTCTTCTAGATATTGGCCTAGGCAAAGAATTTGTGACTAAGACCCCAAAGGCAAATACAGCAATAACAAAAATAGATAAATGGGACTTAATTAAATTAAAAAGCTTCTGCACAGCAAAGGAAATAATCAACAGAGTAAACAGACAACCTACAGAATGGGAGAAAATATTTGCAAACTATACATCCCATAAAGGGCTAATATCCAGAATTTACAAAGATTATTGCTTATCAATATAAAACATATTATAGAATATATTATGATGAGAACAATATCACATTCTTATTTTCTTTAAAAAATGAAAAGACTCAGTATATATAACTGTGGCATGTCACAGTTAATTCAAGTATTTTAACAATTCTTCTGAGAATAATTCTATAGTGACAGTGAGGTAGAATAGCATAAGAAGTGACTCAAATAGTTATTTTTTACACTGTGCTCATTTCTTTTGCTTCTTTTCTTACAATATCTGAAACTGAAAGAATATATGGAAAATTTTGCTAAAATAACTCCTTATCCCATTCATTAAAATTTTGTTAATTTATACATAATACTAGAAGATAGTAATACAACTGGTTTTCTTCTCAAATGTACCAGTGGGAAATAGGTAAGAGTCACCAGCTTTTGTATGAGCGTTTTTAAAATTACATTCACTCTAAGCAAAATATAACTGGTCCCACTAAAAGACAAATATTTTGTCTAAAATATTTATTAGTTTCACCTTAATACTACATTTTAGTATTTTAATACTATATTATTTGAGAAGTTTATTTCCCTATAAGAATTCCTGAACCTGGAAAATATCATCTAAGCTAATAAAATGAATTCGAGGTGTTTATTCAAATATGCTGCCTATATGTTTGCTTTTTCTTTTCTTCTCTGCCACCCCCCTGCACAATGGCACTGATTAGCCCTCCTTGGCAAACAAACGGAGATGCTAGATTCCTGAATGGGCTCCCTATTTTCAGATGTTCTTTTTCAACTGCATATAAAGCTACAGAATATAAAACCACTTCTTCCAAACAGCAAGGGCTAGGTCTAGACACTGTCAATATTTTGTCCAAACCCACCTCACAAAATAAACAAGGTAGAAAAATGGGGTACATGTGAGGAATCATTGGTCCAGTTCCACACATAATCCTTGGTGTGACTATTTTATCAAAAATGCTAGCACCACTAAGAAACACAAAGGAAAGACTAAATTTTGGCATCAATTTTGTAACATTTTTCTCTCTTATTCTTTTTGACCTATAACCAACTTGCTTCTGCTGCTATTATGACAGGAAAAAAAAAACCATTCATGCCCTATATGAATGTAAGAGTATGTATTCTTTCCTTTTCTTTCCTTTCCTGAATACCCACTTTAGAAAATAACAGGATAACTTATTCATACAGATATTTTCCCACAATACCAGCCTCTACTGAGACAACTAGCAAAGGAGAATATCAGTATGAGAATCACATTTAAACATATTTAAGAATTTATCAAAAAACAAATCAGCAAGACCACTTGATGCAGAAGAATGAAACAGGACCTATATCTCTTGCCATATAAAAAAATTAATTCAAGATGAGTAAGTATAAGTCATGAAACCATAAAAATTCTATTAATAGAAGGAAACAAGAAAAACTCTTCTAGACATTGGCCTAGGCAAAGAATTTATGACTAAGACCTATAGCCAATTTGTTATATATACACTATTACCTCCTTACAAAACTGCTACCAGAATTATAAGAAAGAATAGACCTTCATTTAGGCTTTCTAATTTCTGACCATGAAATATGACCCATCAGTGTCATTTTGTTTATGAAACATCATTTACACAGTAAGGTATCACATCTCTGAAAGTGGAAGTAGCTTTATAAGTAAATTTTCACTATTCCTAGAACTCTATTCTCTTTAGGGGAAAAAATATTCTCATGAGTATCCAAAGAAAATTATTTAACCTTTCTGATACACTCAGTTATCTCCCAGGCAAAAGAAAAACAAAAAATTGTGGCATTTCAGTACTAAATAAACAACATCATCATTAAATATTCTGTGGTTTTATGCCTACTAAGGAGCTTATACTTCTTATATTAATATAACACATAAGTACTATATAAACTCACATCTATCCGTTGGCTAATACTAATGGATTTTTGGAAAACTGAGGGTTTATAAAACCTTTGGGTAAACTCATTCTACGCCTTCTGCATTTTTTTTAAAAAAGACCTTTGACCAGAACTTTTGTTTTGTATAGAAAATAAAGGTTATTGCTAATGGGAAAGAAATGTGCCTGAGTCATCCCATACACTACCTGAGAGCCTTGTCTCCATGAATCCATACTAAGCTAGATTCTGATAACAGCTTCCATTTCCTACAGTAGTATTTAACTCCTTTCATTTTGCATCTCTGAAATCTCCTTTAGGACAGGAAAGCTATACTTTCTCTCTTTTTAAAAGCAATTCATGATCCTAATGTAATATCTTTAAACTAAGGGCAAAACATTCAGATGATGCACCAGGTTTACAGAAACCAGCTCTTGCTCCCAAGGGGATGTTTAAAGTAGCTTCATAATGCTATCAATTAATTCTAGCACACTGTCAAGAAGAAACAAATAATTAAGTACCCATTGAAGCAAAACAAATACTCTAATATCAATACAGCACATAAAACACCACAACTTGTCAGGTAATTTAGCATGTTGGAATTCTTTCAATATAACTGACAGTAACAGCCCCAATTCTCAAGGTAATCTGGAAATTTTATCTTGTATTGAAATGCAATTCCTTTTAAGTGTTGAATCCTGCACATTTTAACAGAAGTTATCTTATAGCCTCATGCATATTCCCATTTGTTCTGCTGTCAGAACCAAGCCAGAGTTAGGAGAAAGGACCAAAGAAATCCAAGTACAATATTTTCTTCCCCTTCAGCAAAAACCCTTACTAAATCCACCTAACATTCATATAGAACTAAAATTATAAGAGCAAACAATGGTGAGATTTTACTGGTTTATATGACAACTGCAACTAAGGATGTTATGATGATTTTCCTCATTAAACAAAAACTAACAAGAGACATTAAGGGTTAGAGGAATAGCCTGAAATTTTTTGGTCTCTCTTTTTTACTGAGTTATCCCCAACACCTAGGACAGTATTTGCATATAGTAGGCAAATGTTGAATGAAAGAGGAAATGAATGAATGAATGCATAAGTAGGTTTGAATCCTTGGCCCCAACTTTACAACTATTAATAGTTTGCAATAGCTTTTCCTAGCTTGAAAATGAAATGTATTAAATGTACCCTCCTTCCTTGGCATATCTTCACCAACTTAAGACCCAAAATAACCTTTCTCCTCTCTGCCAACGTTCCCTCTGCCTTTAATTCAGTTATTATATCTGCCATATACATGCTTGGATGAATTTACATGCCTTATTAGTTAGAGAACCCCTAGGTGCTATAATAAATAAAGCCAAATATTTCCAACATAATTAAAATTTCTTCACTGAAGAATTGCTCACCTAATACTGCTGAGCAAGAGAACAGGAAGAGTAGCCCTTCAATGAAGCCACAGGAACCCAGGATTACGTAAGTCCTGCCATCTTCACCACAAAGCCTGTACCTTCATCCTGGGGTTATCTCCATAACAACTAACTGGAGAGAAAGATGAGCCTGGGGAAGAGTAGATGAAGTCAAATGGGAAAGTGATGTGCGTCTCTTCGGATCACATTCCCCATTTGCTAAAATCCAATCAATGGCTACATCTAATTGCCAGGCGGGTCCTGGAAAATGTGGTTCCTAACTGAGCAACCACTTCCCAACAGCTCTACAACATGCAAGATGAGGGGTATGGGTAGGCCCAAACATTTCCTCCGACAGCTCAACGTCTCTGCCACACGTTTCCTCACCAGAGACATGAGTTCTAAGGAAAGTTGAGACCAGAGCTGGCTGATGGCTGATGCTGCCAACCCCAGGCTACCTAAAAGTTACCTTTGAGACATAAGGTGAAAGAGACTCCAGTTGACTGAAAACTACTGTTTTTTTTTGTTTGTTTGTTTGTTTTGGGTTTTGCTCAGTAATTTTAAAAATAAACGTTATTTGTGACATCCTCTAGGAGTCACCCAAGTGTTACAATTGAGTTGACAATACAAGTTGCCCATTTTGTGTGACTCCTAGTCCAAATGCCTAGGAAACTAGGACATGGTAGCTTCAGTTTTTATCTCCTGGAGTAGAATATGTGATTTTGATGTCAATAGCATTTCCAGTTTAAATCAGTGAAGAAGTAATTCCAGAACTATCTTCAATACAGCCATAAATTTTAGAAGAGCTGTATACCATAAACATGATCTTATTCATTTTCTCTACAAAAATTCTGATCATAGTAATATTGGAAACTTATAGTTCTAGAAGTCAAAGGTTTTAATGACATCAACCTCTACAACCTGATCTTTTACTGGCAATTCCAAGAAGATTGAATGGATCTAATGAAACAATTTGAACGCTTTTAAAGTGGTCAATAATCCAGATGAAACACACTAGTTAAAAATAATTAGTGCCTAAGCTATTTCAAAATGACTGAGTAGAACACTAGGTCATAACCTTCCAAGTGGAAGTTATAACTAATTCTGTCTACATTTAATGAAAATCATTTCCCACAGGAAAAAAACAAATGCAGATGCTATGCAGCTACCTCTACTATTGAACAAAGCTAAAGAACAAAGTAACTTCCAAGAGAGGTAGTTTGGGGTAAGATATTTGTCATGGTAAATGGTTAAAATAATTGGGTTTGACCTTTTCTAGAAACAGATTAACAGTCCTAATCACTGAAACTTCTTCATGTGTTTTATCAAATTTCTTCCGTATCAGACAGAATGAAAAGATAAAGGAAACCTCTCACTTCTCCACACAACACACATCACTAACTGCCTCTGCAATATCTTCTTCCCACTCACCTGAATTATATGTGTGTCCTTGCAAAGTGCTTATCTCTCTGAAATTCACAACTACAAAAAATCTACATATGAACTCCAATTTATGTGAATTTACTTTAACAGTGATTTGGTTAAGTATAATTAAGGGTGCCAAGATTGGAAAAAGAAAGAAGTGTGTTAACAGAGCTGACAATATGTGGTGCATAGCAACTTGGTCCAATTTAACTTGTGATCAATAGTGGTGCTTGAGAGTAAAGAGAAAATAGACTGAGAATATCAATTAAAACTTGGTCTGAAATAACAGGAGCCACTTCCAATGAACTTCAACTATATTTGAAAAATATGGTGTTCTAAAAGGTCAAAACAGCTCCTGGCTACCATCTACAGACTCCACTTCTACATTAGGCTTAGAAAAACGGAGACCTAGTGCTGGTATGAACAAAATATAACACCTGCCATTTTGCATTTTGTTATTTGAAAAAGAAATAATTTTGTTCTTCATTCAGATGAACTGTGTAGTGAATGACAAGAACTCCCAGGCAAATAACCACATGCCATGAGTTTATTTTCACTTGTGAGGCTGCTCCAACATATGCTGCAAGTGAGATTTTTGGGTAATCTCTCAGGGACTCTTCAACACAACCCTGTCTGCCCCTTTCAACATAACACATTATGGTAACAACAGAAGCTAATCCCCATAAGATAGGAGTAATATAATCTTGGAAACCTGTTTCTTCTCTCTAAATTTACAATTTTGTTCCCTGGGCTAGTATGGCATGACACTTATTCTTGTTAGCTTCTCTGGGAAAAAAAATCATCCCATAATCTTACTCTGATCTATTTTTCATTTCATATATAAACATTATACTCAGTCAGCCCTGAGTCACAGGCAGAGTGTAAGC
Organism: Cheirogaleus medius; assembly: GCA_008086735.1. NCBI lineage: Eukaryota > Metazoa > Chordata > Mammalia > Primates > Cheirogaleidae > Cheirogaleus > Cheirogaleus medius. The sequence continues at coordinate 52,861,694 of VBSM01003176.1, forward strand.
AAGAACATATTCTTGCTCCAAATCACTCAATGCTATTTTGATAGCAACTTCAATTTTCCAATGTGAAGTATTATTAAACATTCTACATAAACTAATTATTGAAACCAAAAATCTTAGTAAGGTAATTCAGCATCCTTGTTATCCTGAAAAAACTCCACACAATAGATATATGATACTTCACACATAAACTCTAATTATACTAATTACAATGCGGGGGGGAAACAAGCTTTGTTTTGTAAATGCCTAATAAAATTGAGCATCAGAGCATTCTAAATGAACACATTAGGCATTAGTTAAGCAACAAGTCTCTTTGTCAGGTTATTTACAGGATCGAAGAGAAACAGCCTTCCTCAGTTATTTCCTTTAACCATAATTCTCCTACCTGGCCCCAAACATTTAATGACTAAACTGAAAATTTAAAGTGGGAGAGAAAGCAGAACAAACTGATATTTATATTTATAGACCAAACTAATTGTATTTGGTTATCTTTGACAAGACTAATCAAATAAGGTCACTATTTTATATCATGAGGCATCTTAAACATCTATATAAAGACACCTTTGGGTTGAGTTAGGCAGAAGTACAAGGAGGACATCAATAATTCTTTATAAGCTGGCTCCAAGAAAGCTACAAAGCATTAAAAGATGTACATAACACCCTGAAAGGAGCAGGACACTATCAACAGAAAGAGAGAAAGATGATAGAAAAGGAAAATAAAAAAAATAAGGATGACATATAACAGTAATATGGCTGATTTAAAAAATCTTATTTCCAAGTGACAGCATTATCATTTATGTTGTGATTACACATCAATTGAACATGAATTATATTAGTCATAAAACTATCTAGTGAACTCACATAAAAGATCTAAAATGCCCAGAAGTAAAGTAGAAATTTTAATGGGACTATTTTTCTTTGTATTCTCATTCCATCAGAAAAAAATTCTGGGAATATGGTGGCCACACAGATTTTCTTCAATCTCCCTAAATCTTTACAGAAAGTTACTAGACAGCAAAGAAAAATACATGGATAGCATTTATAACAAACTATGTGACAGGGCATACCCACAAACCCTCAATCACAAAACACATGCGAACACATCACCAACAACCATGAGATCTACATGGTATCAGTATTTGATCAGAAGAAAGCAAAGGTAAACAATAAGATGTCTGATGGTTCTGAACACAAGAGACCCCAATAATAATAGCCAACGTATGCTCACTGGAAATCATGACAAGGACATTTGAAAACAGCACCTGACACTGGGAGACATTTTGCCCAACCTAACAGTGGGAGAGTACAAGGAAACTGCCTTAAAAACTGAAGGAGCTAGAGAAGTCTAGACCATAGAGTAGTCAGGACCTTAGGAAACTGATTAGACATGGTTTTCTTCAATGACAAAGACCCATGCTGAAAAGAAATTAGTAGAAACTGGATCAAAAGTGAATGGGAAGTCATGATCTTCTATGTAGAAAAATCTAAAGACTCTACCAAAAAAACTCTTAGAACTGATAGAAGAATTCAGTAAAGTTTCAGGATATAAAATCAACATACAAAAACGAGTAGTGTTTCTATACATGAACAATGAACTAGCTGAAAAAGAAATCAAGAGGATAATTCCATTTACAAAAGCTACCAAAAAAATAATAATAAAATACTTAAGAATAAATTTAACCAAGAAAGTGAAAGATCTCTACAAGGAAAACTACAAGAAAGATTGATGAAAGAAATTGAAGAGGATACAAACAAATGAAAAGACATCCATGTTTATGAATCAGAAGTATTAATATTGTTAAAATGATCATATTATCTAAAGCAAACTAAAGATTCCACTCGATCTCTATCAAAATATCAATTACATTCTTCACAGAAAGAGAAAAAAAATCCTAAAATTTGTGTGAAATCACTAAAGATCCTGAATAGACAAAGTAATACTGAGCAAAAATAACAAAGCTAGAGGCATCACACACTGCCAGACTTCAAAATATACTATGAAGCTATAGTAACCAAAACAGCATGGAAATGGCATAAAAACAGAAACATAGACCAATGGAACATAATAGAGAACCCAGAAATTAATCCATTTTTCTACAGGCAACTGATTTTTGACAAAAATGCTAAGAATACTCTCTGGGGAAAGGAGAGTCTCTTCTATAAGTAATGCCAGGAAAACTGGATATCTATATGCAGAAGAATGAAACTAGACCCCCACCTCCCACCCTATACAAAAGTCAACTAAAAATAGATTAAAGAGCTAAATGTAAGACCTGAAACTATAAACTATAAACTAGAAGAAAAGAGGACAAATGCTTCAGGACATTGGTAGGGGAAAGATTTTATGAATAAGACCTCACAAACACAGACAACAAAAGCAAAAATAAGCAAATGAGATTATATCAAACTAAAAAGTACAGCAAAGAAAACAATCAACAGAATGAAAAGAAAACTCATAGAATGGGAGAAAATATTTGCAAACTATTTATCTGACAAGGATTAATATACAGAATATACAAGGGACTCAAACAAGAAAGAGCAAAACAAACAATCCAATTTAAAAATAGGCAAATTAAAAATAGGCAAATGATCTGAACAGAAAATTCTCAAAAGAAGACATACAAATGACCAAGAAATACATGAAAGAATGCTCAACATCACTAATCATCAGGGAAATGCAGATCAAAACCACAATGATTACCACCTTACCCCAGTTAGGATGGCTATTAAGAAAAAGACAAAAAATAACAAATGCTAATGAGGATGCAGAGAAAAGGAACTCTTATATACTGTTGGTGGGAATATAAACTAGTATATCCATTATGGAGAACAGTATGGAGGTTTCTCAAAAATCTACAAATAGAACTACTATATGATATGACAATCCCACTAGTGGGCATTTATCTGAAGGAAAAGAAATCGGTATATCAACAACACATGTACACCTTCATGCTTATTGCAGCACTATTCACAATAGTCAAGATATGGAATCAACCCAGGTGTCCAACAACAGATGAATGAATAAAGAAAATGTGGTACATACACACCATGGAATACTATTCACCCATAAAAAAGAATGAAATCCTGTCATTCACAGCAACAAGGATGTAACTGGAGGGCATTAAGTTAAGTGTAATAAGCCAGGACAAAGTTAAACACCACATGTTCTTATATGTGGAAGCTAAAAAAAGTTGATCTTATAGAATTAAAAAGTAGAATAGAGATACTAAAAGTTAGGAAGGGTAGGGGGAAGGAAGGGATTAGGGAGTGATTTGTTAAAAGATACAAAATTATAGCTAGATAGGAGGAGTAAGTTCTAGTGTTCTATAGCACTGTAGTATGATTATAGTTAACAATAATAACTATAGTTAACAATAATATGTTATATAGTTTCAAATAGCTAGAAGGAGGATATTGAATATTCCTCATAAGAAAAAATGAAAATGTTTGATATGCTGGATATACTAATTACCCTGATCTGATCACCATATGTATGGAAACATCACTAGTTATCCCATAAGTAAGTATATGTCAATTTTTGAAATAAAATAAAATAAAAAGTGAATAAAGGAACATCAATATCCAGATGAAAGTAAAGAAAACAGATAGATGAAATCTCAGAAACCAAGCCACCAGCTTTTGAACATTACTTGTCTTAGTCCACTTAGGCTGCTATAACAAAATACCATGAACTAGGTGGCTTATAAATGAAGAAATTTATTTCTCACAGTTCTGCAGAGTAGAAGGCCCAAGATCAAGGTAGATTTGGTGTCTGATGAGGGTCTTCTTCCTGGTTCATATAAGGCTATATTCTCACTATGTCTACACATGATGAAAGGGGCAAGGGAGTGCTCTGGGGTCTCTTCTCTAAGGATACTAATCCCATTTATGAGGGCTCCACCTTATGAATGATTAAGGTGACATAATTATCTCCCAAAGGCCCTACTTCCTACTACCATTATCTTGGAGGGGTAGAATTTCATCATATGGATTTTTGAGGGGACACAAATATTTAGTCTATAATACCATTCAAAAATAGCAAAACAAGGAGCACTGTTATGTTACAATAGCATTATTAGCAACAAGACTGTGATTTTGAATTGTCTTTTTCTGTTAAAATAAATAAGGGCTGCTTGGAGAAATGGCTGATTCCATGTCTGGAGCAGGCTATGAATAAGAGGAACCTGAAATGCTTTCTCAAAACAGAAGCCAAGATTACTAGAAACATGTCAATAGAACAAGCCAACTTTATGAGGGTTCTACTGGCCAAAGATGGGAAGGAAAATAATCACCCATGGATTGAAATCAACAAATAAATGTAAATCTATTAACTCATAATATAACATTTAAGTATTTAAAAATAATTGATTACCTTCAGAGGATGGTAAATAAAGAGAAAAAGGAAATCAAGCACTTATTCTGCCTTTCGTACATGACTATACCACTGGGTAACCAAAAAATAGATGAGAGAAAGTAACTTTCTATTTTAAAAGTCCAGATAATAATTGTTTTAAATGATAGAATATTGTTATTTGCAACTGCCCTCCATTCGATGAATTAACAGATCTATATGTTGAATATTAATGTCTGCTAACAAAAACAATCAGACATTATGTGCCTACCACAGCCTTGCCAAAATGAGTCTGATTAACACTCTGAAATCTATTGTCATTTTTTAGAAAACAGAGAAAAGAACATGGGAAGTTAGCCAAAAACACAACAGTTAGCGAAATCCAGACAATAGGAAAGTTGACAGTTTAGACTATCTGGGTTTTTGAACGAGTAAATTGTAAGGAAAAGAAACAGTAAGATTGTGGGGGAGGGGAGGACTTACAGATTAAAAGAGGATCTAAAGACACCAATTTTTTAATGGAAAGGACTAAGATATGATGTATTAAAAAACACATTTTGGTGACAAAGCTGAAAAAATAAAATTCAAGATATTATTACTATAAAAGTCAAGATAGTAGTTATTCTGATGGAAGTGTCTGTAATGGAAATGAGCCTCACCGAGGGATTTTTTTGGACAGCCAGAAGAGCTCTTTCTCTTGGCCTGGGGGGTAGTTACAAAGATATTTTCTTTAAAATAATTCACTAGTTTAAAAAAAAAATTTTTTAAAGAAAAATGGAAAGAAAAAAAAGAAAAGTAATCACAGACCCACGGCAGTAGGAAGACAATAGGAGCTGTGTGTAGGTTCTAAGTTATCACAAGAGGACTGAATTAAGACTTTCAAACACTCCCCTTTCCACCTCCAGAGAAACCCTAAATGGTACTGAGGTGGAGACCAGTAGCACGCCTTTAGTAGAAAGCGCCCTGTTTCCCCCAAATCTCTGTTTGTTCAGATTTCTTGTCACAGCATTTTTGCAGCACTAGGTTATAGTAGTCTCTATAGATCCCATAATCAAGAAATAGAAAAACTGTCCTAGGAAAATTATACTTTAAATTGACATGAAGAAAAAAAATTAGCCTCAATGTTCCATCATCTCATGTAAAAAACAAGAAACTGGAATTGAAATGTTTCAGAGGATTTTAGCTTTTTTATTGGTTTTTTTCTTTATGTCTTTCTAACTTCCATAAAAATAAAATAGCTTTGGCATGGCAATATATTGTTATATATTTTATAACAATGTATGAAAGTATAATTTGATGAAATAACAATTTTCAGCCTGAAGCAACTGCAAATGCTTAACATAAGAGAGAGGAAGATGAGAGAGGAGGAGGAGGAGAATTTCTTGAGTTGAATCAAAAACCATGCTGTGGTGGTCACTCTTCTGCTGGTCCCCACTGTGTTACCTGGGCACTAAGCCTCTGATTGTAGAGTAGCAGCAGCATAGTCCACAACCAAAATAGTCAGTCTACTGTGGTCTAATGGGGTCCCATGGAGGTCTTTCCACCACCCTGCCTTCCATTCTGAGAGAATCTAGACATCAGCTGGGGAAGAAGAAGAAAAGGACATCTACAATACCTCCTATTTAGGCCATAAAGTACACATACAGAATGTTTTTTTAAACATTCAGTTGGTTATTTACTGCAAGTTCAAGCAATAGACAACCCGCAGGGGACCAGAGATCCCAGAGGTTTCCTGCAAAGAAGTCACAGTCCTACTTATGGCATGAGGCTTCATTCCTGGCTCTTGGAGGACAGCCCGCAAGCTCCCTCTTAATCACAAGAAACTTCTTCCTCCAGACTGCTCCATGCACTCTCTCCTGTTCCCCATGGTCATACTCACTCCAATTGTATTCCCCTTGTTCTCTCCTAACTGGTGTCCAGAAAGGATATTCAAGCAGTCCCTTAGTCAGGGTGGCAGTCTGCTCCCTGTTCTTGGTGTGTGCATGGCCAAAGAATGACCAGACACATCAAAGTGTCAAGGCCAGACTATTACCCTGCTCCTCTGGTTCCTTTCTTGGAAAAATCACCAGCGGGGCCAGTACAATGGAGTAACTCCCAGGGAGGAAGCAGTTTTACTCAAGCAGCTCTTTATTGTAGAAGAAAGCAGGTCTGTCTCCTTGCATAGAGAGAGACAGACCGACCGGCTGTCTCTCTCTGATTGTTTCCTTTCATTAGCCAAGTCTGGGGGAGGATTCTCGGGAGGTATGGGATTTTAGCAGATGATCAACAGGTGTCCTCAAAATTCCATGTGTGTGTAAGAGCTCCCTCTAAGAAAGCCCACCTGGGGGGTGAACCACAACAGCAGATTCAAGCTAATGGCTTAGGTTACTCTAGGTCACTTTCTAAATCCTATCACTGCTGGGCTGGGGAATTCCCAGATTGAGAAAACATTCCCTCCTTCCCCAGGTATAGCAGTTGCTGAGGATAGGATTAAAGGTGGGACAACACCAAAATGGAGTGCCTGCCTTTACCCTTCCCAGGTGGAACAATTGCTTGAGATAGCACCAAAGCAAGGAACCCTTATCCCTAGAAGAGCTGGAGATCCTAACGATCTACCTAACACCTTCTCTCTCTGATTCTTTCACTGCTTAAGCAGAAGAGGTACTTTGGATTCTCCATAGTGGTTTGGCCTTGGAGACCACAAAATATCCAAAAAGCAACCAAGCACTCTCATAGTGGGACAGATAACCCCCTGCTGGCATACCTTCTCAACATTATTTCACTATAGGAGTAGCTTTTCCTTCCCCACCCTTTGAGTCACATTACAAAATTGCCATCTAGTGCTTACGCCTTAACTTCTGGGAAAGGAGGCAGGGTAGCCACAGAGCTAATATAAGGGGAATTCATACAAATATGACTTAATAGTTTCATACTTATAGTACAGAGATGCACATTTTCATATATAGGACTACCACATGCCTACCACACCTCCTATATAATTCAGTTACTTAAAAATCATAATGGAAATCCCTAGGAAAACAATATTAAAGGAAGGGATTACAGAGGGTAATGATGAGTCTGCTGTGAGGTAAGGCAGGGTTGTGTTTCCAAAAGCTGAGCTATAAGAGGTCTAATTTTACCCCAATACTGAGCTGATATTGACCAAAAATCTACATGGAGACTTGTGTACCAACAAACCTGAAGAGATAGGCCCAGGGGGTTCCAGAGTGAGTTAAATACAAAACCGAGATTAAAAGCCAGGACTCCTGTTGTTTAGCCCAATCTTCTCAAGATTTTCCCAATTAAAAAAAAAATGTGCTTTTCTAAAAGATATTTTCTTAAAGAAGGCAGGGGGGCAGAGAAAGCATTTGTTTATTCTTTTGCAGAACCAATATCTTTGCAGAACCTCCTGTATATGAGGCACAATGCTAGGTACTGGGGATATTAAGAGAAATAAGATGTGATCACAGTCTTCAAGGTACTGCAGGCATAAGAAGATGAACGCTTGTGTTACGAGAGAAGAATGCACAGAGGATATGATGAGAGGACTGTAGAGAAGCACCCAAACAATGAGAGGGTCAGAAACAGAGAGAGAAAGGGGGGGAGGGGTGGTACTTACTGGAGAAAATGAATTATGAGCCAGGTAAAAATGGGAGGAAGGAAAACAGTATGGAAGTGAGGGGACCAACCTCACAAAGATCACAAAAATGAAAATGCACTTTGTGTGCTCAGGACAACTTTGAGCATTTGGTGTTGCCTAGAGCGTTCTGGCAAGATTTCAGGCTAGAGAGGGAAAAGGCTTAACCAAGGAGAGACATGGGCCACCCTAATGAGCTCTAACTCCAGTAGAGGGGAAAATGTGATCAAATTTGCAATATATCACTCTAGTGGTAGTGTGATGAATGGCCGTAAGAAGGACAAGACTAAAGTCCAGGAGGCCATTTTACAGGCTGGGGTAGTACTCCAGACCAGATATTCTATGGGCCAGAATCATAAAAGTAGTTATAGGAATGGACTGAGAAAAGATACAAAAGAAGATACAAAAGTAATAGGTCAAAATCAGCAGTACTACTTTTGCTCATTTTTTTCTTTCTTTGAAGCTATAATTAATACCTTCCCATTAACTGAACTTAAGTGTAAAGTACATTTTATGTTGAAGAGTATTACAGAAAAAACATTTCATTAATCAATGAATGTGGAAGTGTAAGAGTAAATTTTTTAGTTAAAAGAGCATGTATTTTCAAATAAATAAGTCCCTGGGGCTTTTACTATAGTAATGTATTTAAATCTTGATTTTTGGCTGTAGAGTAGGGAAGCCTGGATTTAAATGTTGGCTTAAACACTTTTTAAGCTCCCCAAGTAGTAGAATCCTCATTTATGAAATTAGTATAATTATTCTTCTACCAAAAAAGATTTGGAGAATCAAATGAGTTGATAAATAAGAAAGTCTCCCTCAAGGGAAGAAAATGTGTCTTATTCATCTTTATATTAACAAAAATAGAAGATTCTATTTTAGCTTTTCCCAAGTACAAAACTAAAAAAGCATCAAAATTCTTTTTCTGAAGGAAAACATCTATTCTACTATCTGATTAAGAATAATGGTTAAATTAATTAAGCACTCTTCTAAGCATTTTTCATGAATTATCTTTAAAAGCCAGTACATATCAGTGCTGGGATTGGAAACCAGATCATCTGGGACTGGCTTGTGAAATCTTAGCCACCACACTCGAAGCGTCTTATTAATAATTATTGTAATGTTCCTGGGAACAAAATTTATATACAAACATGAGTAGCCTTTTTATATAAAAATAATAAGTAATTAAAAACTATAAATAGAAGAATAAGAAAAACAAAGAAAAAGATAAAATGACTTAAAAGTTTTAAAAGAAATTTAGATGAAGAAAACGTTTAAATCCAATGAAGAAACTAATGGGAAAGCCCAAATAAATTAAAAGAGGGTGAGAAGTGGTCAATTCTCCCTATGTTAATTTATAAATGTAAGTGATCCCTAGAAAAAGAACAATAGGCTTCTTTATTAATAACTTCTCAAGCTGATTTTTAAAGCACATGTGGAAAAATAAAAGAGAAATCAGAACCAAGAAAATTCTGAATAATAGGGTGTCTACAGTAAGATATTGAAACATATTTAAATCTATAGTAAATAAAAATATACAGTAATAAAATGTAAATAGATCTATGGACTATCCAGAAATAAACCCAAATTCATATAAAAGCCTAGCATGTCAAAACTTGTATGCCACATTCTCTTCTCAGTTCTGCTTATGAAGACTCCTTCCTCACCCAAAATCAGTTCACAAATCTCCTCCTCATGCCCCTGAATGACGCTATCAAGTCCTGAGGGAGGAGGACCAGGCCAGTGGACTTTTCTGATGGTTCCCTGAGTTCAAGGACTGCCTGAGCCGTGAGCATTGTATGGGGGAAAGACACGCCTCTAATCCTGGCTTGGGTGAGGCAAAGTCATAATTTGTAACCAAAATGTTTGTACCCCCATAATGTCCTGAAATTAAAAAAAAAAAAAGGACTGACTGAGGTAGGGAAGGGCAGGCTCGCCCCAGGCTGCCCGTGGAACACTCAGGCCGGTGGGCACAGCTGTGCCGCGCGCGGGCGGCCACCGGGAGGGGTGTGCCGCTCTGCACGCGGGCAGCCAGGCGGGCAGCTCCGGGGAAGGCCGGCAGGCGGGAGGCCCGGACACCGCTTGGTGCTGCAGTCGCCGCAGCCGCAACTGCAGAACTGTCTTTAGGACGCCTGGGTTCCCGTCTGCCTCCCTGGCCTGGCAGCCTGCAGAGGCAGAGGCAGCCTCGGGGCAGGGCTCCTAGGATGGTCTGTGCTGCGGGAGCCCGGGGTTCGGAAGCCTGTGGAGCTCCGCGAGAGTTCAACAGTGCCTCTGTGTGACCTCCAGGCAGCTCCCCATGCCACTGCGGAGGCCGGTGGGGGTTGGCGGGCTCTCCTGGAGCTAAAATGCTAACGGTCTGAGGTGGGTGTGGAGCCCCTAGAGCCTCTCACTCACCCCTTCTCTGGGTCCCAGTGCAGGGGCCGCTGGAGGCTCAGAGCAACCCCGCAGGCAGCGCCTCTTCCCCTTCCTTCACTCTCAGTGTCTCCTGTCGCCTCTCGGTTGTATTCAAGCATGTTTTTCCCTGAAAATCTATTCGAAGTATGTGCATCTGATGTATATCTTGGTTCTTCAAGGAAGAGGCACCTCGCTAGCGGCTTCTAGTTGGCCATCTTAGCTTCCTCCAAATATGTTTATTAAAAGTAAATATACACACACTATTTCTCCAAGCAACCATACGTCTAAGGATTCTTTTTCTCCATCTACTGCACATGTGTGAAGATACAAACTTTTGAGGTTATTCGCTGTGTCACTGTTTCTAATAGGGGAAAGATGAAAACAAAATAATCATGAGAGTAATAAAGTTATGAATCACTTATAAAATAGAGTAATATATAGTTGTCACAAAACAGCCTTATATGTACAGTAGCCCCCCTTTATCCACAGTTTTGATTTCTATGATTTGTTACCCACAATTAACCATTGTCTGAAAATATTAAATGGAAAATTCCAGAAATAAATGATTTCTAAGTTTTAAATCACATAGCGTGATGAGTAGCGTGATGAAATCCTGCTCTGTCCTGCCTGGAACATGAATCATTCCTTAGTCCAGCATAGCCACACTGTAGATGACACCCACCCATTAAGCTCTTAGGAGACTTAGTGATCAGATTGACTGTCATGGTATCACAGTGTTTGTGTTCAAGAAACCCTTATTTTACTTAATGGCCCCCAACTGGAAGAGTAGTGATGCTGTGCAGAGAAGCCATAAAGTGCTTCCTTTAAGTGAAAGGTGAAAATTCTCAACTTAAAGAAAGCAAAAAAAAAAAGTATACTGAAGTTGCTAAAATCTACAGTAAGAATCTTCTAGCTATGAAATTCTAAAGAAAGAAAAAAAATCATAAATAGTATACATAAAGATTGGTACTGAGGTTTCAAGCATTCACTGGGGATCTTGGAACATATCCCCCTCAGACAAGGAGGGAACCACTGTATTAGGATTAAATACTCTCCACTAAAATTCTTAAGAGGAAAAGAAAACAAGAAAGCACAGCACCTATAATATATTATATTGTGTAAAGAAATGATATAGCAGAGTGGTCAAGCCCAGCTCTGGTGCCAGAGTGCTCAGATTCACTTCCAGGCTCTGCCGCTTCCAAGCTGATCTTCAGCAAATAAATTGACTTTTCAGTTACTCAGTTTCCTGATCTGCAAAGTGGATATAATAGCAGTCAGTCCCTAGGTCATAGGGCCATCGCAAGGATTAACGGAGTTGATATGTAAGTAAGGCAGAGACTGCTAGCTCTCTTCTTCCTGGAACACACTAGGCTACATTTGCCAGCCTCCCTTCCAGTAAGATGTGGGCATGTGGTTGAATTCTGGCCAATGAATGGCAGTCCTGGCTCATAAAAACCTCTCACATGCCATCCTCTCTGCTATTTTTCCTTTTTCCAGCTAGATGTTAATGGCCAGAGTGGTCTTAGAAGCCACATACTGAGAACAGCAAGGCCTCTGTCAGCCAGCATCCCAGAATGACTAACTCGGGAGCCCAGACCCCCCTCCCCCGCCAACACATGCACGTATTGCTGACTTTGTTCACCTTCTTTTGCATTTGAAGAATAATACCTTTTAGGGTCAATTGTTACAGCAGTTAGTGTAACACTTAACTAATAGGGCTTTCATTACATGTCTGCTGCCATTGTCATAATTATTACTGTTTTTGTAGTTAGTACATAATATATCTCTGAAAGACACATAAGAAATTAATAATAGTGTTTGCCTCTGGCAAAGGGATTGTGAGCCCTCTTACATTTCTTGAATTTTTGGCATCTGCATGTTCTATTTGCATAAAGCATGTCTGTAGTAGGCAGGTTGGGCTGTACTATGCTGTAATGGGAAAAACTCTGAAATCAGCGCTTTAATGCAACAGAGGCAATTCCTCATTGACGTCAGAATCTGATGCAGGCCAGGAGGCTATGCTGCCTGAGTCTCCTCCAGGAGGTGACTCAAAGATCCAGAGGGTTTCCATTCACCAGCTCCTTCATTTATTGTGTACTGATGGTAAAAAGAGGGATGGTAAAGGCACATCCTCTCTTAACTGCCGTCACTGCCCACAGTGCAGTAACATGATCCCACTGAGATGCCGAGACCTGGGAAATGTAGCTCTAGGAAATTAAATGCCTTGATGAACATGTTCTTGTGCTTCCCTGTGATGTCCTGGGACCTCTGACAATCCTGAAGAAATAGGCTTCCTGTTCCAATGCTTCCTTCAACCACGAACATGCAGATTAGAAATCTGTCTCTAGAAAATCTTGATATAGCAAGTCTTAGGTCATTCCCAGTCTATCAGATAATTGATATAAGAGACAACAGATAAAAAGAGCTTAGCAGTTCTTTTGTCTTTATATTTACACACTGTTGCAAGAGCTTTGTGTGTGCTTTCTATTTTAATATTTCTGTCCAAGAGTCAAGGAAGCTCATCCCAGTACTCCAAATGAGAAAATTAAGGCTGCCAGCAGTCGTCTTTGCTGACAATTTTCTCAGGTACAAAAAAGAAAGGCAGGTCACCTCAAAAGAAAGGCAGTGACCAAGTAATTTTGAGAGCACTTATCCATGGATAAGCCTCTTTTTGCTCAACTCTCCCAAGACTTTGAAAATAGGAGGAGAGAGGTCAGGAATCTCTGCTTGAAAAGAAACTTCATCAGGGAGCTGAGAACCAGTAAGAGTACCATCAATTGATTTCTTAATATTATCTTTAATTTAAGGAAAAGGTCTTGGGCTGAAAAGTTCTTCTGGTTTTTATCTCTTTCATTTCCTAACTCCTTTTAAAAAAGAAGTTTATTAACCTGTATCCTGTCAATAAAAGAGAGGGGAAGAGGTATTCCCTGATCTTTAAGTCAAGAATCCCTTTGATGTAATGTATTACCTACTTTTAAAAATTAATTAACTTCCATTTTTAAAAAACAAACACATCAAACTGAAAACTAAATGTACATATTGGTCATTGGACCCTACTCTTCTCTCTTTAGCTCCAGGCAGAGGCATTTACTGCTATTTTCTCCCACATTCCCCTTCCCCCTTGCAGGGGGAATGTGCTAGGTCCTGTCAAAGGGATGTGAGCAGAAGTGTGTCATTTTCAGACCAAAGCATTTGGGAGCACAGTTCTCTTTCCCTGCCATGGTGACCTGGAAGCCTCCTGTTTTAGATGGCAGAGCTACAGGATGCCTGGAGCCTGGATCTTGGAGTCACCATTTGGAGAGGAGCTGCCCTGGAGAGTCACTAGATCTGTGGCACATTTTGCATGACTGAGAAATAAACCTTTATGTGGTAAGCCACTGACATTCAGAAGTTTGTTTGTTACCAAACATAGCCTTGCCTAAACTGAATAAACTACTTCCAGTTCTCTAATACATCTGAAGAACCTATTCCAAAGTAATCCAATAAACAATACGTGTTAAATATCTAGTATACATAAATAAAATAGGTAGATAGCAAATACTCGCCGGCATAAAGTACGTACTCAGTAGAAGTATTAAAAGCCAGACATGAGTAGAATGAGAAAATAAACAAAGCATTGTCTCTCCAGAAGTTTCTAACCTAGTTTCAACACACCTTTATTTTACTTCAATAAACATTTACTGAATGTCTATTATGTACAGAGCATCTGCTGGGCAGGAGGCTGCAAAGATAAATAAGATAAAATCCCTGGTCTTGAAGGTCTGCCAGACCAGTGGAGAAGATAAACAAGCTCACAGACGATTGCAGAACCATGTGTAGGGTCAAGGCAGAAGAAAGAATTGCTGTGGCAGCACAGAGGGCTATCTGGCTCAGACTAGGAGAATCATGGAAGGCTTTCCTATGGGAGTGATTTCTAAAGAGCAATCTCTAGGCTAGGCTGATTCTAGTTTTTTTCTTTTCATAGAGGAGGACAGCTATCAAATCTAGATGTTGTTTTTCTGTTCAGTTGGAATTTGATGTGTGTAAAGCAATTGACTTCTGACGAAAATGGGAGCAAAATACTGACTTCACAGTTCTTGGCATTTCAATGTGTGTTAGGCAAACAAGGATAGACATAAAATTCTTATCAACTCTCACTGTGAAACTCAAAGCACGTTGAATCCCACCCTTGATATGCATTTACTGTAAATAAAATATCCCTCCGCACATTTATATAGTAAGCTTCTAAAGCACATGCCTATACCTCCCCTATGTTTCTATTTCCTTCTACAGATTATATGCCGTATCAACAAGGCTTAGAATGTTGGTGGTATTTAGGATGTATGGCCCAGCAGTTTAGTATAGTGGTCAATAATATGGGTTTTAGAACCAGTCTTCCAAATCCTAGCTCTAGCCATAACTAGTTGAGTGCACATAGACAGGTTACTGAACCTCGTGTACTGCCATTTCCTCACCAGTGGAGAGGAGATTGTCATGCAACCTACCACCTCAAAGAACTGTTATAAGAATTAAATCAGTTGATATAATCCACCTTGAACAGTAAATGTTTGAAGAATTACCTAACATTATGAATAAAGTTGTTGTTTTGCTTTTGTTGTCAACTCCATAGAGATGTTTTCATTTGGAATGTATAGTTCCATCCTAAAATTATTTACTTAATTTTGTATGGCAATAAGGCAATAAAAATAACAAAGTTAAATGTTTGAGAAATTGTAAGACTTTACAGACAGTGGTTATTTAGTAATATTAATAAACTAAAAAGTAATAATTCCCTAGCAGGTTCATGAAAGAGAAAATTAAGAATGGAATTGAATTGCTATGGTATTGAACAAAGGCACTCCATGCAGCACCCTGGCATCTCCTTGGTAAAAGGTATTCACTATTTTGTCTATTTAAATAAAAGGTCTGTTGAGAAGAATATGGCCATCAACATCCCATCAATTTCATATCTCTGAAAGGTGCCTTCTCTGGAACATGTTCTTTTACTCCTGAATAAGAAACACTGATTGAAAAACCCTAAATCTAGAGCAGTCTCTTAACTTTAGTCAAATTAATTTTAATAGTTTTGTTTTATGGATAATACAACTAAATTCCAAAAATATTAGTGTTAACTGAAAATTAAGAGATGTAACAAGTATTAGAATTCAAAATTCCTAACTCCTGGTCAAATAGTCTTATGGTACTTTAACTTCAACCATATAGTGATTATTATTACAAAGTGTAATAGTTCAGAAAACTGAAGGAGACAATAGATCAGTTGAGTGACTATAATCCTGGAAATCAATAAATCTGAATTTTAAACACCATTCTGGCCATGATTTGCTCTAGGGTAACCTCAGAGTCATTTATCATTTTAGGATTTCTCAAACTCTAACAACAAGAAACCAAAGTACTTTAGAAGGATATTAATCCTACCTGCTTCTTGGGGATGCAATAATAATAGTAAAGTTCTTTGAAATGGCAAGTACACAGGGAAAAAAAACATCAGATTCAATGTTCTATTCCTATTTCAATATCAAAGCCCAATGCTGTGAGTTAAGGACAGAATGAAATCACTTTGAAATAAATGGTTGATAAAATTTCCCAAAGCTCAGCTGTATCTCATTGCATTAGATCCTTTATTTACTACAGTATGCAACTATTCCCACACACACATGAAGAAAGATTACACTGTCTGTTCAGAGGTAAGCTGACATTCCTCCCTTCACTCTGCACTACCTCATACATTTGGATCTTGACATTATTCCAGATTCTTAGCTTTAATGAGATGTGTGTGTGTGTGCATGTACATGTATGTATGCAATGTTCAAAGCAAGGTAGGAGCTCACAGAATATAAAAAACCCACTCTTCTTTTCACAGCAGGAATTCTGCTTCATCGGTCCTTTTTAAATGTATTTTTTTCAAAAAGTTTCTTTGTGCTTCACTTAAACAAAAATAAAAATCTTACATCAGGAAGGTGAGTATTATAATGAGAGGTGAGCAGTACCAGTATTTTAAAGCAAAGTTTTTAAGTGTTCATTGCTATTCACTGCAGAATCTGGAGGCCTTGTACAGTGCTTCTGTAGGTATTAGCCACAAAGCTTCCATGAGTTTATAGGAATTTTATCTTCTAGCCTGCGACCTAATGAAACGATACCCAGCCATTATCTGCGGAAATACAGAAGCCAATGCCATCAATCTCAGGTTTCAAAAGGTCTATATTTTTCTCTTTGATTCATGTCAAATTCATCTCCTAAATATAGAATTGATAATGAAATTAATTCATTATTTCAAACATATCTAGAATAAGGCAGGGGGAAACTGACAATAGAGCACAGAACAATTTAGGACTCTCATGAAAGCTTCTGAATTTGACAAGCAACCACACCTTGCTTTGCATACTCCAAATAATTCAGAGCTGTCGGAGCACCCAAAGAGGGAGGTGGACGTTTATAAAAAGAGAGGCTGAACAGGAGGCTGTGCATATTGTAAGTGTCAGATCTTGGAAAATGTGAATGCATATAAATAAGTTTAAACTTTAATCTGCTGAATATTTTGAGCAAGAGATCAACATAATGAGGTATGTGTTTTAGGAGCAGAGATTATGCATTGGAGTCAGAAAGATTAGTCAGGAGTATAATATGTAAATAATTTGGGAGAAATTAATGAAGCCTGAGTCAGATTAATGACAATGAGGATGGATAGAAAGGGATGAATTCAAGAGTTAGTCAAGAGGCAGATTTGAAAGGATGAGAGAGAGCAGATGAAAGAATCTCAAATTCCTGGAAATCTTGTTTCAGTTTACTATCAGATTGAGCAACTTGCTGGACACGGATACCATTCAGAGAGAGAATAATTGCATGATGAGGGTAAGGAACATGTACTACACACATACTATGTTCTAAGCAGTGTTTTAGGAGCTATTATTACAATGTTGGACAAAACTGCACCTTTAATAGGTGAATGGATAGAGAAATTATTGTATGTCCAGACAATGAATTATTCAGTGCTAAAAAGAAATGAGCCATCAAGCCATGAAAAGGCATGGAGGAAACTTAAATGCATATTACTGAGTGAAAGAAGCCAATCTGAAAAGGCTACATATTATATGACTCTATTCTATATGCCATTCTGGAAAAGGCAAAACTATGGAGACAGTAAAAAAATCAGTGATAAGGAGGAGATGAGAAATCTCTGTACCTTCTGCTCAATTTTGCTGTGAATATAAAACTGCTCTAAAAAATAAAATCTATTTAAAAATACATTCCCAAATCAAAAATGTAGAAAAGAATATCAGTGATTGTCAGAGTTAGAGGAGGAGGGAGGGATGAATAGGCAAAGCACAGAGAATTTTTAGAGCAGTGAAACTATTCTGTATGATACTACAATGATGGATACATGTCATTATTCATTTGTCTAAATCCATGGAATTTACAACACCAAGAGTGAACCCTAACATAAACTCTGGACTTAGGGTGATTATGACATGCCAACATAAGTTCATCAACTGTAACAAATGTACCACTCGTGTGCCAGATATTGATAGGGAGGGAGGCTGTGCATGTGTAGGGGCAGGGAGTATATAGGAACTCTGTACTTGCTGCTCAATTTTTCTGTGAACCTAAAACTCCTTAAAAAATAAAGTCTATTAAAAAAAATATGTCCTCTGGAGGGAGGGGGAAATTGCATATATTCTAGGAGAAGGAGCCTACATTTTAGAAGAGAAATACAAATCATATAAAATGACAAATCACTGTCTGATTGCTAATGAACCAGCAGGGGAAAGAAAGCAGTGGTTACTATACTGCAGGGATTGATCCTGACTATTAAGGAAATAGCTACTGCACAATTGGGACAGAGAAGAGTATGTGTGGAATGCTGGAGATTCTCAGGGAACACTTCTTAGTACTTCCACATTCTGTGGTTAAAAAATAATGGCTATAATGTATAATATAGGATATGTTGTTTTTATTATTTTTTTCCAGCATATGATGGGGGTACAAATGTTAAGGTTACATATATAGCCTATATCCCCTGCCCCCTCGAGTCAGAGCTTCAAGCGTGACCATCCCCCAAACATTGCACATCTC
>VBSM01003176.1:52888142-52905682 GCA_008086735.1 Cheirogaleus medius
CCTGACCTTGAGTGATCCTCCCGCCTCAGCCTCCCAGAGTGCTAGGATTACAGTATAATTTTTGACAGAGTAGTAGGATTCTTCCTGAAAGGGACTCAGTCTCCTCTTCACTTAAAGGGCTTTAGATCTGTGAACTAGCTCAATCTGGAAAGAAGTTGAAGGTTTATAACTCTCTTTTGTGGTAACTGAAGTTAGTTTACTACTCACAAGACCCAGAGTTCTTCCACTTATTCAAATCAAATAAAATTTTAGTAGACTCTCCTCTATTTTAGTCCCAGAGACACCATAACCAATTAGTCAACACCAAAAATATATGTATCAAATCATTCTCCCTACTATTTTAGCTCTGCTGTTCATTATAATAACCATGCCTATTTTGTCTCATCTTACCACCTGACCACCATCTGACCCCTGCCCATTATCCCCATTAAATTCCCATTATCCCCATTGACTTCTGTATGGGCTCCCTGAATTCTTATTATCCCTACTGAATTCAGGGAGCTCATTTTAATGGCTGCATTTACTAATTTCTTTTCTGGCCTATAGAGAATAACCACCACAGGGCTCTTCGAAGATGCTGCTGCACCCCCTACTAATGTATTCTCAATGCCATGGTGTCTTAGGCAGTTCGGGCTGCTATTACCAATTACCACAGACTGAGTGACTTAAACAATGAACATTTATTTCTCACAGTTCTGAAAGTTAGAAGCCCAGATCAGGGTGCCAGCACAGTCTGGTGAGGGTCCTCTTCCAGGTTTCAAATAGCCAGCTTCTCTTTGTATCTTCACATGGTGGAAAGTGAGCTAGTTTTCTCTCTGGCCTCTCATAAGAGCACTAATCCCATTCATGACATCTTCACCCTATGACCTAATTACCTCCAAGCCACACCTCCTAATCCCATCACATTGGGGTTTAGGATTTCAACATATGAATTTTGAGGGGACACAAATATTCAGTCCATAACAGCCTCCAAGTCTTTGGGGGCAAAAAACAACCACCATTTTTTAATATAAAGCACAAATATACATTCAGTACATAAACAGACATCCAGTATATGAGTGGTAATAAATTTAAAGAGAGGGTCTAAAAATGTCTAAAAAGGCTCCATTAGGGGATGAGAATGGGGAAAGGGGTTCAGAAACACTGCCCTAAGCTGACTTTGTATCTGTACATAACTAATTTTCAGTCCTTCTCATGTTTTATTGTATTTATTCATTTGCATTTCTCTATCCTCCACTACACTATAAGATGTTAAGGACAAGATCCAGGTCTCATTATTTATAGCCCTGCCTAAAATGCAGTAGATGCTTAAATACATGTTGAATAAATTAATGAACACATCATATGAATGACAATTTGCAAACTCAGGATGAGATCTCTGTCTGTCTGAGAAAACAATCCCCATCCAACATTCGTCTCCAATTTAGAGAGTAGTACTTTCAGGTCCCAGAAGCCTCCCACTTTCAGCCACCAAATCCTTCTTTTTCTTTCTCACAGGATGTTTTGTGGGAGGGAGCAATAGGGGCAGAAGTGTCCTCATGAAATTAGCATTTCTGAGTACCTTATGCATGTGGAACGTTCTCAAGGGAAGCATATGGGCTAATTACTCTCCTCCTTTCCTCTCTCCACCCTTTATAAGTTATCAATCTGGGTTATTTTAGGAGAGAACTGGTTATAAACGTATTCAAGTCATCCCTAATAACAGCACAGGGCTCTGTCCCAAATTACTTTTCAGGTACCCTAACCGACAGAATGTGTCTCAGAGAAAAAAGCAGAAACATTGCTATCAAATTGGATTTTCTCTGTCCCAAAGGCAGTGTTATTTTTGACAGGGTTCAATACAAAATAGTTCCACAAATGAAAATGTATGATTCCTAGCACTGCCTCTACCCACAATCTCTGGGAGGGCAACATCAAAAAGCCACTGGGTGCTCATTAAATGCTGCCCTTAGAAAATAAGAAATCGTTCTCCACCAGCCCACAGTAAATAGAAAGACCAAGCAATGTCTTCAAGGGTTTCAGAACAAGCAGTTATCCAGCCAGCCACTACTCACTGACAACAGCGACCATCTCTCAAATGGGAATGTTCATTTGGCCTCAAATAAAGAGATTCTGTGTATTTGATGCAGCGAATGATATTAGAGTAGAAATGCAGCTTTGGGTGCAGCTGTTTTTCTTCCTTGGAGAAGCCAGGCTGGAGATGTGTAGGTGTAAAGTAATTAACCTTTTAATACAAACATGGAGATTGGAGCCAGAATCGACCCAGCAAAGAGCTTATTCCATTCCCTTGCCGAGACGAAAGGAACCACTGAAGTATCTTGAGCTACTCTGCCCACACGAAGGGACAAGCACCTCAGGACACACGGAGCATCATATCGCAGTCCGGCTCAGCCTCAGTTCCCACACACGTCTGCAGAGCTCAGGATATGTGTGTGACATTTACAGGTTGAAGTGGGAGCACGGATGAGAGGAGGTTAATCAGTCCTGGGACAGAGCTGTGGTAAGTGTGACAAGAGCCCTGCTCCACAGAGAGCGTGGCTTCTCTAGATCTGAAAAGGAAGTGACAATCCTGAAGTCAGCCACCCAAATGCAGCACAGATCCTAGAAAAGATTGGTTCCTTTGCTCGTCCCATTTCTATACATTAGAGATAATGCTTGGCATTAGGAATATAATAGTGAAGGAGTAAAAGGGACATGGTACTTGCCCTTAGCGGGCTCACAATCTAGTGCAGAAATGGAAAATAAACAGTTAAACTAACAGGTTGTTTTGACTCAAGGCGAGACTAGTGAAGAAAACAAAGTGTTACAATAAAGAATAAGGCCCTGCCCCCATAGGATGCTCTGCTTGTAGGCTGTTTCCATCCTGAGTTTCAAACTGTTGACACGCAGAGGACCTGAGAGTATATCTTTTCTCGTGACCTGATTTCCTTTGGGAAGGGTTCTGTGAGGATGAGGTTTCCCCCAGGTACATGGAGAAGAAAATGAATGTCGGAGACAGGGAAGTGGGTGTTTCCTGCTACTAGAGCCTGGAGAGCACACCCCAAGGAGAAGGTGCTATAGGCAGAAGCCAAGAATCTTAGCTTCTTAGCAATGTGAGCGCCATTGCTTGTGTGACACATTAGAACAGGGAGATTCAGAGTAGGGGAGGAGACATGGACCCCTTCCATGCGGAAGCAGCATGCCTGTGATTCAGTGAGTAGCCAAAGCACGCCGCACTGTAAGCACCAGAAGCAACCCCCGGAGCACAGCCATCACGATTGCAGCCACCCTGGGACTCCATTGGCAGCTTTGCCCAGAGGACAGCACCCAGGGAGCTGGAGGGAAAGGACAAGAGGAAGGGCTGCCATGAGCTTCTGTTAGACACCTCCTGTTCTCTCAGCTGTGTACTCATCAGGGCTATGATTTTGACAGGAGGATGCTTATAATATAGGAGACAAAACACACAAAGGAGATTCAAATTTAACACATAATTATCATTTGCTATGGTTTGAATGTGTCCCCAAAAGTTTATTTGTTGGAAACTTGTATTCCCAACGCAATAGTATTGAGAAGTGGGACATTTAAGAGGTGATTAGGTCATGAGGAATTTGCCCTCATGAACAAACTGATGTTATTATCAAGGGAGTAGGTTTGTTATCATGAGGGTGAGTTTGTTATAAAATCAGGTTTGGTTCCCTCTTGACCTCTCTCACCCATGTCATGATTTTTGTCATGTTATGATGCAGCGAGAAGGCCCTCACCAGATGCCAGCCCCTAAATCTTGGATTTCTCAGCCTCCAGAACTGTGAGAAATAAATTTCTTTTCTTTGTAAATTACTCAGTGTCTAGTATCCCGTGATAGCACAAAATGGACTAAGACACCAATATTTATGTACATGGCTTATGTCAGACACTGTGGAAGACTTTTCACACATATTAACTGTCAAAACAATTCTATGATAGATATCAATAACCCCATATTTTAGATAATAAATCTAGGTTTCATAAAATCATCCAATATCACAAAGCTACTAAGTGGCAGAGAAAATATTTAAAATTAAGCATTCTGCCTTCAACTCCAGGGTGTGAAATAGTCTGCAAGTTTCAGAAAGTAGTAATACAGAGTCATTAAAAGTTCTCCTCTATTAAAACCCATATTTCCAACCCCTTTAGCTCCCAACTCATACCTCAAACATTCAAAAACTAAATAATAGTAATTTGTTTATCGCTCCCTAGTCTCCTCCCTTCACTCCCGTGTGCTCAATGAGGATCAAGGCCTTGCTTGGTCTGAGTCCACCTTCCACCCTAAGGACCTTTCACAGGATGAATGGTTACAAAACATAGCAAATAGATGAGCATATTTTCTGATCCAGCTATATTCAATGGTAACCTGAGGTCTCAAGAAGCCACACTTCACCAGGTGGCCACTTAATCCATCCCATAAAGAGCATGCAATTACTCTTACCTTCCTTCCATGAAGTCCAAAGGTCCCTACATAAATAAGATCTAAATAAAAATTTCTCAATTCTTCTTGTTTCTTCATTCTTTTATGATGATTTTCTACTGTTTGGTTTGTTTGCACAGTAACTAGAATACCTGTGCCTTTTCTATGTTAATACGCTTAAGGTCTGCATTTGAGTTTAAGGATGTCATTAAGAATGCAATTTTCACTACAATAATATTTTATATTCACCTAACAAGTTTGAAACCCAGAATACAAAGTATTATAGAGATTACCAGGTTATTCTGAAAGATTGCATTTATATTATTCACAACATTTTTGCCAGAAAAACATCTTATCATGCATAGAATCTGAAGATTATATAAAGACATTTATTACAAAAAGGTTGAACATTACATAAAAGGAAAGTGCCAATTTGTAGTTGATTTTTCTTGGTTGCATCATGTTTCTAGACTTGATGCCTGACACTTAAAATGTATTCTGTATTCCCTACTGTATAATAGATGTGTGGATGGTGATGAGGATGATGATAAGATAATGGTGATAAGGAAGGTAAACATCAGATAAATTATTCCTGAATATCAGAGAGATAAAAGATTCTTATTCAGAAATGAATACAAAGAATTAAGAACAGAGCAAATCCTCTGTCTTCAGGCGAATATTTCGAACTCATGTACCAGATCACCACCAGTAAACAACTATTTGTCACACAAGAGATTTATTCTGAAATTAGCAATGTTGGCTTTTCTTTAAAAACTTGAAAATCAATTCAGAGGTTGGAACAATCTAGTAGCAGTTGCTTCATTTGCAGGAAGCTCTTGGAAAGGAAAGATAATATAAACAAGGAATGGATTCAGGAATTGAACAAAAGCAGTCTGTGAAAGCCAGTCAACCCAGTGCTCTCTGGCTCCTTTGTCATGTTATATGCCATCTCCAGGAAATGTTTCATGTGCCCTAACATGAGCATGACCCTGGTGGCTGATGTGTTGAGGCAAAAAGTATGCAAGCAACCCTAATGTCTATATTCTGGGACAATCAACTCATACATCAGGCATCCAATGGCCCCAAACTCAGAACCTGACTCCATCCAGCATTCAAAGCAATCACTTAGCTCCTCCCTAGCCTCCATCTGCCATCTGCAGCCCCACACAATCTCAGGCCTTCCCTAGTCCATTAACTTCTTGCCTCCTGCTTTCCTACCCATGGGTGCAGAGTTAGGCACACATCATTACAGGATAGATAGATAGACAGATAGATAGATAGATAGATCTATCACTATATAAAATACACTTCATAAATGATACTTATACTTCATAAGCGATACTTATAAGTATTTTAAAACAAGTACATCTAAAAGTACATTTTAGTATTCAATTAACATTTGCATAATTATTCATAATAGATTGAGTTTTAAAAGCAGCTAATAACAGTCATGTTTTTTTCAGGATGTCAGGTATTAGTGAAGCCAGCAGTTCTGCAAACATGCCATCCTGCTCTTAGTTTCTTTCTTGGCTGCTTTAACCTGTAGAACAGTGCCAGGCACAAAGTGAGAGCTAAACTGAACAAATACAGAATCAAAAGGAATAGCCTTGGACTTGCAGATAGAATATCTACATTTAAAATTGAACTAATTCAATTCAAATATTTCTTAGCCATAAAATGGGAATAATATTCCTTGCTTAGCTCTATCTTCCTCATAGAGATCTCCATGGCAGTCTTAGCAAGTTTCAGTAGCAGTAAAAATATGAGTAGAATTGGCTTTAGTAGCAACAATAAATACAAATTACATTTATTATAAACAGTACACTGGAATTGATTCATTTATTCATTCATTCATTCATGCAATTGTACCAGGAACCATTTGATTAGCTAGATACACAGAGAGAAGACAAAGTCCCTACCCGGGGGGGGAGGGGGTGCGGGGGGGTGTCACCGTCTAGCTGGGAAAAAATCTTGCTTGACAGTGGGATAAATGCTTACACACATTTACATGGATGTTTTCTCTGCATTTCTTGTCTCAGGGAAATGTTCCATCATAATTCTCAGAGAAGGATGACTAGCTTCTTCAATGTGTATCTTTTTCTTCTTATCTAAATTGGAAGAAGTACTTACCTTAGATAACTTTTACTTCCTCTCCTATTAACCTAAATCCTCTTTTAAAAAGCTATTCATTAATTCACTTGCTATGTGCCAGGCATTTTGCTAAAGATTGAATTTCAGAGATAAAAGAGTCCCTTCTCTCAAGTAGAGAATTTCCCCCATTTTTAGGAAAGCAATAAAAAAATCTCTGAAGGGACCACTTTGAAGATAGTTATAAACTCATTTGGTGAGTGAAGTCTCAGTTTGGGGGGTAAAGTGTCATAATATCTAAAATTTAACTTAAATAGCATAGCAAAAAAATGTATGTACACACTGAGGAAAAAAAGCAAATATGGCAAAATGTTTCTAATAGTTGAATGTTACAGATATAAGTTCATTGTTTTATTTTGTATTTATTTTCCTTTTTAAAATTTCATAATACTATGGAGATACAAATATTTTGGTTACATATATTGCTTTTGCATCACCCATGCCAGAGCTACAAGCATGCCCATCCCCCAGACAATGTGCTTCACATCTATTAGTTATGAATTTATCCATCCCCTCCCTCCTCCCACCTGCCCAGCACCCAATGAATATTACTTCAATGTGTGTTAGTACCAATTTGATGGTGAGTACATGTGGTGCTTGTATTTCCATTCTTGTGATACTTCACTTTGAGGAATGAGCTTTAACTTCAAACAAGATAATACAAGAGGTACCAGTTGACCATTGTTTTTCATGGCTGCGTAGTACTCCATGGTATAAATATACCACATTTTATTAATCTATTCTTGTACTGATGGGCACTTAGGTTGTTTCCACGTCTTAGCAATTATGAATTGTGCTGCCATAAACATTCGAGTGCAGATGTCTTTATTATAAAATGACTTTTTTTCCTTTGGGTACATATCTAGTAGTGGGATTGCTGCATCAAATGGTATTTCTATTTTTAGTTATTTGAGAGATCTCCATATTACTTTCCATAGAGGTTGTACTAATTTGCAGTCCCACCAGTAGTGTAAGAGTGTTCCTATCTCTCCACATCCACACCAACATTTATTGTTTTGGGACTTTTTGATAAAAGCTATTCTCACTGGAAATAAGTGATATCTCATTGTGGTTTTGATTTGCATTTTCCTGATGTTTAGAGATGTTGAGCCTTTTTAATATGTTTGCTGGCCGTTATTCTGTCTTCTTTTGCAAAGTTTCTGTTCATTTCCTTTCCCTACTTTTTGATAGGGTTATTTGATTTTGTTCTTATTGATTTTCTTAAGTTCTATATAGACTTTAATTATCGGCCCTTTATTGGATGTGTAGCATGCAAATATTTTCTCCCATTCTATAGACTGTCTATTTGCCCTAATGATTATTTTTTTGGCTATGTAGAAGCTCTTTAATTTGATCAGGTCACATTTATTTATTTTTGTTGTTGCTGTGATTCCTTTGGGGTTCTTCTTCATAAATTCTTTGCCTAGGCCAATGTCTATAAGAGTTTTACCAACATTTTTTTCTAGAATTTTATGGTTTCATGTCTTAGGTTTAAGTCTGTTATCATTGTGAGTTGATTTTTTGAGAGGTGCAGATCCAGTTTCAATCTTCTGCATGTGGCTAGTGAATTTTCCCAGCACCATTTATTTAATAGGGATTCTTTTCCCCAGTGTGTATTTTTGCCTGCTTTGTCAAAGATCAGATGACAATATGAGGATGGTTTTGTATCTGGATTCTATGTTCTAATCCATTGGTCTGTCTGTGTTCTTGTGCCAGTGCCATGCTGTTTTGGTTACTATAGCCTTGTAGTATAGCTTGAAGTCTAATAAATTGATGCCTCCCAATTTATTCTTTTTGCTTAAGATTGCTTTGGCTATACAGGGTCTTCTCTGGCTCCATATGAATCGTAGAATTATTTTTTCTAGATCTGTGAAAAATGATGTTAGTATTTTGATAGTGATTGCATTGATTCTGTAGATCACTTTAGGTTGTATAGACATTTTAACAATATTGATTCTGCCAATCCATGAGCATGGTAAGGTTTTCCATCTGTTCACATCCTCTACAATTTCCTTTCTCAGTGTTTCATAGTTCTCCCTATATAGGTCTCTCAAGTCCTTAGCTAAATATACTCCTAAATATTTAATTTTCTCTGATGCTATTGTGCATACATCTTTGATTTGATTTTCATCTTGACTGTTATTGGTGTATATGAACAGCCACTGATTTGTGTGCATTTATTTTGTATCCTGAGACTTTGATGAATTCATTTATCAATTCCAGGGGTCTCTTGATTGAATACTTGGGGTTTTCTAGATATAATATCTTATCATCAGCAAAGAGTGATAGTTTGACCTCTTCTGCCCCCATTTGGGTACCATTGATTTCCTGCTATTGTCTGATTGCTCTGGCAAGGATTTCCAGCACTGTGTTGAATGGAAATGCATATAGTGGGCAACCTTGTCTGGTTCTAGTTATAAGCAGGAATGCTTTCAATTTTTTCCCAATCAGTATGATGTTGGCTGTGGGTTTATCATATATGGGGTTTTAATAATTTTGAGCTATCACCCATCTATGCCTATTTTGTTAAGAGTTTTTATCATAAAAGTGTGCTGAATTTTGTCAAATTTCTATGCCCCAAAACTTGAAAATGTGCAGGAAATGGATAAATTCTTAGGCACCCTAGGCTCTATTGTTTTTGCACTTTTTAATAAAAGCCATTATAACAGGGATAAGGTGATATTTCATTGTGGTTTTAACTTACATTTCCCTGATGATTAATGATGTTAAGCATTTTTTCATGTTTGTTGGCCATTTGTCTATCTTCTTTTGAAAAACTTCTATTCATGTTTTTTGTCCACTTTCAATGGGGTTGTTTATTTTTTTCTTGCTGATTTGTTTGAGTTCTTTGTAGATTCTGGGTATTAGCCCTTTATCACAAGTGCAGATTGTGAATATTCTCTCCTATTCTAGGCTCAATCAGGAAGAAATAGCCTTCCTGAACAGACCAATATCAAGCACTGAAATTGAAGCAGCAATGAAAAATCTTCCAACAAAAAAGTCCCAGACAAGATGACTTCACACCTGATTTTTACCAAACCTACAAAGAAAAACTGGTACCTGAACTGCAGAAATTATTCCACAACATTGAGAAGTATGGAATCCTCCCTAACTCATTCTATGAAGCCAATATCACCTTGACAACAAAGCCAGGAAAGGACACCAAAAACAAAAGACAAGAAAAGAAAACTACGGACCAATATCCCTTATGAATATAGATGGAAAATTTCTCAAAAAAAACTTAGCAAACCAAATTCAACTGCACATGAAAAAAATAATTCATCATGACCAGGTGGGCTTCATCCCAGAGATGCACAAGGATGGTTCAACATATGCAAATCTATAAATAAAACCAAGAGCAAAGACCATATGATTCTCTCAATAGATGCAGAAAAGGTTCATTGTATTATTGCTTCAACTTTTCTATATTATAAAAAGTGGAAGGAAAGAAGAACAAAGCCTTCATTGAAATCCTAGATCACCCTAGGTTGAGGTTTGGCTCCAAAATAGTCTGGAAGTATGAACTAGGGTAAGTTGTTAACTTTTCTTGACCTCAGTTTGCTCATCACTAAAATGAGGTTTTACATACCAGGGTGGGTTGTTATGTGCATTAAATTAGATAACTCATGGAAAACACATAGCACAATTCTGATACTTAAGAATAATAAAATAAATATTAGCTACTATTATTTAATTTTAAGAGAATACTTCTATGAAGTGATGTAGTATTTCATATACAGAAAGAAGGAACATGCCATTTCCAGAAATATGCCAGACTAGATATCCAAAAATTCCTTTTAGCACAAAAATCATTTTTATAATATTTGTTCAGGATTCTAACTTCATGATTGAACTCATTGCAAACTAAGGGAAACCTGTGTATGCCATAAAAGAGGTAGAAAATGTGTTTCCAAAGAAGTAGGGAAGCACTGGAGCAGGCATTGCTCTGAGGGTATACACCAATCTCTTGTGGTTTTAATTTTGAGTTTTAATGGGTCCCCTGACTGTGGAGGAGAGTAGACAAAGCCTGGGGCTTGCAGGCTTATCCTTACACCATACCCAAAAATCAACTCAAAATGGATTACAAACCTATACATAAGATCTGAAACTGTAAAACTATCATAACAAGTCATAGGGGAAATGACTCATAACTTTGACTTTTTGGGCATATCCAAAAAACCAATATACAGGCAACAAAAGCAAAAATATACAAATGGGATTACTTAAAATTAAAAAGCTTCTGCACAGCAAAGGAAACAATCAATAGAGTGCAGAGACAATATATGTAATGGGAGAAAATATTCGCAAACTATACATCTGATAAGGGGTTAATATCCAAAATATATAAGAAACTGAAACAACTCAATAGCAAGAAAACAAATAACCTAACGAAAAAACAGGCAAAGAACCCGAATACATATTTCTCAAAAGAAGACAAATGACCAACAGATATGTGAAAAAATGTTCAACATCACTAATCATCAGGGAAATACAAATTAAAACAACAGTGAGATGTCACTTCATACCTTTTATGATGGCTATTTACCAAAAAGTCAAAAGATAACAAATGTTGGTGAGGATGTGGAGAAAAGAGTACCCTGGTATACTGTTTGTAGTAATGTAAATTAATACAGCCATCATGGAAAACAGTATGGAGTTTCCTCAAAAAACTAAAAATAGAACTACTATTTCATCCAGCAATCCAAAGGAAATAAAATCAGTATGTCAAGGAGACATCTGCACCTCAACGTTCTTTGCAGCACTATTCTCAATGTCCAAGATATGGAAGCAACCTAAGCGTCTATCAGTGGATGAATAGATAAAGAAAATTTGGTGTATATATACACAATGCTATTCAGTCTTTAAAATAAGGAAATTCTGTCGTTTGCAACATGAATAAATTTGGAGGACATTAAGTGAAATAAGCCAGGCACAGAAAAACAAATACTGTATGTTCTCACTTATTTGTGGAATCTAAGAAAGTTGAATTCCCAAAAAAGCAGAGAGTATAATGATGGTTACCAGGGGCTGGAGAAGAGGGTGAGTGAGGTTGTGAAGATGTTGGTCAAAGGATACAAAATTTTATTTAGATGAGAGGAATAAGTTCAAGAGATCTATTGTATTAACATAACTTGGTGACTATAGTTAATAACAATGTATTGATATTGTATTCTTGAAAATCACTAACAGAGTAGATTTTAAGTGCTTTTACCACAAAAAGTAATAAGTATAAGATATAGTGCATAAGTTAATTAGTTTGATCTAGCCATTCTACAATACATATATCTTTCAAAACATCATGTTATACATGATAAATAGATACAATTTTAGTTGTCAGTTTAAAATATTTTAGCTAAAAGGGAAAAAAGAAATATTTACTCAAAAACCAAAACAAAAAGCATGCCAACAGTAAACACCAAATTCAGAATTGTAGTTTCTTTGTGGAGGGAAGAGAAAGAGAGAGATTATGGAAGGATTTACAAGGGTATCCAAAATTGTTATGTTGCTATATTATTATTCATTTTGTTATTTTTTAAACTGCACAAATATATTAAACATTCCTCTGTGTGTATGGTTTTTCTCTAATGTTAAAATTAAAATACATACCATCTGAAAACACATACTATGGACTCTGTACTCTTCATATGTATCATCTATGGTATTAATTAAAACTAGCTCAGATTTCAATACAAACAATAAAATAAAAATAAAATTATTATACATAGAAAAAATTTATCCTCTGTAAAACACCCAACACATTTAAAGAATTATTATGATCATTTTGACTCATCTAATAGCTTGCATTGGACCCCATTTACTGCTAGGTTACTAGAAGTGAGATGGAGTTCTGTCACCGCACTCCTCTTCCACACATTTGGTGCCAAACAGCACTCCAAAGAACTTAAAAGGGTAAGCATAGAAGCTACATGATTCAACTTGTGCTTTAAAAGGCTACTTTTCTACTTGGTGCATAGTAGAAACAGGGAGACAATTACTGCTAGTCTCAGACTAGAAGAGAAGCAAAGACTAGAACCAGGATTGTAGCAGTTAGCAGAAACAAAGTGAAAAGATTCAAGGTATACTTTGAAAGTAGAATTGATAAGATCTGTTGATGGATGAGATGTGGAGAAAATCTTATAAGATAGTAATGTGTCAAAAATGACTATAGTTCTCAGTCTCATTTCCATTATTTCAACTGACTTCTATGTTGTCTTCATAATGTTCTACAAAAGTTAAAAAATAAAAATAAAGGCTTGGCACAGTGGCTCACACCATGATCCTAGCACCTTGGAAGGCTTAGGCAGGAGGATCACTTGAGATCAGGAGTTCGAGACCAAAATGATAAAGAGTTAGGCCCCACCTCTACAAAAAACAGAAAACTTAGCCAGGCCTTGTGGCACGCTCCTATAGTCCCACCTACTTGGGAGGCCGGGGCAAGAGGATTGCTTGAGCCCAGGAGTTTGAGGTTGTAATGAGGTATGATGATTCCATTGTACTCTAGCCCAGGCAACAGAGTGAGAAAAATAAAATTAAAATAAAATAAAATCTCTTGGTTATTCATACTACCGACAGCACTGCCCATGCCACGTCCATACTCACAGCTTCTACCAGGGAACAAACATAGAATTATCAGAATGTGTCAGAACTTCCACATACTCTATTGCCTATATAAATTGGGGGATATGCTATTATTTTATTCTTTAACAGTCTCAAATTTTCATAAACATAAAAAATTAAAGACTTTTTCTACCGTAGCCAACTAAACTATGCCCCCATTTCCAAACACATTGCTTACACTCTGATACTGTTTCCTGGAATAATAAAATAAATTAATACCTACTGAGTGCTTGGTAGGCACCACACACTGTTTATAACACTTCAACTGAGGGACACAGTAAGCATTGTAGAGGGGAAAGGCATGCCTCTAACCCTTGCCAGGGAGAGGCAAAGATATAAAATATAACCAAAATGTTTGCACTCTCATAATTCCCTGAAACAAACAAACAAAAAAAAGAATTAACCAGTTTAACCATCACTTCAGCCCTGGGAAGAAGTTGTATCATTCACTCCACATGAATTCAAACATGTTTATTGCTTCTCAAGCTTTAGGTTATAGGAGTTTGAAGTCACACTGACACTAAACTGTGTTTTAACCTCCGCAAGTTACACCTAATGGATCGTAAGTGTCTTTAATGATTAATTTTGTTGAAAATACCCAAGCAGTGTTCACAAAAATTGAGGAAACATACAAATATTGAGAAAATAAATCAATCTGTCCCCAAAGAGAATATGTGATTTCTCTATCACAAAGAAAGAAGAACTAGAAATGTAAGCAAATATTGAAGCAAATTAACTCTATATTACCAAGTATTCCAAATGTTATAGAATATATAGAATAAAATCACTGAGGGTCCAAAGATCCCACTTAATGCTGGGAAAGAAAAAAGATTATAACATCAGAATACATAAAGTTTAGTTTTTATTCTTTTTTCAGCTATCACACTCTAAAACAGGTTGAACCTAAAACTTTCTCAGAAGCCGCAAGAACCACATGAGTTTGTTGACAAGGAAGCCACAGCCATTGCGGTAGAAGTTTCTCATTTGCTTGCATTTAATTATTAATACTAAGCCTGTAATGAATGGATTGTAGTGGTGCCAAGTCTGCAATGCACAGGTGATAATGGTTCACAACCTTGGCTACATTAAAATCACCTGGGGTGCTTTCTTAAATACCTTTTCAACCCCAGAAAGCCCACTTTGTTGGTTTGGGGTAGATTCTGGGCACCAGTAGTTTTACAAATCTCCGGGAGTTTGGAGTGTGCAGCCAAAGCTTGACAACAAGTACTTTCGACCTAAGCCTGTGGACGTTCTCTTCACTGCAACAGAGCCATGCTCTTGGGCTTATCATCGCTTCTAAAGGTAAGAAAATCAGCGAGAAGCTGAAGCCATATTCTGAATTTCAATAGACCATCGTGAGCGCTTAGTTAGCTCTCCCCTACCTGAGCACAGAGTGAGGAAGCTGCTTACAAGCACCACTTGCTAGGAATTTATCTGTCAAGCTAGCCACTGTTGACAACTTCTTTCAGAATTCTTTGCTTCAGTAAAACATGTGAACACTCTTTGACTATTCAGTAGATGGTACGACCTCATTGTAAATATAACTTAGGTTAACTCTGAATTAGACAAGGGGAAGACAGCAAAGGAAGAAATTGAGAACCTAATATGTGTTAGGCATTATATGTATTTTGCTTTTAATCCTTACAACAACCCTATGAGGAAGGTATATTTTATTTCATTCCTCCGGAAACTGCGGCTTAGTGGGGATTATTAAGTGATTTCCCAAGGTCACGGGGCTACTGAAAGGAACCACAGTGGGTATGTGTTCCAATCTGGTTTTTACTATACCACACTGCCACCTAGGGCTGCGGGAGTCTATGGCAGGTGCTAGAAGTTAGAACTTGAAATATCAGAAGACCGCAGGCTTGAATCTTCCCTGGTAGACCTAATTGGCTGCAATTGCTCTCTCCTCCCAACATGTATACCCTTTTCAGTGGGTACCACTGGCTTGGCATGAAACTCTTAATGCTTTTGTTAATTGCCGGTTCACGTGCTTTCAGCTAATTGCCATTACATGCAAGCTCAGGCAGGGCAAAGACATTCCCAGTATTTTTTAATCCACCTCAGAGCCTAAAATAGAGCAGTGCTTCTCAAACTGTAATGTGTGTATGAATCACCTATGAACCTTGTTAAAATGCAGATTTGAATTCAGAAGGTTTGGGTGGGGCCTGAGACCCTACATTTCTAACAAGCTGCCAGGGGATGCCAGTGCTGCTTGTGAGTGGGTCATATAGTGAATTGCAAGGAGCTAATTATTCCAAATAAATGGAGTTTTTTAAACTATTCTCAAGGAACAAGCAGCTGTGGATGCAGCTTGGGAAATTATATTTCAATTCATATTTCAATTCTTAAAAAAAAGTCTTGGTGCTACATGGAACTATAATAATAAGACTGTCTACAGTCATTCTTTTCCCACCCAATGAATCTTTGCAGTTGATTGGTTGATAGTTGGAACATTTTAACATGAAAAGCACCTAAAAAATACAGTTGAATTTCTTATGAATAACACAAAAGAACATGAACTGCTTAGTCATTTTTTTTAAATTAACAATTGCAGTCTCTTCCTCCCACAATTGCTCCTGTCAGCACTGGGACCTCCTTGTGTGTGACCATAATGTGCTTGGGGCTGCCTGAGTGAGTGGGATGCTTCTGACAGGAAACCAGTGGGTAGCCCCTATTAATGTACCCTGGACTAAACACAGGCATTAAGGACATCAGTCTCAGGGTCAGCAGTCCTGAATTCAAGCCCTTGCAAACATTTTAATTCTAAAAGCTTCATTTCTTGTCCAGTACCACCCTAAAGCAAGGCTCAGAACTTGACACAATCCAAAAATCATTGAAACACCAATTCATTAACAAGAAATGTATTCATACACATCATAAGATAGCTTTCTCATGCACAATGAGATATCGATGTTTCATTATTGAGTTTGTGGTAAAACGCAGGGTTTATACTGTATTTGATACAATAAAACTTAAATACTCTTTAAACATATCATATTGTGGTTCAGAAGAGAATATCTCTATCCAACATTCACCTTTATATCCCACGCATACACCCTACCACGTGGCGCAGAGCTTTATACAGATATAACTGTAACCCACGGGGCAATGTCAGTTTTTTCAGCTATCAAAAGGGACTAATAATAGCTACCCTGGATTTTCCTCCCAAAAGCCCTGGCAACCCCCAGCCACCAAGTCTAGACTGTTTCCCGCATGCACCTTTCAACCTTCATCTTATTACCCTCATCCATTCCCCCATCTCTGTATATCACTATTCTTTTTAGAGAAATTTACCTATCTCTTGGTTTTTCCAATTGGGGTCCATTGTCTTTCAATGACAGCAGAGAGGGAAAAATAACAAATAACTTCACACACAGTCAGTTCTTGTAATAAATATTTGTTATTTATACAAATAAATGGTTGATATGCCTGTAAACAAATCAGGCCTAGTCAATCCTTAATATTCAGATCTACAAATCTCTACTACTGGCAAAATTGGGTGGAGAAATGTTAACAAATAGCAACTGTCTATGAAAAGTTATCTTAACTGAATTTATTCCAGCCCTCCTTTCCAAGAGAAAGGAACAAATCAAAGGTACCACCAATATTTAGAAGGCATTTGAAAAATAGTGCAGCAGCTAGAATATCAGGCTGTCAGAAACACTGTTTGAGTCTGCCTAAAACTTACCTAACAGCTTTTAAAATGTATATAGAAAAATGCAAAAACAAACCTAGCCCTGTGAAATTTATGTGATCTACTTGACACACACTTAAGACCCCTCATGAATTAATTGAGGATATTACTACTTCACATTGGGTTTCATTATAAAGAGTAAAGGAAATGGCATATGTGTTTTTTATTCCAGTAGCACTTAGTAGATATTCAGTAAATGACCCATTCTGGCTCATCTGGGTAGCTATTTTCCACCTCAGAGGCAGGGAAAAATGCTTAGTTGACATGTTAGTTGACTTTATAAAAAAAAAGAAATCTCTGACCATGACAAACATTTTATATGTTAAGCAATTTTAGCTGTTGTAGTCTTCCAAAATCTTGAGAGGAGGTGTCAAATCCTAAAACATTTAGTCATCCATGTATGATAAAATTGCACTCAGTAGAAGAGAAAGAGGGAATGATTTTTTAAAGAAATGACGATGATGGAAAGTCCCATTACTGCAAAAAAACTTTATAAGATCAAATCACAATACCAAATAACAGACACTCTAGTAAATCAGTGACATTAAAAAAGCTATAAAAGAAAATCTGAAAGAAAACCCTACCTAAAGAAATGTGAGGGGAGCGAACGGTCTGGAGACCAGCGGCAAGGGTAGGTGGAGCGGTAAACTTCCC
>VBSM01003176.1:52905782-52949273 GCA_008086735.1 Cheirogaleus medius
GAATTAAAAAAAAAAAAGAAATGTGAGAAAAAGAAAATGATGATTATTAACTGAACAAAATTTAGCCTATAAATTTAAGATAGGCAAACGAGAACTTTATCAAAGAGAACATTTTATTAAAATAAAACTTATATATAAATTGTCCAATTAAGGAAGAGTGATTACCAGCAATTAAAATCCATAGCAAAATGTCAGAGCTAAATGATTCTATGGCAAACAAAAGACAAAACAAGAAAAGAAAGAGTGCAAGGTATTTTCCATTACACATTTATTTAGCAACAAAACCACCCACCTTTTCTCTTTATCCCTAAATGTTTGAAGTATTCAACTAGCAATTTCCTTTAGTGTATTAACTGAAAATCTGTTCTATATTCTGTTAATTAGGTTACACATAATAAAATCTAGGGGTTACAGTGAACACATAAAGTGAATGAGCTTGTTACAAAATCCCATTATATATGATTAAATTTCCTAAGGCCAGTGAGAAAACCCATGGGAATCCAGGTAATTTCCACATTTTATACACGTGTGGAAAATATCACACTTTCTTCTCGCCTGGAGTTTCGGAGGAATGTGTTTTATCCCATTTGAAGCCTGAGGCATGTTAGAACTCCTCAGCCAAAGTGTACTCTATACCTTTGTTTGCCCTCCACAGTGAGGCACAGTGCTTTACAAATTTATATAAATGACTGTGTTCAGGAGTATCCTGTTTTGAGTTTTGTTTTTTTCTTCCCCCCAATTCACCTGTCCATCCTCCTAGTCCTGTGAATGTGACGTGCCACCTACACTTAGAGCCCTGTGAGGCTTATTAGAAAACATTCTCAAATCTCAAACCAAGAGAAGTACTAGCTAAACATCAAAAGGACTGTTCTTTCAAAAAAGCAATTAGAGACATATCCCAGCTCAGTACATTTATTCATATTTGCTACTGAAAAACAAAACTTTTTTAAAAAAGCAAATGTTAGTACTAGTAATGCAAATACTTTGTCTAAGTGAAACCAGAGTGAAAACTGAAGATATGGATCCATTTCAAACCCAGCTCCTGAACAGGGAGAAGGAATCATGCCCTTCACTCCAGAATAGATCTCATGATGCCCCAGAAGAGTTAATTACCTACATGGTAAATTACAAGATATCCAGAAAAACATCTCCATCTTAACCACATCTCATTCCCACATCTGCCTCTTGGATAATGGTTGAAATTCCATGATTAGAGCTTCTTCCCTTGGTTTTCAGTCGTCCTTCACTGAGATAGTATAAGACACATGATGCCTTTGGTCTTACTGGTCCGCTATGTACTCATGCATTCTGTTATCCATCCTTTCCCAAGAACTGCTTCTGTAGGTGGCAGTGGCAGAAAGATTGAAGGAGTGTGTGATGCCAGATGCCAACAAGGAGAGCAGGTGCAGGAAGTACCTAGGACACTGAAGGCAAGATGACCTCTTCACAATTCTAAGGCTTCAGCAGGGGAAACTATGCAGATACAATTATAGATGGAACCAAAACATTTAAAGTAGATAAGCCATAGCTGCTCCATGGGTGTTACAGTTGGAGTCTGGACCTCTTCCCACTGTACTTGTCCTTCCAATTCCTGAGATGGCTCATGGGAACCCTAGGGTTCCAGGAAATACACTTCAAAAACCACTAGCCCATTGGAAGTTGTTGTGAAAGAGACATCATCATTTTCCAACCCTGTATTCAGTGATGTTATACTGGCAGCTTGAAATCAGCCATGGCAGGAGTATTTATGCCATGAAGACTGGCAAATGCTATACATCAGGGCTTCCTTTTTTTTTTCAAACAGCCTATTTACCAGGACACTACTATCACATAGATCTCCATGATTTGTGATTAGAGCCAGCTACATTAACGTCTACACACCATGAAGTACTACAGATAACTTTGGTGTTCTTTTCCTCATAAAGATAGTTCTCTCGAACAGTGGTCCCCAACATTTTTGGCACCGGGGACTGATGTCATGGAAGACAATTTTTCCACACACAGGGGACGGGAGGTGGGTGGCGAGCTGAGGCAGTGATGCCAGCAGTGGGGAGTGGCCATAAGTACAGATGAAGCTTCCCTTGCTTGCCTGCCGCTCACCTCTTGCTGTGAGGCCTGGTTCCTAAGTTTCACAGAAGACAATTTTTCCACCAGCAGGGGGTGGGAGGAGGCCGGGGCCTCAGGTGGTGATAGGCAGCCCAGTTCCTAACAGTCCACTGCCTGGGGTTGGGGACCACAGCTCTATAAGGAACCCAGTAGACCTGTTCACCTAGGTGTGTTTATATGTTTAAGAAAGAAAAAAAGGCA
Source organism: Cheirogaleus medius (assembly GCA_008086735.1). NCBI lineage: Eukaryota > Metazoa > Chordata > Mammalia > Primates > Cheirogaleidae > Cheirogaleus > Cheirogaleus medius. The sequence continues at coordinate 52,908,090 of VBSM01003176.1, forward strand.
AGACGTGCAGCATCATGGGTCAAGTGCACCACGTCTCTGATTCCACACAAAGCATTTGTCCACTCAATTCATTACAAGGTTAGACAAAGGTTAGAAGGATCTCAAAAATTATTCACATCCATGGCAAAAGTAAAAAAATAACAGTAAGTAGAGAAATCAAGTATGGAAAATGTGAAAAAAAATGGTAGAAAGAAGTTATAAAAGCATTTATTGTATACAGTAGGAATTCAACAAATGTTTGGTAAAGAATGAACAGAAGAAAGGAAGTGAGAAAGAGGAGAGGAGGTATAAGAGTGAGAGGAAGGGAGGGAGGAGAGAGAATATAAAGCCAAATAATGAAACAATCCTCTACCAAGAGTACAAGCAAAAGACATATTAAATAATATAAGTATAAAAGCATTCGTTCATTCCAGAAATGGTATCAGATACTGAACATATGGAAGAGGCTGGGCATAAAACAGCAATAAAGGAGAAACTTTAGTAAATTGTCATTTCAATATTGGTGAATGTTATGATTAGTTAACCACCCAGTACTGAGGGAAATCATAGAAAGTCTTCCACCCCAAACTTAGAAGTCCCAGAATGTAACATCCAAAAAAGGTAACATGTAAATCAAGGCCTGAAGAACAAACAAAAGCCTCTTAAGTGAATAGGGTGAGACAAAGGGCATTTGAGAGGGAGGAGAAAATGTATAAAAAGGGTTTGGTGGTGAGTAGAAACAGGCAATAAGGGGTTGAAAATAAGTTGGACTAATTTGCAGTCCCACCAACAGTGTATAAGTGTTCCTTTCTGTCTGCATCCATGCCAGCATCTATTGTTTTTGCGCTTTTTAATAAAAGCCATTATAACAGGGATAAGGTGATATTTCATTGTGGTTTTAACTTGCATTTCCCTGATGATTAATGATGTTAAGCATTTTTTCATGTTTGTTGGCCATTTGTCTATCTTCTTTTGAAAAACTTCTATTCATGTTTTTTGTCCACTTTCAATGGGGTTGTTTGGTTTTTTCTTGCTGATTTGTTTGAGTTCTTTGTAGATTCTGGGTATTAGCCCTTTATCACAAGTGCAGATTGTGAATATTCTCTCCTATTCTGTAGGTTGTCTGTTCTGTTGATTTTTTCCTTTGCTGTTCAGAAGCTTTTTAATTTAATCAAGTTCAATTTATTTATTTTTGTTGTTGCTGTAATTGCCTTTGAAGTCTTAGTGATAAATTCTTTGCCTGGGCTAAAATTTAGAAGAGTTTTTCCCACATTTTATTCTAGAATTTTTATAGTTTCAAGCCTTACATTTAAGTCTTTCATCCATTTTGAATTAGTTTTTGTAAGATGTAAGCGATACTGGTCCTGTTTCATTTTCCTGCATGTGGCTATCCAATTCTCCCAGCACCATTTATTGAATGAGGCTTCTTTTCCCCAGTGTACATTGTTGTCTGCTTTGTCAAAGACAAGTTGGCTGTAGGTAGATGGTTTTAAATCTGGTTTCTCTATTCTGTTCCATTGATCTATGTCTCTGTTTTTGTACCAATACCATGCTGTTTGGTTACTATAGCCTTGAAGTATAGTTTAAAGTCTGGTAATGTGATGCCTCCAGATTTGGTTTTTGCTTAGGATTGCTTTGGCTATTCAAGCTCTTTTCTGGCTCAAAACAAAGCATAGAATTATTTTTTCTAGATCTCTGAAATATGCCATTGGTATTTTGATGGAGATTGCAGTGAATCTATAAATCACTTTGAGTAGTATGGACGATGTTGATTCTACTGATCCATGAGCATGATACGTGTTTCCATTTGTTTGTGTCCTCCACAATTTCTTCCCTCAGTGTTTCATAGTTCTCCTTGTAGAAATTTTTCACGTCCTTGGTTAACTATATTCCTACGTATTTTATTTTCTTTGTAGCTATTGTGAATGGTATTGAGTCTTTGATTTGACTCTCTGCTTGGCTGTTATTGGTATATAGAAATGCTACTGATTTGTTACATAAATTTTATAACTTGAGACATTGCTGAATTTATCAATTCTAGTAGTCTTTTGGTGGAGTCTTTGGGGTTTTCTAAATACAAGATCATATCAGCAGTGATAAGAAATAGTTTGACTTCTTTCCCAATTTGGATATTAGAGCAATTTGTTATATAACTACTGACACATAATATAGAAACTTACCTACCAGGTCATACCAAGTATGCTAGAGAACTGTAGGCCTCCCCAGCAGGGCCCTGCCCCTGTAAAACTTAAGGTAGTGGTTTTCAAACTTCAACAAGCAATAGAACCATCTAACGGGCTTATTAAAATAGAGATTACTGGGCCCCGTGGAAGAGTTTCTGATTCTGCAGTAGGTCTGAACTGGAACCTGAAAATTTGCAATTCTGTAGTGAGTTCTAAGGGTTTAGGGCTGATGAACAAAAAATATGTGCCACCATGAGATGGCAGTAACATATAGCAAGCTTTATTTGAGCAATACTTTGAAGAGATTGCTCGTGGAGAAGTCCCTCATAGCATGAGACCATCCAGAAGGGGAGGAGGACAAGAGAACTTTCAGGTGAGAGAGAGAGTTAGAGAGAAGGATCACAATTTCCAGGCAGTGCTCAGCAGCCCAGCAGGGAGTCTCTGGGACAATAAGTTCATAAGGGCAATAGCAGTTTAGAGTCTTATTTATAGCCATGGTATTTCTCTTATCTATCGCTAGTAGTTGCTAGGTGCAGTTTCACAGGGTCTGCAAAGCAAACAGGCTCTAAATCAGTAAGAATCTACCTACCTGGGCATATTTTAAATAACTGGTTGTGAAAAAAATTGAGCTTAGCACTGCTGGGCTTCTGAGCTCATTGCTCCTGGCCTCATGTGAGAGAGTAAGCAATCGGACCATCTTTGGCTCATTTCTAAAACAAATTCTCACAAGTCTCCCAGGTGAGGCTGGTGCTTCTGGTATAAGAACACACTTTGAGAACCACTGACCTAGAAGAACAAATAATGTGGGCTTCTTGTGGGCAAGATAGCACTGAAGAAGAGAGTGAGGCTCAGCATCTTCTCTCAAATTGACATATCAAATAAAATCTTTTCCTAGAGAGAAGTAAAAAGAGAGGCAGAGGGAAATTATTGTAACAGAAGTTCTATCCACATGGAAGGAAGCATTAGGAATGAAGAATAGCCATTCTCTTCCCCTAAACATACCACCCAAGATGGTGATTCTACATCCTAAGAAAACACATTTTTCATAGGGATTTTTTTTTCATTATTGAGAAGAAGGAACTCCAATGAGGACCGTCTGGTTCTCTATAAACAGAAACTAGTTTCATTATTCTGACAAACAACAATACTTTGCCTGTGGGTGGTAAAAGCTGTTTATATATCCTTACCTTAATTAAGCAGTCTCTGACTAAAAATGATTATCTCACAAGTGTTTTCAACAGAATTTCTTTAAAGAATTCCAAGAAATACATCTATTTTTAGTGTTATAAACGGTATGTAAATCAAGATCTAAAACTGAAGCTGCTTCCCTTAATTCCATTTTGAGTTGCTTTTATTTCTCCTTTACAACATTCATGTTCCCATAATCATCCGTTCCTTCAATCATTAATTTATTTATCTAGTCTTAATGACTGTGTTCTATGTATTAAAAGAACAGCCCTGAGTGTTTTGAGATGCTAGAAGTTGAAGCCAGAGCTGGGAATAAAAACAAACAAAACAATTTTTTTTTTTTTACTAGTGAGAACTTATATAAAAGAAAACTTGGTTACTGGGAGCTTTTGATATACTGTATTGGTCTCAGGTATTTTATTTTCCTTTCCCCTCCATTCAAACTTAGGGAAATTAACATTAAGTTAGCATGAGAAATTCTAGGAGGAAAAGACAACAAACACTTTCCTAACAAAAGAAAACCCCAGCATGAGATTTATTGAATAGAAATGTGTCATTTTACAGGGTAGTTTTAAATACAAATGTTGAAGCTTTTGTGGGTCTTGAACTTCTCCTGTTGGCTGAAGTCTCCAAACTGGCCCAAAGAAGCTCCAGCCTCTTCCTTCTGTCAGCCTTGATACCATTTGCATAAGTACCTGTCATTATCCCCTACCAAGTGCCTCCTTTCCAACCTTGAACGTTTCTTCTTGATTCATTATAATTAAAGAGCTAATGTAGCCATTCAAGTTCACATTGTCAATGACCATGTAATCATCTTCCCTAGTGGCCAGAATTCCTTTTTTTTTTTATGAGATTACAATTAAATTCCTTCCAGCCATAAGGTCAAAAGAATCTGGAACAGTTAGCCTTCCCAGCGACTAATTTCACACCTGTGACTTTGACACATATAAAAAAAGACCTTTTAAGTGGAAGGTGTCAAATTAAGAAATAATATACATTTGACTACACCTGAACTGAAGTCAATTAGACGTAAAAATTAAAGACTGTGGATTCTTTTCCTGTTACTGGAAGTGATGCTTGACACTCCACTTATCAATTTAAGACACATCTGTGTCCCTTAGAAATGTTAAAGTAATTTGTAAGTTGGAAGAGAATTAAAATGGCCCAAAGCCTGGGGGAGATTAAGGTAGTGTGCTCATGTCTGCTCTGTGTAATAACTTGTCTATCACTTTAATTTTTTTTCCTTTTCCAAGCTTTAAGTTCTTCTAAAGTAGATTTTGTTATTTTTCTGCTATTGAGGCTTTTTATATTTTGGTAAGTATTCCAATTATAAGGTCATTATGTATGCCTTAATGCCATGAGCAGATTTAGCCTCTGACTTCCAAGATATAACACTAACCACCGAGACCTTCCTTTTTTCCTGTCATCTTGAAATCCACTGTGGATCTTTCTCTTCACCAGCTTTCAGTGATTCTCAATTTCAGTCTGCACACACCACTGCCCCCAACTCCTTATGCCTTTCTCCTCTTTTCTCCTCCAAAATAGTTGCTTTCAGCAGCAAGGCTATTTTCTGGAAGCTCTGTAAATTTAACTTCATTTGAAAGTCACTGTCAAGTCCCCATCAGCACATCTCAAGCAGATTCACAATTAGGAAACTGCCGATGGCAGCCACGGTGCTCCTGCTCCAGCTCAAAGGGCTCCTGGAAGGGAGGAGTGTGACCCACAGCCGGCCATCTCCAAACCTGCAGCTCAGCTATCCTGAGAGTCTGGGAAGTCAAACTGAACAGGTCATCAGAGACAAAGGCAGGTTACCTTTACTCAAAAACATCCGGGTGATGACTGCAGTCCCCGAAGAGCAAATAAGATCCAATTCCCGCACGTCTTAAAGTTGTTGATGGTATATCTCTTAGTCTCATAAGAGAAATAATTGTTCCCTTTTGTGGTAGATGCCTGTTTTTGCTGCCACCTGGAATCCATTCACTCTTCTTTTGATAACTACACCTTGATTTCCCTCTGGGTAACCATGCTTTTTCCACTCTTAGCTCAGATGCTTTGGATCATATTTTGCATGTGGTGCATACACCCAATTATAGAGACAATGGACTGTGCAATGAAGGTCTGGCTCCACTTCTATAGCATGAAAAGGGAGATGTCTAAGAATAGGGCCAAGCCAAAGAAAGCTGAGGCAAGAAATGGAAAGAGAAAAAATAAGTTCCAGTTGAAGTTGAGCTCCTTCATCAAGCCACGCCTGAAACTTAGCCTACTTGTGATAGTTGAATTCATTCATTCAAAAACATTTAACAAGTACCTCTGCGCAGCATCCCCTCTACTAGAGCCGAAGCACAATGCAGTCCTTACCCTCACAGCCTTCACCTACATGTAAAAGGGCAATAACCATTTGATGTGATAAGTGCTGACACAGAGGTGTGACTGAGCTGCATGGGGTGCTCCTGGCACCCCAACCTGACTCAAAGGAAGTAATTTGTGTCCTAGAGAAAGAAGGGTTTGAGATATTTGGTTGAAGTTTTCATATAGACTCTGACTATTTCAAATAACATCAGTAGCATGTGGATGAGTCACCCCAACTGCTGACATCTCAGCTCTTTGATCTGTTCCTGGACAGTGATTTTCCCTTCCATGTCAGCCTTCCCCATATCACAACATGAGCTTAGATTTTGTCTAGAACTTCTGTGCCTTTTAAGTAATGAAGACAAACAAATCGCTTTTTGACTACTATTCCAATTTTTTTTAATTCTTTCACTCAATACTTCCTTCAGGTCATAGTTGATTTTTATGCCAAAAAAAATCAACAAGGAAGGGACTGGAGAGTTATTCAGGGATTCTAGGGAAAGCCAAAACTCCCTGTACCAACTGGTAGCTGCTCATAAAGGAAACAGGGCAAACCTACAAAACACAAGATGAGCAAGAAAATGGACTACATAAATATGAAGAAATTAGAAGAGATATCATGGTCTAGCCAGAATTTGTATCAAACCTGAAAGCTTGACTTTGAATAATACAGAAAAATACTTAGACACTGGGAAGAGAGAGAGAGAGGGAGGGAGGGAAGGGGAGAGAGAGAGAGAGAAATGTTGACTAATTGATTTAAGGAATCAGCAACGGCAGAAATGTTGGTTACCATCTTCTCACTCCCTTCCTCCTTTCTTTCATACTTCTGTTTGGGAAGGATACTATCCTCCTCACATAACATGTGTTGGGGACATGTAGGAAGACAAAAAGGAAAAAGCCTACCACCACTCAGCATGCTAAAGGTGAAAAACCATGAGCTCTATGTTAGGCTTATGAGAGGTGGAAACACAACTCTTCTATTACTAGGTGTGTGGCCTTAGGCAAATCACTCAGCTGCTCATGTGAGATTGAGCTATGAATTCCAACATAACTGGAAAGTTATGTTGTTTAAATAATGTGCATCATTTAGCATAGTACTTGGCATGTAATAGGTGCTCAATTGATGTTTGTCCTATTTCCCCCTTTAGCTCACAGAACAGATCAAATAATAGAAAATGCATTAATTACAGTAGTACAGAGGAGAGTTGAGGGTTTATCTCCATACAAGTGATTTAGTAAAGTTCTGTTTGTGATTATCACACTTTGAAATAAGAAAGAATGAGACATGCTTATTATATTTTGAATTATTACAATAAATTAGAGGGCATTTTGGACTGGTTCACATGACCTGGTCATAAGAATGTTTTAATTCCTAGGTGTGTACCTGAAGTAAGATAGAATAATTGAGCCAATAATAAAGTCCTTATCTCTGAGTGGGTCTAAGGAGAAACTAATTTAATGAGAGCAAAACCACCACATCAGAAGTGGCCCCCTGCTCTGGTGGACAGCAGACCAAGTCTCAGGTAGGGGTACATGTTTAGAGGAGGGGTACATGTTTAGAGGGTGCCTTGAACCCCACCTTGGTACCTAGGACTTCCCTGGGCTAGAACAAGCTGCTGAAGGGGAGAGAGCCCAAGGTGGTCAATTAGGTGACATTGGTAGTGAGCTGCATCCATCCCGAGGAAAGGTGCAAACTGACAAAATTTTCTGCCTTGTGACCAAATGTAGAGGAGGGAGGTAGGATAGGTGAGGGGGAAAGAGCCAGGGGTAGGAGATCCATGCCATTTTTTTCTTCACTTTTTTTTCTTTCTCAATAAGTGCACGGTTCTCAGAGTGCTCAAGTCTATCAAAATATATGGATGAAAATTCATAACGGTTGTCTTAAATTCCTTGTTATTCCTGTTGTTGGTGCTACAACTTTTCCTTTGAAAGATAACAAGAGCCACCCAGCACATCCTATAAACAAACAGTGAGCTTATTGCGGAAAACCAGAGTAAGCAAGAGCTGCCGGAGTGCAGAGCTCTCTCAGCAAGGGAAACTGCTAGAGTTACCCAGTAATCCAGGTTGACTAGTTGCCCCGATTGAATGGCATATTAAGCAGTGTCCAGCCTGGTCTTCAGCATCTCTATGCCTACTATATGCATCTTTCTAGTTATGGCCAGCATTTCTTTGTCTAGTTTGGAGGCAGCTCAGATAAGTCTTAATCCTGTAAGATGTCACATGATCCCTAGCCTCAGACAACTAGGGTGATTAACTTCCTGTATTCCCCGGAGATTTTCCCAGTTTTAGCGCTGCATCCTGAAAAACCTCTTAGTCCTAAGCAAATTGGGATGGTTGGTCATACTCCACAACACAGTGTGTTTAAGGACCTCTCCTTAAACAGAATCCTGATGAAGTGGGATCCCTGGGACCTTACACGTTGGGACATGAGAGCAAATTGGACTCTCTTGGCCACTGAAGAGTCACCATTCATATTCTTGCCTCTGTTAATATAGCAAAACCTGGAATGAAAGAATTGCCTCATAAAAGGTTTGCTGAGCTGGTGAGAACATACTGTTTCACCTTCTGGGATCTGGTTTTGAATAAGATTATGGAATAGAAGGAGAAGAAGGGGAAAGAATTTGTCCCGATACTCATAGTTAATTAGCCATACCAATTTAATTTTGCAATGAAACATATCTTCTGCACTGAAAGACAAGTGGTGAGGCAAAGCATCTGATAAACTGCTAAACAGTAAACATAGCTGTAAGTCTGACTTTAGAGTTTACGACGAAAGGCAGCCCACCTAGCCACAGAGAGTAATTCATTAACATTAAACCAGTCAGATTCCATTACTGTGAACTTCCACCAGCACAGAAACAAAATGAGTATTAGCTAAGTCTTTTTAATCACTTGGGTGTATAGCGATTTTCAAAGGAAAGCATCCGTTGCTATGGGATCTGATTGGTACCAATTATACCAGACACACAAGTGATGCTGACACATTGTTGATTTGTTTCTGAATGCCAAAGTCATTGACGTCATGACTAAAGATTCTTAACCTCATGGGTGTGTTTGTGTAAGACATTAAAATAAAAATTAGTGGAGAAAACAGGTAGACAACCCATATACATAAATGTTTCTAGAATATTGACAGCCACCTCTTTTTTCTTTTCATACCTCAATAAACTTGCTTTTGCTTTAAAAAAACAAAAACAGAATATTGAAATCTCTGAACTCCAATTTGTGTTACTTGCCTGGGGTCATGTTTATCAGAGATAAAATTTAATCAGAACAAAAGATTAATTTAGACATGATGACACAAACTAACAGCTCATAAGATAAAGAGGTCCAGACAGCCTGCAATTGTTTTGCTTTGTTTTGCTTTTAATTACAATTAGAATTAAACACAGTAGATCAAATAGATACTTATTGTTACTCCCTCACGAAATATCATTAAACGAATAGTAAAGAGTAACAAAAATAGTATGTGCTCCCAATGATAAAGAGAACAGGAAGAGAGGTGGCAGAGAACAAGAGATGCAAACAAATTTTGGAAGATGGAAAGTGAACTAATGAGTGGTAACTAACTTAGCAAAGATAAAGGTGAAACTTAAGTACCTCCAGAGGGCAATAGTACAAGAAGCTGTGTAATCCACCCTTTGGATCGGAAGTCTTAGAACATAGAAGTTACACAAAATTCAGAGTGCACTTGAGGGCCAAATGCAGGATGGGGGGAAACTCCTTTAAGGAGCAGTTGGGCTCTGGAGTCCCTGTTCCCAGTCTGTGTGGCTAGGCAATTCCCCTTATGCTCACCCTCACCCTCTTGAAGAATTGAATCTGAGCCACCCCAGACTCGAGGACATCTTATACAATAGAGGGCAGAGGCGGGGGAATTAACTGAAAGTCTATAAACAGAACTATTGAAAAGCCCAACACCTTCTTCTCCTCCCTACCTCCTAGAGCACCAGAAGCCAGACTATACAGCTAGGAAGTCTTTTCTGAAAACCTGAACCATCCCAAAGAAAAGACTAATGCTACTGATATTTGATAGCTAAAAACAACCCACACAGTTGCTGCCCGATAAAGCCATAGCAAACCCACCAGTCCCTCAACCCTGTCCTTGCACGTAGACCTTACACACAGCCCTTTTTGTGCCTCCCTTTATATATCTACAGTCAAGAAGCACCGAGTACTTGAGAAAGCTTTCAACATGCAAGAGACCAAAACATACATATAAAAGAAAGAAAGAAGTCTAAAACACAAATTCAATGGAAGGAGCAGAAGAAAACTTTAAAGAAACAGAAAGGTGAAAGAATACTGTAAAAATAAAAATTCAGAGATCAAGGAAGAGATCAAAAATTTTAAAATGGTAAGAGATGAAATTGTTTTTTGAATCTATACAAGAGATGGAAAGTAAAGACAGGAAATCTCCCAGCAAGGAAAACAAAAGCATACAGAGATAGGCAAAAGGAGAGGAATGATAAGAAAATTCTATTCAACCAACAGACATTTCAGGAAAAAAAAAAAAAAACCTCTCAAGGAATTAATATAGAACATTTTTTCATTTAAGAGTCGTTAGATGAAGGCCCCACCAGGTGTCTAACACAATGGATGAAAAAGTCCCAAGTCTCAGACATTTCATCATGAACTTTCAGAACATCCAGAATAAAGAGCCTTTAGAGATGAGAAACTAAACCTATTCAAAGGATCAGGAATCAGAATTGCTTTGGAGTTCTAATAACAATATTGGATGCTAAAATCCAATGGAGAAATGCCTTCAAAATTCTGAGTGAAAATTATTTTTCACACTTAAATTCTTTACCCAGCCAAACTATTAAATAAGTGTGAATGTAGAAATTTCCAAACATGCAAAGACAAAAATGTTACCTCCCACATACACTTTTTTTAGAAGCTAGTGGCAGCTGTACTTCAGCACTGCAAAGAGGGAAACCAGATACAAAAGGAAATGACACCCAGAATAGAGGGGCTCTAACACCGGATAATGTCAAGAGCACCCCTAGGGGGACAGTGTACAGCAAACCTGTTGAAAATGATCCACTTTAGGGAATAGGATTCAGGAGTGGGAGGGAGTGGGATAAGCTATTTCTTTATTTGATGATAAACTTTCTATACCCTGTGATTTTTTTTAACAAGTATGTGTTGCCCTCATTAAAAAATAAACATCATTTAAAAACTTTTAATTGAAATATGCAAAAAATTAGGATATTTCACACAAAAATACAAATTTATTGTTTATATCAGTCAAGATGGGCTCTTTTGAAGCCCATCTTGACCCGAAAACTCTCACATTTTTTATAAAAATGTATTTCTTACTCATGCTTTTTATCCATAAAGTGCTGAAAGGGCCTCTGCTTATTCTATCACTCAAGGAGACTGTCAGAGGCTCTCTTCTAGAACATGCTCCCATGATTTGAAAGAAAGGAAAAAGAGAACATGCAGAACCATGCACACTGCATCTTGAAGCCTCTGCCTGGAAGTGACAGGTATCAGATGCCAGAGTTCCTCAGAGTAGGATTATATAATGCATTTACAGGAGGAAACATCCACTGGGCCCATGTTTATTTTTAGCAGAGATCTGCAGGAGCTGAGTAGCAATTTGTCCTTTAAATACATATGCATACTTCAATTTGCTAAAATCTTCACTACACCCCAACAGCTCCCTAACACCAAATGTTAGTTGCCATTCATTACTGCACTTGCAGTTCTTTTATAGTATAGTATTTCTAATGGTAGCAATAAAAATAAAATGAAATATTTCTCTATAAGCATGGAGAAAAATATAGAATAAGAGGACTTAGTGTTTTGAGAAAAATGAAACAAATCTTGCATCATCATAGAAGTGAAAAATACTCCTGTGTATTGAACCTGCAAACAAAGCATTGGCTTTATCTCATTTGCCTTCCTTTTTATGGTCTGAATTGTGTCCCTCAAAAATATATGCTGAAATTCTAATCCCCTAATCCCCAAAACATGACCTTATTTGAAAATGTGTCCTTGAAAATGTAATCAGTTAAGAAGAGATCATACTGGAGGAGGGGCAGTCCTTAATCCAATATGACTGATGTCCTTATAAAAAGAAAAGAAGAATACCATGTGACCACAGAGGCAGAGACTGGATTTATACCACACTAGCCAATGAATGTCTGGAGTTGTGAAAAACTGGAAAAATCCTCCCCTAGAGGATTCAGAGAGAGCATGTTCTTGCCAAAACTTTCATTTCAGAATTCTGGGTTCCAGAACAGTGAAGGAATAAATTTCTGTTGCTTAATGCCACTCAGATTGTTACAGTTTGTTACAGCAGCTCACTAATACACTTTCTAACCCTTACAGGGCCAGAGCCTCCTACTCCCATAGAGAACATTTCTAAACAACAGAACCAGGCAAAAACACCACAAAACTCCTTACTCAAGTTCCGCATTTGTCTCTTTGAGTGAAGGCTTCCTTCTTCCATCACATATTTAACAGTGACACAGCAGTCTAGAGAAGTCATTCTGATCCTGAAAATGTCAGTCAGCAAGTCATTCGTTAACAGTTAGTTCCAGTGGACATAAGACCTCGAACTTTCTAGGTTGTCAAATACTGTACAAGGTACAGTTCCATTAGGAAATTGGGTTCTCCAAGCAAGGGAAAGTGGGCACCACATATCACAAGGGCAAGCTAAGCTCAGAGTTGGGAATGCTTAGCAGTAAGGAGGAAGCAAATTCCAGGAAAGCCAGCTGGGCTTAAAATCCAAACAAAAGGGCATGAGCATAAAGATCATTCCAGAAGGCAAGGAAGGGAGTGTGGTCTCAGACTCAGAACAGAGAAGTACATCCATATACAGAGCATAATGGATGATGACAATTTATTCTAGGACAGAGATCAGCTGCCCTCTGCAGGGATAGACCTACTAGGTCTTGACTGAGAGCTGTTGGCTTGACAAGGCCAGGCAGCTTTGTTCTGTGAGCCTTAAGAAGCACACGATGGGCGGTCATCTGGCACTTGGCACCTCTCCTCGGTGTTACCTCTGAGAGAGGTCACAGCACAGTGAGACGCGCATATCTCAGCAAAGTCATTAAACCATGGAAATGCTGTATTATCAACAGGAATAAATAGCATATTTTGCCTGTAAATGCCATGTTGTTTGGGAAGATGATGTTTTAATTGCCTGTTGGTAGTCTAGCCTTTTTATCTCACGACTGAGGGCTTAATGACTTTTCATTTGTGTTATGTCAAAACTGTCCTCACTGCATTGTATTTGTTATGATTTCTCTACTTTTCACAGATCACATACTTTTTCATTAGGAAATTACAACTTACATCTTTATTTTCCATCGTGTTCAATCAGTTATAAGTCTCTTAAATCATTTCTTTCTCCTAGATATACAAAGGCACATCAGTACTAAAGGGCTAATTAATTTGGACTTTCATCTCTGTTTCTTCCCTGTCCTTTTCACTAAAACAGCCAAAGCACATCATTTACTAGTCACTTTTATAATAAGCACCAATTTTCACTCTTAAATAGTTATTGATCTAAATAGCCAACCATAATAGCCAATCATTAAGAAAACAAAACACTTGCCACATGATAGACGATTTAATATGAATAAGCATGATACTTATATAAATAATTTTTCATATCTTGGGAAAAGACTTGCAATATAAGTGAAAAAACAGTATACAAAATACAGATATAATATTGTAATTATGTAAATATATGTTAAAATATTAGCATTTCTTTTTCTTGTTCATCTTTATGTGCTTTTCAAAGTTCCAATAATTTGCACAGGTATAAAATTTTAACATATTTTTATACTAAGAATAATTTTTGTCATCAGAAAAAGATAAACTTCTTTAAAAAATATTTTGAAGATTAATCATATGAACATTACTCATTTTGCATACTACCTTAGAAGATTTCATATATTCAAAATCATTAATGTTTCACATTAAAAAAGAATAAAAAGATTGCTTTTGCTATACAGGGTCTTCTCTGGTTCCATACGAAACAGAATTATTTTTTCTAGATCTGTGAAAAATGATGTCAGTATTTTAATAGGGATTGCATTGAATCTGTAGATCACTTTGGGTAATATAGACATTTTAACAATGTTGATTCTGCCAATCCCATGAGCATGGTATGGTTTTACACCTATTTACATCCTCTGCTATTTCTTTCCTCAGTATTTCATGCTTCTCTTTGTAGAGGTATTTCACCTCCTTATTTAAATATATTTCTAGGCATTTTCATATGTTGAACTATCCCTATATCTCTGGGATGAAGCCCACTTGATCATGATAGATTATTTTTTGATAAGCACCTGAATTCGATTTGCTAGGATTTCTTTCAGAATGTTTACATCTATATTCATAGGGGATATTGGTCTATAGTTTTCTTTTTTTGTTGTTTCCGTTCCTGGTTTTGGTATCAGGGTGATGTTGGCTTCACAAAACGTGTTGGGGGGAGGATTCCTTTCTTCTTGATGTTGTCGAATCAATTTACCAGACTTCAAGCTATACTACAAGGCTATCATAACTAAAACAGCATGGTACTGACACAAGAAGAGAGACTAGATCAATGGAACAGAACTGAGAACCCAGATATAAAACTATCCTCATACGGCCATCTAATCTTTGACAAAGCAGACAGAAACATACAATGGGGAAAAGAGTCTTTATTCAATAATTGGTGCTTGCAAAATTGAACAGCCACATATAGAGGACTGAAACAGGATCCCCACCTCTCACCTCTCACAAAAATCAACTCACAGTAGATAACAGACTTAAATCTAAGGCATGGAACTATAAGAATTCTAGAAGAAAATGTTGGGAAAACTCTTATAGACATTGGCGTAGGCAAAGAATTTATGAAGAAGACCCCAAAGGCCATCACAGCAACAACAAAAATAAATAAATGGGACCTGATCAAATTAAAAAGCTTCTGAACAGCCAAGGAAACTATCACGAGAGTAAACAGACAACCTACAGAATGGAAGAAAATATTCGCATGTTACACATCCGATAATGGGCTGATAACTAGAATCTATATAGAACTCAGGAAAATCAGCAAGAAAAAAAATCAAACATCCCTATCAAAAAGTGGGCAAAGGACATGAACAGAAACTTTTCAAAAGAAGACAGAATAATGGCCAACAAATATGTAAAAAAATGCTCAACCTTTCTAATCATCAGGGAAATGCAAATCAAACCCACAATGAGATATCACTTAACTCCAGTGAGAATGACCTTTATCAAAAAGTCCCAAAATGATAAATGTTGGCATGGATGTGGAGGGATAGGAATACTCATACACTGCTGGTGGAACTGCAAACTAGTACAACCTTTGTGTAAAGTAATATGGCAATACTTCAAAGAGCTACAAGTAGAACTACCATTTGATCCAACAATCCCAATACTGGGCATATACCCAAAAGAACAAAAGACATTCTATAAAAAAGATATCTGCACTAGAATGTTTATAGCAACACAATTCATAATTGCAAAGATGTGGAAACAACCCAAGTATCCATCAATACATGAGTGGATTAATCAAATGTGGTATATGTATACCATGGACTTCTACTCAGCCACAGGAAACAGTGGTGATCTAGCACCTCTTTTATTATCCTGGATAGAACTAGAACCCATTTTACTAAGTGAAATATCACAAGAATGGAAAAATAAACACCACATGTGCTCATCATCAAATTGGTATTAACTGATCAACACTTAAGTGCACATATAGTAGTAACATTCATCAGGTGTTGGGCAGATGGGATGGGGGAAGAGGGGATGAGTATATTCACACCTAATGGGTGTGGTGTGCACTGTCTGGGGGCTGGACATGCTTGAAGCTCTGACTCGGGTAGGGCTAAGGCAATATATGTAACCTAAACGTTTGTACCCCCGTAATATGCTAGACAAAAATTTTTTAAAAAAAGAATAAAAAATAAATAAATTTTTTTACATTTCTATCTGAGTCACAGTGTTCACAGCCAGCATGTGGCTTCTGAATGAAGTATACCAATAATAACACTGGAAATGAGAGCAGAATCTGCAAAATGTTTCCTAAAAGGTCAGGTAGTAAACATTTAACAGTTCAAGGCCACACAGTCTCTGTCACAACTACTCTACTGTTGTATTAGTAGCACCAAAACAGCCATGGACAATATGTAAACACTGGGCACGGCCATGTTCCAATAAAATTTTAATTAGAAAATTAGTTTGCTTTTTCTAGAGCAAGTGTTCTCAAAGTTTAGTGTGCATATGAACCATCTGAGGGTTTTGTTAAAAAACCAAGTCTGATTCAGCAGATGTTCAGTGTAGGAAACCTGAGATTCTGCACGTCTAACAAGCTCCTAGGAAATGCCATTGCTGCTGGTCTGAGGACAACACTTTAAGTATCAAGGTAGAGCATCGATTTTATTAGCCACATAATATATAGATTAGTCCCTGTCTCATGGGACAGACCTCACTATGAGACAAAAGTATGTTTACCTACAATGTATTTACAGAGTATTATGATAATACTCTTTTTGCTTAATAGTTTTCTACCTTATGCCCTGTTTTATTGGAATAAATTAAGCACATTAAGTGGGAGATAGATGGCTTTAAATATTTAAAAATAGTTTACTCAAGAAAAATAATTAGCTAACTTTTATGTAGATAAAAAGTCATTTACCCATTCTAAAAGCATTTGTTGCCTCTAGACACTAGGTTGCCAGTTGCTTGGAATAAAAGGATAAAGGGAGCTTAGTATCTGACTTCAAGAAGTTCATAATCAAGCAGGACAGACAAGCCCACAAAGTGATAATTACTTTTATTAAAAGAAATAGGTGGAGCCCAAATTAGGTTTGCCTAGAAGCATTCAGATCTTTCCAGTTTTCAGATTGTAGAGAGATGGTATTGCCCAATGCTGAAAATCTAGCTGCTTATCAAATTCTGTCATAGACACATTCAACTTCTAACAAGTCCCAGTGGCTACTTTTGCAAATACTCCCACAAAAACTTGCTACCTCAAGGTCATGTGATGATTGTAACCCAGATATCCCCATGATTTATCACTTGAAGTAATCATGAGGTCACATTAACTGAAATAATTTAAAGTTTGGAATAATTTAAGTCCATCTCTACGTGGATGACCAATAAACATTTCAAACTCAGTGTGACCAAAATCAACTCCTGATCCCCTCAAATCCGCACCATTCCTACTTTTCCTATCTCTTTGATGGCAACTCCATCCTTCCTGATGTCCAAGTCGGCAATCCTTGATGCTTCCTTCTCTCTAACACAGCAAATCCTGTTGGTTTTACTAGCAAAATATATCCAGATTCCAACCACTTCTTACCACTCCCACTACTACCATCCATCCAAGCTTTTGCCTATATGACTGCAATATTCTCTAGCTGGCCTCTTAGGCTCTACACTATCCTCAGCACAGCAGCCTGAACGATCCTCTTAAACTTAAATATGACCATGTCACTTTCTATTCAAAATCTCATGATGTCTTTCCATTTCACTCATAATAAAAGTCCTACAAGGTCCTTGTGATCCGGTCTCAGATAATTTTTTGGAACTCATGTCCTACTACTCATTTCCTTATTCCCCACCAGCCACACTGGCCTCCTTAGGATTACTAGAATATGCCAACCACATTCCCACCTCAGGGAATTCCCACCCTAGCTCTAGCTATATCTCTGCCTAGAACACACGTCCTTCAGCTGCCTGCTTGGCGAATTCCCCTACCTACTTCAATTCTTTGTTCAGATATCACCTTCTTTTTTTTTTTTTTTTGAGACAGAGTCTCACTGTGTTGCCCGGGCTAGAGTGCCGTGGCGTCAGCCTAGCTCACAGCAACCTCAACTCCTGGGCTCAAGGGATCCTTCTGCCTCAGCCTCCCAAGTAGCTGGGACTACAGGCATGCGCCACCATGCCCGGCTCATTTTTTCTATATATATGTTTAGTTGGCCAATTAATTTCTTTCTATTTAGTAGAGACGGGGTCTCGCTCTTGCACAGGCTGGTTTCGAACTCCTGACCTTGAGCGATCCGCCCGCCTCGGCCTCCCAGAGAGCTAGGATTACAGGCGTGAGCCACCGCGCCCAGCCAGATATCACCTTCTTAATAAGTCCCAGTGAGACTACCCTCTTCCCCTACCTCAACACTCCTAATCTACTTATTCTGCTCTTCTCTTTTTAAATTTTGTGGCATGTATCACTTGCTAACATATTAGATAACTTACTTATATAACATATTTATTGTTTATCATGCCTACCTACATACTTTGTGTAAGCTCCACACAGGCAGAAATCTTTGTTTCATTCATTGCTTTATCTCTGCCCCAAGGAGAGTGCCTGGCAGAGGTTTGTTAATGATTGAATCTATCAATTCTATCCCATTGCCCAAAATAGGACCTTCCACATCCCCTCAAAGTCTTACCCAGTAATTTGAGGGAGTCTCCAGGAGTATCTCCCATGGGCTCATGAATAGCCCTCTCAGATCTTTGCCCTGTTGCTGCCTGATGTTCTTGATGATTTTTGAGGAAACCCCCTACCTGCCTCTGTTGCCAAACCTCTCACCAATATAGCGACTTCCAGCCCGTACCAAGGATGAAGCAAACTGAAGCTCTAAAGCAGCAGAGCTGTACCACATTCCCCGCAGCCCTCATTGAGCTGAACACTGTGTTCTGGAAGCAGTGTAGTGCCCATCTTTCCAATTTGTGACCACGCTTTGTCACGAGGACAACAGGCCTCTTTATAGAAGCCCATGGACTACTGGACTTACAGACGCCTCTGGAAGCCCAGAAATGTCTGAATTCTACCCATACATGCTACTTAGGGTCACACAAGAGTCCCTCCAACATGAGTTCACCATGCTAAGCGCCATTCTAAGATGGTGTTTCCAAGTCATGCTGATGGACGGGGTGAACATTGCAAATTTGCTACTTTGTCAAGATGTCTCTCTGCTTATTAAGTGCTACTCTTATAGGCTCATGTCAGTACTGTGGGATACAAAATGTTAAGGTTAAGTGAAAAAACCACGTATGCAACAAGACACACCTAACCTAAAGTGTACAAGGTACTTGTATCTCCTTGAAAGAAAGACACTAAATGAATAAAGAAAACCTTTCTTGTTATATATTATTCAAAGGCAATTTAAATATGCATCTTGTTATACATTATTCAAATGCAATTTTTCACAATAACAAATAAATACTCTAAAATGTCCCAGTGCCAAAGGACATATCAATATTGGATGAAGTTAATTCACAATATTTTATTTAGAAACAATTTAAGAGGCAGAATCTTTCTATTACTTTTATAAATGTAAATTTGGTGGCTTTTTTTCTCTGTTGAATTACATTTAAATTCCCTTTTCTTCAAAGTACTCTGCAGTATTTCTTTTTACATCAGAGGCAGTATAAGTATGTCAAACTGGCTCTGGTAATAGTTGGCTATGTGATAATGGTGGTACTTTTTCTCAATTTCTCATTCTAGAAAATAAAGGGGTTGGATCAGATCATCTCCAAAACATTTTCCAGCAAAACATTTTCATGATCCCATGTCTTAAGAAGAAACAACCCAATTTTAAGAACTGGAAATGTACATTCAGATTCAAAATCAAGTAAGTACTTATAATTTCAATTCGTCTTTAAGAGCTCAAAAATAATTACTTATATAGTTTAAAATTTGTATTTCTGCATATGGCTATCCAATTTTCCCACCACTGTTTATTGAAAAGGATATCATTTCCCCAGTGTATGTTCTTCTCAATTTTGTCAAAGATCAGTTTGCTGGGAATATGTGGCTCTATTTCTGGGTTCTCTATTCTGTTCCATTGATCTATGAAGTATTGGACCTACAGACTCCTCTGGAAGCCCAGAAATGTCTGAATTCCACCCATAGATGCTACTTAGGATCAAACAAGAGTCCCTCCAACGTGAGTACCATGTTCTTTTGACTACTATAATCTTGTAGTATAATGTTTTAGTCAAGTAATTAATCCCTCTAGCTTTGTTCTTTTTTATCAGGATTGCTTTGGCTATTCAGTCTCTTTTTTAGTTCCATGTGAATTTTAGGATAGTTTTTCCTAATTCTGTGAAAAATGATATTGGTATTTTGATAAGGATTATATTGAATCTGTAGATTACTTCAGGCAGTATGGTCATTTAAATGATATTCTTCTGATCCCTCAGCATGGGATGTTTTCCCACTTGTTTGTGTAATCTACAATTTCTTTTATCACTGTTTTGTAATTTTTCTTACAGAAGTCTTTCCCCTCCTTGGTTAAAATATATTCCTAGGTATTTTATTTTTTTTTGGTAGCTGTTGCAAATAAGACAGCCTTTTAGATTTGGTTCTCTGCTGGTATATAGAAATGCTATTGATTTTTGTATGTTGATTTTGTATCCTGCAAATTTACTGAATTCATTTATCAAATCTAAGAGTTTTTTGGTAGAGTCTTTCGGTTTTTCTAGATTTAAGATTATATCATTAGGGCCAGGTACAGTGGCTCACACCTATAATCCTAGAACTTTGGGAGGCCGAGGTAGAAGGATAGCTTGAGGCCAGGAGCTCAAGACCAGCCTGAGCAAGAGTGAGACCCCCATACGAAAAAAATAGAAAAATTAGCCAGGCATGGGGGCACATACCTGTAGTCCTGGCTACTTGACAGACTGAGGTGGGAGGTTTGCTGGGAGTTAGCCTGGGAGTTTGAGGTTGCGGTGATGATGATGTACTGCACTCAACCCCAGGCAATAGAGTGAGACCGAATTTGGCCAGTAGCAGATAGGTTAGGTAGGAGCTGCTGGGCTTAGGTAAGAGCATTTGGTGCAAGATGAATATTCCCTATGAGTCAGCAGTCCTGACTCATACTGGTGCATCAAACTGTGTAATTGCTATGAACTGAAAAATGTACCCCCATTCATATGTTAATGCCATCACCCCCTTGTGATTATATTTGGAGACAGGACTTTTCAGAGGTAATTGAGGTTAAAGAGGTCATAAGTGTGGGGTCCCAATCTGATGGACGGTGCAGGTGAGAGACAATGGACAGGAAGCAGTATAGGAGCGGTGGGGCTGCAAGGTGGTGACGAAGCACAGGGTACATTACAGAGGACCTGGTCACCACCTAGATCTAGAAAGGAAGGGCAAGAAGGGGAGCAAGGGACCCTCAGGTGTCCGGGAGATGGTGGGGCTCCCTGAGAGGGGCTGAGGCAGGTGTCAAGAGGTGATTTGGGGTAAAGTGTTGATATATTTTGGTATGTTATGCTTTATAAAATTTTTATCGACATATATGTATACATCTCACAGAGTCATATATTGTTAAAAAGCTTAAATCAAAAGGAAAACAATTGCTTCCCTCACCTACCCACTATGCTGTCTCCCTTCCCCCAAAAGGAACCACTTTCAACCCTTTAGCTCTCTCATCTGGCATTTACCTTCATGTTTCTCTATGATACTCATATACTGCTGATGTCTTGATGTCACTCTTCCTCCCCAATTTCAAAACGGATTTGGAGGCAGGCTTGGGAGGTCAGATAGCTGAAGACAAATATCAGCTTGATTACTGGCCAAAGCAGATGGGCTTTCTAAGTGTTCATGATGGGATTAAGACCATTGGGACTTAAGGATGCTCTGTCTGAGGCTGTGAGAGGATAGGAGGTGAAGGAATTGCCTGAGCAGAAGCCTGAAATAAGGGCAGATATTAACTGCCTAGTTGGGGGACATATATCAGCGATCTAGGAGTACAGCAAAGCATGCTCCAACCTCAGAGCCTAAGGGGTCTCATGCATGAAAAGCTGCAGGCGGCCTGACATGAAAACTTTTCATGGTTGTAGAGGTAGATTGCAATATGTCAGCCCGGGAGAAGGGTCTCAAGGCTTCCATAGTGTTTGAACCCTGGACCAAGTTCCTCTCTCCCTTCCTCTCAACAATGCCTCAGTTAATGTAAAACCAGTCTCCCAGTGGGAAGCATGTAGTTTCCTTGTTCCTTGATCAAATGGGTCGCAGCTACTGACAAAGATTGGTATCCATGTGCATAGCTTGAGCTTGGGATAAATCAGTTTACCTTGATCAAAAGGGTTGTACCTACTGAAGAATTATGTGTTTTTCACTTCTAGAAAAGAGAAGGAAATTAGCTAGGATACCTGGTGATTTTGGGGGGAGCCCCAAAACCTTTGATCATTGTATCCTGTGATTTTTTTCACATGAGATCATTGTATTTTACAGCATGGCAAAGAGAATAAAAAGCAAGTGCTGGGGTTCAGTCACCGCCACCTTGGCACCAGAGTGCTGGTGGTTCCCTGACCTCCCCACTTTCTTAAATATTATTTCTATGTCTATGTCTTTGTTTTTCTCATCTCTTGCAACACAGTCTGCCAGGGGACCCTACTTTATCAGGGACGTCGTGAACCCCCAATATGTTAACCCTTAATTTCACCTACCTGCCCTTGAAAATGTAAGGAGGTTGAGTAGTGGAGCCAGTAGAGAGGAAGTGGTTGTAAAACAGAAAGAATAATCCATGAATTCCTAGAATAGCTGAGAGGGAATTGAATTTCATCAGACCACAGTGAAGGGATCTTCCTATCAAAACAAAACAAAACACCTTTTCATAAGTTTCAAGATGAGGAGGTGAAGGTGGATTCCGTGGGATGAAACTAGGCTCAGAAAAGTTAGCGTGGCACAGACCACATGCATCATGTAGGAAGTGGGCACAGATATTCTGACTCCTGGACCACCTGGACTGCTCACCCTTCCCTTCAATCCCTACCTGCCACTTAAGTAATGCCTATTCACATTTCATTCACTTCCTCAGAGTCCATTCCAGACTCCATAGTTTAAATAAGGTTCCCTGTATATCAGTTAGAAATGCATTTAGCTGCAAGTAGCAAAATCCTCACTTATAGCAGCTTTTGAACCAGGATGCTCGTTAATGATGACACTAGGTTGTATGTTTGCTCATTCCTTCTCCTCCACTATTTTTACTTGGTGTTTCATGTTCTTGGTCACAATATGGCTGCAGTAGCACAAGATGTTATATCCCAAGCAAGAAGAAAGGAGAAAGGACAGTGCCAGATGTGTCTGTCCCTTTTATTAGAGAAAGCACAAGCTTTTTCCCCAGACCCTTTAGCTGACTTCTGCTGGCCAGAAATGTGTCACTTGGCCATTTATTACCTGCAAGGGAGTCTGGGAAAGTAAGTACTTTAGTTTGCCAAACTGTGTAGCAGAAGCAGGCAAGGAAAAACTAGATTGGGAATGAGTGTAAGTAGCCAACTAAAAGTATCTACCATGTCCTGTTTTTTTGTTTTATTTTGTTTTTTCGTTTTCTTAAATAACAGCTTTGTTGAGACATTATTTGAATTCCATAAAATTCACCTTTGTAAAATGTACAATTTAGTGATTTTTAGTACATTCACAAAGTTGTACACTGATCACCACTATCTAGTTCCAGAATAATCTCATCATCCTAAAAAGAAATCCCATACCTACTAGCAGTCACTCCTCATTCCTCCCTGCCCCAGCCCCTCTTCAGTGCCTGCAATCTTGGTAGGACTATTAGACAAGTTGTTCTACCATCCCAGCCAGTGTGTGGGAAGTGACTCAAGTTAGTCCATTCCCTTGTCTCCTGGAGAGTTGAGTCTTAAGAAGCAGGTAACAGATGAAAACGGTTAGAAGCCAGGAAAGACTCTGTGGTTGCTGCTGCTAGATTCCTGCAGTTCCCCTGGTTCCTGTCTTAGGAGCCTGCTTGGTTCAGCTTTTCCTTCTATTCTGTTAGTCATACCTTTACCATAAATTATTTTTTATGTCTTTGTTCCTTTTCTGACTGCACCTAAGAAGCTTACCTGACAAAAGTAGGCATTTAATAACTATTTGTTGAACGACTATTGTTTTAGCTAAAGGCAAAATAAAAACCAGAGAATCCTGAAACCAAAAATGAAATAACAAAACAAGTAAGATTCCAACTTTCATCTTTGGCCAGAGTTATTGATTTACATAAGTTTTACTTCTGAGACTATAAAATGTGTCTCTTTGCCAATCTCTTCATCTTAAATGTCAATGATTATCTGTTTTTAGATCTGCTTTAATCTCTCATAGTGTTTCTACGCTAATTCCCACAGTCTGCTGAGCCCATGCCCTCTTCATCCTCTTACCTCATTTCCCTTGAAAGGCATCAGTTATCTCTAGACAAGCAGTTATCAAAGGAATCTCTTCCTCACATGCATCTTTGTGAGTTGTCAGAATGACAGTCTCTGAGGGATGTTATATCACCGCCTGCAATGCTGAAAGGTACATTTTCTTTTCCTTCAAGTTTGTCTCCTGGAGTTATGGTTTTAAGGTCATCTTTAGAAACCTTTTGTTCACAGCCAAGTTATCTCTAAATGTACTTGGAACTTCTCATTCTGCCTGGCAGAAGGTGAGAGGTGAGAGGAATTTTGGAGATATTCTCTTCCAAATCCTTCCCTTTGTGGGAGAGGACCAGAGGCTCAGGGAGGTGACACGACTGCTCGGCGGTCGTGCACTCGGCTCTCAGCAGAGCCAGCGTGAGCACCTGGCCTGGGGACGCCCTGGCTATTATTCTTTCCATCAGACGACTGTGTTTTCTTGGTCTTTATATGTGTTTATTCTCCACTAGAACCCCCACATGCTTTAAGATATCAAAATACTTTCTCTCAAATTTTCTACCTCCAGTCTCTTATTATTTTAACCTCAGCTGAAAGGTGTCCCAGGTCGGGTTCTCCTGGAAACAGGCTCTGAGCTGGGATTTAATGTAGAAAGCGCCTTGGGTCAAACACCTGCGGAGGCAAGGGCCGAAAACAGGAATGGACAGAGGGAAAAGTCAGATTGCAATGCAGGCCCCCAAGAGGTTTGGCCAGGCCCAGAGAGGAGTTCTGGGGGTAGGATGGCCCCATAGAGTTGCTCCCAGCAAGAGATGGCCAGCCCAGCCATTGGATGTGGCCACCCCCAGAAGGATGTGACCTTGGGCTGAGGTGGCTGTCCACAGCTGAGACCGTCCCTGTCTGGGCCAAGAGCTGAAGGCTGTCTACTGGCAATCCTGGCAGCCGGATATCAAGTCCGTCCTTGAAGGGGAATCTAGGGGGTGCATCACAGACCCATTACAGACACTACCACCACCCCCCACCCTGCAGCAATGAGCACTTACTGCCAGCCTGCTCTGAGAGAGGCACCGTCCTAGACATTTCTCATGACCCCTGTCCGTGAGGAGCTTATAGTCTAGTGGTAGAAACAGGTAATAAATTGTAATCATAATGTGAAGCACAAAACTAAACACATAAAAGTAAACAGACACTCACAGAGGGTGTGATTTATGTACAAATATATGGAGAAGGGGGCGACCGACTTAGTATGAGGAGGACCCAGGGGGACACAAAAGTAGAGAAAGGAGCTGAGCAGCCTTTGCCTTCTTCAGCAAGAGGAATCTGCTCAGCGTTACATTTTAAAGCCTTCATTCCTTCTTTCCTTTCAATGCCTCTCTCCCCTGCAATATCATTCGCATGAATGCAATTCTCTTAACTTCTCACTCATTTCCTGTATTTTCCTTATTTCTTCTAATGTTTATGGAGCCATTTTTCTCTATCTAAAAAGCAAGTCCCTCGGCCTGTTTTAAGTAAAGCTTTCAAATGTAATGGTTGCATGACATTTTTGCATATTCGCTGTGATTGCACACCTGGCAAATGGCATTTTCAAGGGATCTGTAGACTTAATGGGTTCAGGTTTCAAATATGTACATAATTAAATTTCTTATCTTAATAAAAGATGTTATAGACTAGATGCTAAGCAGAAATAATATCGGGGAAAGGGTAGAGGGTGGAGAATGGAGTCAGTTAACAAGTATTTACTCCTTAGGAGATTTCTAACAGGTTATGCTGCCAGATCTGAAAGGTTATGTTGCAAAATTTACAAAGGGAATAGAATCAGGAAATGCAAAATTGGGACTTAAAATTCTGTGGCCTAAAATAAAAAGAAAAGAAAAACAACTTGCCACGTTCAGCCCTGAGAATTGGAGGAAAGGAACACACCATGGTGCATTTGAAAATAATAGATGAATTGTAAGCCTCCTCAAAGAGTCTGGATGTTTTCCATTTGCTGGTGGAGTTGGCCGCAGACACACACGACGGAAGATCATTGATGAGCCTAGCGTGCCAAGCCGCTGCCTCATGTCCCTGGGGAGCTTCCCACACACGATGAGTACGAGTAAGGACAAACCTCAAACCCTCAGAACACTGCGCTGGAACGCCGTCAAGCCAGGCACTTTGACTGCATGTTGGCTGCAGCCTTTTGGCAAGTGACAAATGGAAAGCGCCCCAGAGCGTTCGCTCTTCGTGCCAAGAAAAGCCTGTGCAGTCAGGGACCCACCATGGTTCTGAGCCTGGAGGGCTTCAGCGGGGTGGGTGGGAGTGTTAGTAAGACACAATAATTACACTGAGTCAAAGTCCTCCCTCTCCTTTCAGAGTGGAGTCAAGCCCAATCTGTATTTGATGGCCTGTGAAAATTTTTAATACTATTCACTAAAATTTTGGGAAGCAGAGGTGAAATTTTATCCAGCTTGCTAAGCCTCACCTGGAAGGCTTGGAAGATGCCCCAGGACACAGAATCATTCGGTGGGATGCCTAGGCAGCTTCTGAGTGATTTGACCTTTACATTTGGAATCCCTGTGCTTCAAAGATGAATTATAGCCTAAGAGCACCGCCAAAAGGTGTGGCAGGCCGCTCTAACTTCATGAATTATGTGTGCTCCTGAGAGGAGGAAGCAGACAATTATGCACAGGTTAGGATTCTGGCATCTGTCCCTATTGCCTCTGAGCTCAGAGAGTCATGCTGAAACCCTGAAGAGGACTTTGTGACATAGAAAACCAAAGCCAAACCTCAACCTCGAGCCCTAGGTACCGTTGGAATAACAAAACACGTAATGGTGTGTCTGGGTTACAGACAAGGGGAAAACAAAGCCATGAAACCAAATACCCAATGGTCCCCCAAGACTGAAATGTTTGCATTTAAATATTATACTTTAACTTAAAAAGTGATATTTAAAAAAAAATTACTTATGAACCTGTTTTCAGTGCAGGTTACATTTAATATATGTAATTTTATTTGAAATTACATAGGAATGAACCAGAGACATGGATGTTAAAAAATTAGATCAGATTTGATTAAAAGAAATCAGGTGAAGGAAGAATTGAAATTTATCGAGTACCTACTATGTGTCAAGCATTGTGGTTTGCTTATTTTAACTCAATTCTCAGAACAAACTTGTGAGGTGATACTATAACATCTCCCATTTTATAGGCAAGGAAATTAAAGTTTAGAGGGTTTAAGCAGGTTGCCTAGAAAAGACTGGTGCCAGCATCTGAACCCGGGTATTCTGTGTCCAACCCACACTTTTCTCTATCTGTCCTTCTGTCTCCTTTAAAGACAATCTCTATCTTTCCAAATGCTACCTCCAAGTTTAAAGATATCTCTTCTTCTTCAGTTGTATCATATCTCATCTTTTCTCTTAAGCTTCATAAGGACAGTCTCATAATGTTAATCCTTCCAGAATCTAGCAGAGCCTCTAAAGTACATGATATAAAGTTTAAATTAGTGACTATCTGAATGAATGAATGAATGACTAAAATGATGGATGAATGGATGGATGGATTCATTAACATTTCTCTTGTCCTTATTAATATAGCAATGTTAGTGGGGAAATTTAGGAAAACTAGGGATTAAACACTCACTTGTACAACAAGGATTTTGGTCTCTATTTGCACAAGTATAATATCTGCAAGATTTTTATTAGAATTTTTGAATTTCTTTAAATGATTTTATGGTAAGCATGGAAGTAAAATTTATTTTTGTCTCTATACACCTTAAAATGTAATTAGAGAGAGTTTATAAGAAATTTAAATTGCACATTCAGCCACTTTAAAATACTTCATTTAAAATGTCATAATTTTAAATGAAATTGCAACTGAGTTTAATAATAAAAACCATAATTTTCATGTATTGTGTTGGAAAGTGCCATGTTAAATGAATTCTCAAAAGACAGTAGGTTGCTATTTAGCACTCAAAAAACCTGGCAACTTGTGCCCTGCTATTCATTAAATTGCACTTTCGAATATACAATACACTTTTGAGAATTTTAATTTTGGCTCATAAAGCAGCATTAAGATTTTTCTCCTGTAATTTGTTCAGTAAATTTTATTAGGTCTTCCCCCGGCCCTCACTAGGGAGAAGATAAAGAACACTCAGGGGGTAGAAACACAAAGAAGAGACAACGTTATTGACAATACAAAGCAAGTCATTCAGGTAGCAAAGGACTGGAAAATCTGGCTCTTGGAGCACAAAGTGTGGCAGACAATGGATTTGGGTGTGGGGGGTAGTGAACCATGTGGCCCTTGAGTATGGGATACCTGCCACAAGTGGGGCACCACTGATACTAGACAGGTGAGCGTGTCCAGTGTAGGGTCCAGGATACCAGGCCCTAGATGCTACTTTGGGTTTGTGACAGGCAGTCGTTTTGCAACATGGAGCAAGGTGCCCACTGAAGTTAGGCTCCTACCCTTCCACAGAGGCTAGGACATAAGGGTGCTCCCCATTGACAATTACATTTCAGAGAGGTGGCTCTCAGGTCCTTAGAGCAAGATATTCCTGGGCCATCAAGCTGACAAAAGGCCCATCTAGTTTTCAAAAGGATTTCCATACATTTCAAGGAGAGGAGAAAGTACTTATAATTACAGGTTTTTATAAAGTAAATGGTTTAAGAAAAAAGAGGGGAGCAGAATCTCTTCCCTTATTGTCAATGGAGAATTAAGCCTCTTATTTTTAATTTGTATTTGTCCTTCTACACCTCACCCCTGGGTATTCTGAATCTGCAGGTCTGGTGGGAGTCCTGGATCTATATTTTTAAAACTCTCCAGGAGATGCTCATAGTTCAGAACAGTGTTTCTGACTGTGGCAGCCAGTCACAATTCCCTGAGGAGACGGATTACATGCACATTTCCAGGACCTGACAGAGAACTGCAGAATCGGAACTCGGAGGTGGAGCTGGCAATCGCATTTGTAGAAGCCTTGGGAGGAGTCCGGCACTCTCCACAGCTGAGGAGACGCTGCGGCATAAGTGTTCACGAGGGGGGTACCTCCACGCCTGGGGAAATGGGAAGACTCTCCACTGGCCACACACACGGATAGTTTGAAGGAATCATTTTCTACATTCTCATATTTCATTTTTCCTCTGCCAAAAACTGATCTACTGGAGGGTATTGCCTGTGGTCCTCTCTGCCACTTCCTCCTCTTCCTCCCATCTGTTCATGGTCATTTTTCTCCCTCTTTAAACAAAAAAGGAAAGGCATAAAAAAGGAAGGCTGTATCTTTACTGATGGCCAACACCCCCAATGCTATCCAATAAGCTTCCATTAAAAAATATGTACATTAAAAAGGAGGAGGTGGAGGAAGCCATACCTCTTAGCTACTGTGAGTCTTAAAATTCTACCTTCCTATTTGTACCCCTATAATTTGCTGAAATAAAAAAAAATAAAATAAAAAAATTCTACCTTCCTCCTGGTGGAGCTGGGGGTGGGGCGTGCAGTGCAGGTGATTGAACAAGAGATCAGTCCTAGAGCAGCTGAGCAAAGAAAACTTGGCCAAGAGGCCCCAAAGGCATCTACTTTTATCATGACATCAACTACATGGCAAGATTCTATCTATCTTAGAATTCAGGAGTGAGATGATTATTTTTTTAAAAATGTATTCTGTATCTGTTTGATCTGGGGGAGGGGAGAATAAAGTTAGGTGTTTTCTGACCCAAACAGCCACACTTTTATTTGGCTAACTGGTCTGACAACGAGGACTGGCTTTTGCTCACCTATGGAAAACGGTGATCATTGTTCCAAAGTTGAACGAATTACATCCACAGCTCCAAGGCTTTGAAGAAAACATGAATGTATTATTAATAAAAGCACACATCCAACATGACCGAAATGATATTCTTTGGACCTTATAAACTTCTGATAAATGTTTTTCTATGTCGAATTAAAAGGGTGCTAGAAGTCGTTTGTTTTGTTTTCATGTATAGGAAGTATATGGACAAAAATGTTTAAAAAGCATAGCCATAAAACACTAAGAGGGTGGAGAGCTTAGAAAAACAGCCCGACATAGGGCAATGCGGCTCACAAACGAGTGGAGACTGAGGCACAACCAGCGCCCCGTGGCGCCGCAGCAGCCCAGCTCTGTGTTTATAGTGAGGGTAACAAGCTCTTCAAGTGTAGTGATGAAATTCTGAGAAAATTAGTGGTGGAAAGCCCATACAATCCTGAAGAAAAACTCAGAAAGGGACAAAAGTGTATCAGTTCAGAAATCAGAAAAAAATGTCAAAGGAAATTTGTTCATATTTAGAAAATATTACCAATTCCCTAGTAATATAGAATGTGCTTAAAACCTTACCTATTTAATATATTACTTATTAATTATATACATCTATTAGGGTTTCTTTTGGCTGACAGTAACAGCTTAGACTCCCTTAAGCAAATGGTATTGGGATTTACTGGTACCAGGGTATCTCATGGAATCCAAGGAATAGATATCTCCAGACTTGATAAATAGGCACAAAGCAGGTATTTGGTGGGGAACCCACAAAATTCTCTTCGTCTCTCCCCTCTGGTTCTATGTGGACATTCAATGCTTCCTCCTCTATCATCATAGATGGGCTCTCTCTGTTTCCCAGGCCATCTAGCAAAATAGTGCCAGTAATATCTGGATTTCACTTATTATAGGTCTATTTGTTTGAAGAGAAACATGAGTTGGCTCCCCAAGTTCTCCTGGGTCAATGAACCATGGGCAAAGGAACTAGATCACATTTAAATAACACCATTGAGGTTTCCAAGGTTTTCAGTTACTGGACTTTACATTCATTGCCTCCTTTAATCTCATATCAACACCCGCCAACCACAGACCACTAGAAGCACACCTGCTGCTGAATAAGCTTGTGTCTTTTGGATCATTGCAACAAGAGAGACCACACAAGCCACGGAGTCAAAGGGTGCTAGAAAGGACTTATTATAGGTGTTTTTAAATGTACCTGGGATTTGGGTATTATTCAAGTTTAGTGAGGACGACAGATCAGGAGATGTTTGCTATTGAAAATATAGTTTATATTATTCACAGTTTCCAAAAGGAGGGGGACATGCCACACCACAACAGGCCACAGGGGACATTACCGACCAAGACTGAGGTTGGTTGTGGGCAGAGAGCAAGCCGTGGAACTGTAAAAAAGCCTCTGTTGTGGTTTTCCCAGGAAAGAATGGGTGAGGCAGGGCGAGTGGGTTGACCAGGTTGAAAACTGGCTACTTTGAATCATTCCAGCCGCTCTGGGATGTAGGGTTGCCCCTGGTCATCTCATGGCTGACCCTGGGGCAAGTAGGGCGGGGGTTAGGGTCTCACAGAGTAAGTGGTTCACGTTGGTTAGTTTGTGTATGAAAGGTGGGAGAGAGTCTCTTGCTACTTCTAGAGTCCCTCCCTAGCCAGCAAGACCCCAGATGTCAAAACTGCAGATACAGAAACTAGAAGACATGCTTAATACAAAGGATTTGACCTTGTGTTGGAGGAATTTAGGGATGGTTCAAGGAAAGTGGGCTTTGCTCAGCATTGGACGTTGTCAAGAAGCAGGATAATTCTACAGCTGGGTATCCAAATAATGTCTATCTGGACGGTGGGGAGAAGAAAACAGAGCTAAAGCTGTGATGGCTGAAGGAATTATCCAGAAAAGGGAGATGTTTGGTCATTTTTGTGGTTTGGACAATATTCTTGTTTTGGTTTTGGTTTTTTTTTGCTTATATTTTGGTTTTGGGGTGTGTGTGTGTGTGTGTGTGTGTGTGTATCTGATGTTGGTATTCTGTAAAATTGTTTATGGGCCACAGGAGAGTTCAGTCTCAGGCCAGTTCTTAGATTTCAGAGGCTGCTTCTCTCTCACTTGATAATCCTACAGGGTAAGTGCTACTATTGTCCCCATTTCCCAAATCGGGAAACCAAGACTTAGCTTAAGTTACTTGACTAAGGTCACAAAGCCAAGAAGCAAGAGAGCCTTTGTTCCCGGCTACTTCATGATTCTACTTCCTCCCTGCTCTAAATACTGTATGAACATAGTGGTTCTTTCTAAATTAGATGACTGAAAATAGGGGGAAAGCAATGCCAAGAAAAAGGGGCTATATAAACAATCAAAAAGATGCCACCACACTACCATACTACAAACATGTTTAATTGAATTGGTAAGTAATTCCACTGGTGCATTGTCTGTAGTGTGATTCTGATACTATAACTAGCTTCCTTTTATTGGTATCTGAAATCTAAGTAGAGAATTAGATTCAGCAGTTAAAGGAGAAACACCTGAACCCAGGAAATCCCAGCTGAGCAACCGGACATGATCCTGATACCTAAGTAAAATCTATTTGCCATGAGGACTCCAAGAATTAGGTTCCAAGAAGCAGTATAAATGGCACTTGAACAATTCCTGTTGGAATAAGCAGGTTTCAGATAAGCAACTTATTTGCAACATATGGCACAATTTTCTTTTGCTAAATTGCTCAAGTTAATTCATGGAAGAAATTATTTTAGGAGATGACTAAACTGTAATCTAGGCAGCCCAAGATCTGTTTCTACCATGTTGTCCTTGAATAAGAAAATAGCAAAATGGCCTGAGTTCCCTGGGCCTTGTTACTCAGCAGGACATAGAAATTACTTCCTTAGACTTTTAAAAGGGAAACAAAAAGCTTAGATAGACACAGTTGTAAATAAAAGATATTATTTTGTTAATACCATTAAGACACAGAAAAATTAATATGGTTTGTGTCAACATGGAGTGTTTGATATAAAGTGGTTATGAAAATCTTCAACCTTATGGTTATCACATGTATCTGGATTTCTCTATTGAGTTTGTAAGTTTTAGCATGTTATAAATCCAATGCAACAGGTTAAGATGACAAAATGGACAAGTATTCACACACACAAACCTGAGTACAAAGAACAGAAGAGTTACAATCATAGGTAAATACCTGTATGTATGTGTATTTACTTTAGCATTTTTATGTCAGGTCTAATGTAAAATAGGTGGGAGAGAAATTACTTCATGTTTGATAAAATGGCATGTAAACTTTAGAAGAATTCAGAGTATGGTAAAAATGCCACAGCTATTAATCTATGAGCTATATTTTCCCAAGAGATTGAAAGTATTTATAAAGTTAAAAAAAGTACCTTTTAAGTGGCAAATTAGGTACTGGAGTTACTGCTGTCAATACTTGAAAACTGGGTAGTAAATATTAAATACAAAGAAACAAACAGAAAGGGCACAGATGGGCAAATATTTCTTATCAAAAACCCTAATCCTGTTAAATAAATGCCTGGGATTTCTGATACATGCAAGTTTAACAACAGAAAAATTAAACATACACATAGACACACACACATAAAACCCCAGGCCCCAAGAAGAGTTAGTCTGAAAGTCGAAGTTGTAGCAACACAACCAAAATAACAATAATTATAACAACTCATCTGTCCTCTGAAAATCAAGGGCTTTCCAAATAACAGTAAGAACTTGAAGACTCCAGGGGTGGGGGGTAAAAAAAAAAAAGCATTTAAAGACTCCACATCTCTAAAATGATCATAAAGCTATTGATATTTTTTTTGTTAAATATTTTTTAACAAAGACAATTATAATTGTCAATATATTGTTACCACAACCCAGTGAGGAGTGGAAAGTTACAATGCAACTTTTTCATTGAAAACAGCAGTTGTGTCTGATGTTTATTCAACTAGTTAGGTAAAGAGCAAGTAAAGAGCACACATTGGGTTCACAACTGCTTTTTTAAAAATCAGCTTTATTGAGGTATAACTGACATACAGAAAAGTCCACATATTTAAAAGGTACAGTCTGATCATTTTGACACACACACACACACTCTTGTGAATTCATCACCACAATCAAGATAATGAATATACCCATGCCCCAGAATGTTCCCTGATGCCCTTTGGTAATTCCTCTCTCCTCCTCAATAAGGCAACCCCTCATTGATCTGGTTGCTGTTACTATGGATTACTTTGCATTTTCTATAGTTTTCTATAAATGTAATCATACAATATGTTCCCCGCTTCCGAAAGTTCTGGCCTCTTTTACTCAGAATAATTATTTTGAGATTCATCCATATTGTTGCATGTATCAACATGCCGAGTAGTATTTTATTTATGAACAAACTACAGTATGTTTATGCATTCACATGTTAATGGACATCTGAGTTGCTTCCAGTTTGGGGCTATTACAAATAAATATACTATGAACATTCACGTATAAATCTAAGTATGAACATATGCCTTCATTTATCATGGGTAAAGAACAAGGAGTGGAATGACTGAGTCATATGACAGGCATATGCTTTTTAAGAATTTGTCAAACTGTTTTCCAAACAATTTGTACCATCTTCAATTCCCACCAACAGTGCATGAGACTTCCACTTCCTCTATATCCTTGCCACCCTTGGTATGATGGATCTTTTCAATTGTGGTCATGTTAATAGGCGTGTAGTGGTTACTTGACTATGGTTTTAATTTGTATTTCCTTAATGACTAATGATGCTGAATAGCTTTGTACATGCTCATATCTTCTTTGGTCAACTGCCTGTCTGAATCTTTAGCCTTTTTTATTTGGTCGTTTTCTTATTGAGTTTTAAGAATTTTTTATATATTCTATAAACAAGTCCTTTATCAGATTTGCAAATATTTTTTCCAAGTTTGTAGCTTGTCTTTTTATTCCTTTAAAAGTGTCTTTGAGGAGGATAAGGTTTTAATTAAGTACAATTAAGTTTGATTAAGTACAATTTATAAGTTTGTTCTATTATGGATCATGTTTTTGGTGTTGTATCTAAGATCTTTTTGTCTGACCCTGGGTTGCAAAGAATTCCTGTTTTCTCTTAGATAATTTATAGTTTTAGGTATTACCTTTAGGTCTAAGAACCAGATCTCTGATATTCTATACCCTGAAAAATGACTGACTTTGTCTTCCCTCAATTCCCACCTCTATCTCTCAACTCAGAGACTAAGAGGTACTAAGAGGCCTGGGTTCCCCCTCCCACAGCCTTGAAATTTTCTCCTTGTAGTAATCTGGACCAATTGTATGGCTCATCTAGTTTGCTTCTTATCACTCAAGAGTCCAGTAGTCACTGTACTTTGTTGCCTGGTGTCCAATGCCTTGAGTTCCAACATCTCAGATATTTTGTCCAGTTGTTCAACTGTTTCATGCAAGAAGGTAAATCCATCCCTGGTTGCTCTATCCTAACCATAAGTAGAAGTCCTGTAAACTGAACTTCAGCAAAATTGCCTTTCTTTAGTGGTGAAAGAGCTTACCACCTGAAGTTAGACTATGTTACCACATTCCTCTAAATTTTGTTCTTTTCCTATCAACTTCAAAGCATTTAACAGCCTGTGATTATTGTGGATATTTTTGTACCCCTCAAATATGCTGATATAAAAACAGGTATTAAAAAAAGTTCTGCCTGCCCTTTCATGAGGGTATTTTTCCTTATTATATCTCTTCTAAATTTACTATTTTGAAAAAAAAACTATCTAGACCCTGAGAAATGGAGAGCTAGCCTTTCCCAGCCTTTTATAAGTATCTCATTGAGGTGGGCACCAGCAGTCTCTGAATTGAATCAGCATATTCCTTCAATGAAGGCATTCCAGTGTGAAATTGAATATGATGTTATATAATTTTCTCAAAGTTGTAATGTTCACTACCCTGGATTATGTGATGTGTACCTGACAATACTAGAAAGCAATGTTTTCAGATGCCAACCTACATTTTTGGTCTACCCATGATCATAAAAGAGACTTTGTGTTGTTTAGAAAGAGGGCAAGAAAAATTATTGAGAAAGGAGCCACCAGGATGCCAGAAAAATCCACGCTAGTCCACAGACCATCCCCAGTGAATTAAAACTCAGGAGAGCTTTCTTAAGAGGTTCTACCACTAAGATCTCTACATCCTGAGGTAAGGGCAGGAGTCCTCTTTTAGACAGTGGGATCTAAAAGTCTCCTCTCTTTGTTTTCAGCTGTTTTCTCTAAGAGCCCTTTCCTTTGTTTGATACTCCTTAATTTAACTTTCTGTTTCCTCTGTCACCGCTGGGTTCCTGGCACCCACTGGGTTCTGTCAGGAGAAACAGTTTCACCCTCTTGTAAGCAGAATTAGATTTATAGAATTTTATAAATCTAATATTTATAACAAGCACCTTTTTATAACAAGCCTGCAATTCAACAAATAACAACCCTAGTTTTACTCCGTGTTTCTCTAGCCCAGGAGAATGCCAAGTCTTTAACCACTTCGGTACCGTGCTCACCAGCCGCAAAACCTCGCCCACAGCCGGCACTCACAGTCCGCACGATAGTTTGTGCTGTGCATTGACGACGCATCTGTTTTGCTCCTGTGTGAAGAGGAAAGCTTTAAAGCACTGAAAGCTTGTTTTACTTTACAGACAGCTTTACTTATAATGTAAATCAGAATAGGTAACATATACATGTATGTTTTCATTACGTTATTTTTAAATGTTCACAATTTTATTTTGATAAATGAAAAATTAGAAAAGTCATTATCACGGCTGTCGGCTAAAGTCGACGCTCGGCTGTGCGCCTTCATATCATGGCTGTCGGCCAAAGTCGCTGTGCGCGTTCATCTGCGGCTATCGACTATAGTCGACGCTGGTACCGAAGTGGTTAAGGAACGTGCCACTCTCGCTCCATACTGGCTGACAAAACAGGCAAAAGAAAGGGGACCTAGGGGATTGAGCTCTGTGGGTGACCCTGCCAAGCCTGCCCCTGAAGCCGGGCCCACCTTGAGGTGAACCTGCCTTAGTTCCAGACAAGCTGCATTTCTCCTAGTGCTGGATCCCACGTGGCCTGTCGTCTCTCCCAGGGCCAGGCCGGCACTGCCACCATGGCTGTCTGGCAGGTGTCCCCTGCCCCTGAGCAGCCTGGAGTATGTGGGTCCACCTACTTCTCTTAACTGAACTTTCTCCTTTCCATCGTATATAAACTACATGACACAAAACTTGAGGTTTCCCTTCCATAATTTACAAAGAATTTGAGCTAGCCCTGTTCTCTTTCCTATTTACATAGAACCGTTTTTGGTATCTGTGGACTTGTCTTTTTTATTATGCAAACATATTGTCTTAAGGAATATTTTTATCTTCAGTATTTTGTCTCAAGAATTGTTACTGGAATGTGAGATGGAGGAGAATGACAGACATCCCAGCATACTTTTTACTTCCAAAAAACAGCATAACTATATCTACCCACCCAAGAAGGGGACAACAGGCAGGGCCTAGTGATGGTTCTCCCGGCCATGCACTGACACTCAAAACTTGCTCACACGCCGGACTGAATTTGGTTTTCCTGCATGTGCCAGGCAAGGGTCAGTGCTGGCAAGACTGATGGCCACTCTGGCATAGTCACTGTGGTTCTATAACTCTTACCACTGTCGGTTTTGTCTTCCTTCTTTGATCCTTCCATGTTTATTCCTTGCAGTCAGCTAAACTAGGGATGGGCTAGCCCCTGATGTATAGCTGAGAGTCACAAAGAAAGGCCCATGAGACAGGAGAGAATTGCATGAGGCTGGGCTGTTGTCATTATGGCCTCAGCCTGGAAGACTAAGTAAGCCCACACTCTTCATTCAATAGGACAACAGTCTTTCCACAGTCTTAGTCCTATGAAGCCAAAAGTGCACAATTAAAAAGAAAGAAAGGGACGGATGGAGGGAGGAAAAGAAAGGAGGAGAATGAATGAGAATCTAATGGACAAATTTGGTAGTTGCTTTGAAGAGGGCTTTAGGCATCTCTCAGTAGTTAGGGTGCCAGTGCATTCAGTAGAACAGATGGCTAGCCTCACTCACTCCCTTAGAACTCAGTTTCTTTAAGGTTCTTCTGCCTCTTTCCTTATTGACTCATCAGCTGTCAAACTCATCAAAATTACCAAGGGCCTTCCTCTAGTTTTCAACCTAGGACACACATTAGCATCATTCGAAGATCTTCTAAAAATAGCAATGCCCAGACCCACCCCACTTCTAGTTGATTATGATGCAAGTAAGGGTAAAAACAAAAAACAAAACACTCTATCAACTGTGGGATAATAAAGAAAACTAAAAGTTAATGGGCCCCAATAGAATGCCTAAGGCCTTCTTCTGCAAAATACATTTTATTATTTTGCCCCAAATGTTTTCTTTTTCATCCCTCCCTCCCTCTCTCCCTTCCTTATTCTCATTTTTTCTTTTTAATTGTTCATTTCTGGCTCCATGGGACAGAGACTGGAGGAAGACTGTCTTTGTCCACTGAGTGAAGAGTTTGTAGCTTAGACAGTTTGTTCACTGTAATGGACATTCTGGTTGCTTCACCAACACTTTCTCCCTCTCCTCTTGGCAGTAACCTGACTTTTGGATGCATACCCTGTCTCCAATCCACCCCCACTGACCATTCCTCGT
Organism: Cheirogaleus medius; assembly: GCA_008086735.1. Taxonomy (NCBI): domain Eukaryota; kingdom Metazoa; phylum Chordata; class Mammalia; order Primates; family Cheirogaleidae; genus Cheirogaleus; species Cheirogaleus medius. The sequence goes on from VBSM01003176.1 coordinate 52,946,271, forward strand.
TCTAAGGCTGGGGCATGTGGATCAGGCCTAAAATAATCCAAAGACCCTGCTAGAATTACTGGTTCATAGTAGAAAAGTAGCACAAAACAGGTAAATGTGGCCTAAGGAGGCAAGCTTTTTTTTTTTTCTTCTCTGTGCCCTTCTGAAAGCAGCCCCACCCCTACCCCACACTTACTAGCTCTGGGAGTTGTTAGCTAACTTGTGGCCAAATGGGGCAGCCTGCTACAGAATGAAGCCGATTCCAGAAAAAACAGAATTGAGAAATGCAGAGAATCAGTCTTTCATGACATCCTTGAGTCACTGAATTACACCAACGCTGAAACCTACTGCACTTGTATCAGTGAAGTGAGCCAGTACATTTCCTTTAATGTTTAAGCTGGTTTAAGATGGGTTTTCAGTTACTTGCAACTGGATGCATCCTGAAAGATCCATTGCACATTATATAAGGAAAGGAATTCCTATTTTTTGAATTCAGTTACATTTGAAAAAGCTACTAGAGTGCTATAAACAACATATCCAAGTTTTAACTACTTTTTGCTGTTATATTTAGCAGCTATTACCATACTAAGAACTGCTATTTGGCTTCAGGTTGTTTTTGTAAGAAATGTAGCAAGCTAAGTCAGTTTATGCCATAATTGTAGGAGTAGGCTTCCGTGTGCTGTAATTGCTATTCCATAGAAGGCAATTAGTATAGGGGTTAATACCAAATGAACAAGAAAGATAACATCAGGTAAATAAAACAGACAGCAAAACACTGTATATAATAGCACAATGGTTTTATTTATGGCAGAAGAAAAAATTCTTCCTTTCATTTGTAAAAGGTATTTGCCTTATTTAATTCAGTATTTTTTTCCATTCTTTGTGTGGGTTGAACCTTTTTTCCACCCTAAAATCTGCTTTTTCTTTCTTCATAAACTAATATCCACTGTGGCTGCTTCTTATTCTGAAGGGAGAGTAGAAAGTCTTTCAACAGGTTTTGACCAGGATATTTCAGTCAACAGTTCCTTTCTTCACAAAGATTCTATTTTTTTAAAAAAAAAAAAAAAAAAAGAGAGGAAGAAAATGAAACTGAACCCTTATATTAACTTTCCCATACGTTGTCAAGATACACTTCTGCTAAAACTTACCTGTGAATGTGAAGTGTTTATAGAAATATCAATAGACTATAAGTAGAATAAACTGAACACTGCTAATTTATAAACTTAATCTCTATATAGCAATATGTAAAGAAAAAAGCAGAATTTTTAAAAATCATTTTTTCTTTTAGTAATTGTTAAAGTACACCTCTGCCCCTGTCAGCTAGCATGTTGATTTCAGGAATCTGGATTAACTGAATAGTTTTTCACAGGCGATGACCTTGAAAAGATGCAGTCTGCCAATGGGCCACTTCTATCCCTGTCCTAGCCGCCTCCACTTCCTCTAGTGCACATCTCTGGATTCAGTTAGTTCATACAGGTAATCTGCTTTCGTCTGTCACCTCCTCCTGCCTGCTCCATACCTTTGTTCGGTACCTTTCTAGCTGAAACCACTTTGGGTGGTGACAACAGAAAGAGGTGAGATAAATGGTGAGAGAAGACCTGTTTGTTCCAGTACTATTTTAGCTTCATGCATGACAGAGTGCTTTGGCAGGGACTGGTGGAGTCCCCACGGCTGCATACAAACAGCTCATAAGTCTTCCAAAGTAAACAGTCTCCTGCTTAGAAAATAAATACTGTTATCCTCACATGATGCCTATCCTGCTGGCATTACAGGTTCTGCAACAGCTAAATTTATAGTGATCGGTTTCCTAATGTTGACTTAAAAAATTTTGCAAAGGAATACTGGACCAGATTGTCAAAAAAAAAAAAAATTCAAAAATTCAAAAATTCTTTTACTAGCTAAAAATGGTGTTAAAAACTGGACCTTTAAAAATAACAAAGTCACAGTACTTACGTAGTAGTCTACGCTTAGCTATTAGTTTCAATTCTGGCTAATATGTGAAACTCTGAAGACCATTCGTTCATCAAACAAATCAGAAACCAGAATGAAGTTCAAAGTGAAGTGTTTTCCATGCTGAGCCTTGACCTCTGTAGTACTCAGGAGCTTCTTGCTGATTTGTCTTACAAACTCTTCCTACACAGGTCTGCCCCTCTCTCTCTTTTCACAGCAGGACATGCAACTCTAGCCACTCTTCCAGTGGGCCAGTGTAATAGCTTCTTAGATTCTTTCTCTCCTGATGCTGTAATCCATCCTACACCCAAAAGCAGTATTTGCTAAGCTTAATTTTGATCACATCACTCTCTCATTCAGAAGTTCATAACACCAAACACATCAAACTCTCAGTGTATCTGAAGCCATATTATTCTGTCACCACCAATAAATATTTTTAACACCCACTGTTTTGGTTCATGCACTCTGTTGTAGCCACTGAGAGCTGCTTGCTATAGACTTTGCTTCTTCCCCCTTTTAAGTTTTCCTCTGCCTTTACAATGTCTTCGGAGGACTCCACCATACCATGAATGTGGAGGTTAAAATTCATTTCTATGGGCTGATCCTATTAATTGGTATCCAGTTCCTAGGACTCCAGTCACATCAGAAATCTCTCCAAATGCCAAAGTTTTGGTCAATTTCACTGACTAAAGAATTGTATAATTTCTCTATTGTGTATCCGCTCAGATTTCCAAGTTGTCTGTAACAATTATGACAGTGTCTAGGAAGTTTGGAGTTTGGGGCTTAAGTCTCATCTCCAACTGGTCACTAAATTTCCCCAGACTTGGGCATATTTCCCACATTGCTCCTTGAGACCTCCTTCTCTCAATCAGCCTCAACTCCTAGGTATCTGTTGCTCTGTTAGTCAGTGATGTTGTCTTTAGTTCCAGGCTCAAGTGAAATCCAATTCTCTCTCCACACTGGGGAAGTATATGTGTGTGGGCAGAAAGGAGTGTGTGGGGACTTTGAAAAAAACTTTTTAAGAGGGGCCGGGCGTGGTGGCTCACGCCTGTAATCCTAGCACTCTGGGAGGCC
>VBSM01003176.1:52949373-53053511 GCA_008086735.1 Cheirogaleus medius
TCCGACATCTTGCTCCGCCCCCGAGGTTTTTAAATGATACTATGATGGAACTGTCTCTCAAAATTAATTTTCTTATAAATGTCACAAATCCAAAATTTCTGTGTTACATATTTCCCACGTCAATAGTACAATCCACAGCAAGCATTTTGTCAATATTGAAGTTCTAATTCAGGGAACATAGAAAATTGCTGTGATGTTTCAGTTGATTTGGAACTGTTTGCACTGGATAAGCTACAGTTATGTCAGGGCTATGGTTTACAACTTATTTTTAAGGAGTATTACTCTTGTTTCAAAGAAAAATTTCCAGGGAACCCTAATACATAAAATTGACTTCTACCCCTGCCTAAATCCTTCTTACCTTCCACAGGCACAGAGGCTACCCTGAAGAAACCTAGAGTCCTGCAATCCACTATCAGACAACCACTGGCCTAGAGCAATAAGGGAGCTGACAACCTTTGGCCTCATTTTAAAATCTTGTTTTAAGCAATTTAAAGTCCTTGGAAAGCTAAGAGGGAATTCTCAGTTTTCATTCTCCTTTACAAGCGATTTAATTCTGAGCTTATTTTAAAAGGTGTATGTTCAATCTTGTACAATGTAAAGTTGTTGAAGTCCTTACATATACTTTGATTCTGCTTAAAAATAGTCATGGGCACTAACTCAAGAACCAGTTCTACAAGAAAAATGCTCAGAGTCAAGAAGTAGCCCTTCTGTGTTACTAAGGACAGCAAGTCATGACTGTTTACTTGATGACCTTGTATTAGGCACAAAGAAAAGCCAATGATAAAAGGAAAAAGTTGCTCAGCTGGCTGCTCCAGTAATTCAGAAGTCAATTAGCATTAGGCTTCCACCCTAGGCAGGCTATCACATAAGAAGCTGAGGGTTAGAAAGCATGAAAAAAATTTCTTCACTTAGGATGCAAGAACTAACTTTTAACCAATAAAAGGAAATCTGGGGAAGGTGGAAGAAATATAAGGTTCTAGGACAGTGCTATCCGGCAGAAATATCATGAGACAGATATATAATTTTTATTTTTCTAATAGCCACATTAAAAAAGTAAAAATAGGTGACATTAATTTTAATAACATTTTAACTCAATATATTCAAAATATCATTTCAACATGTAATCAATATAAAATTATTAATGAGATATTTTACCTTTTTTTCTAAGTCTTTGATATTTGGTATGTAGTTTTCACTTACACCACATCTCAATTCAGACTAGCCCTGTTTCAAGGGCTCAATAGCCACTACTGGTTTGAAAAACAGTGTCACTTAGCAGGGGAAAAATACAATGTGGATATAACAGCCTTAGCAGAATGAATAGCTGAAATGAGGAATTGAGAACAATTTCTAAAAAATTCTCAGTGGTCTTGCTGAGAAGCAGAGATTGAGAAAAAAGATACAATTAAGTCCAAAATAGTCTTTTAGGGTAATATATACTAAAAGCTGTCATGGGAAAACTGATTATTTTTTTTTTAAATGTTCAAAAGCTCTGGTATAATTTAACTTATTAAGAAATATGGTCTTTGTTTTCCAGCATGAAATGCCTTAGATTAGTCCCTTAATTTTCTGACTTTTTTGTTATAGTTCTCTTCCTTCCTATTGATTTTCATACAGCAATTCTTCATGAAACTTAAAGATGAAAGCTTCTGGACTGATAGCATATGGCTCAAAAATTATTAATACATTTATATAAGTAATTATGTTGTCTTCATCCAATTCCTTAAGATGAAACATTTCCTCTTTCTTAAAATGAATTCAAATTAATTAAATAATAAAAAACTCAATTATCCAGGTTGGTGATTATCTAGTCCTTTGTTTTCTTTCACCTCATTCCTGCTTTCAAACTTATAGTCATTTCACAGATTGTCATCACCTCCAACAGAAGAAGAGAGTAGGTATAGAGAAAACAGGGTGCCGGGCATGGTGGTTCACCCCTGTAATCCTAGCACTCTGGGAGGCTGAGGTGGGCAGATCATTTGAGCTTAGGAGTTCGAGACCAGCCTGAGCAAGAGCAAGACCCAGTCTCTACTTAAAAAAAAAAAAAAAAGAAATAGAAAGAAATTAGCTGGACAACTAAAACAGCCAGGCATGGTGGTGCATGCCTGTAGTCCCAGCTACTCGGAAAGCTGAGGCAGGAGAATTACTTGAGCCCAAGAGTTTGAGGTTGCTATGAGCTAGGCTGACACCACAGCACTCTAGCCCAGGCAGCAGAGTGAGACTCAAAAAAAAAAAAAGAAAAGAAACAGGGGAGTAGGAATAGCATTTGTGGGGAAAAGTCTGATGGAAAAGTAGTGTGTAACTATGGTATAATCTGAAATACTTTATAATTGAAAGTAGTTTTAAAGAATTGGTTTTTTTCTATTATAAAGTATCAGTAATTAGACTTACATATTTAACATGAATTGCACCTTTTTTTATATGGAAACCACTTCACAATGTTAACTTTACCTTTTCATACTAGTTTCGAGCCCGGGGAGGTTGGTAAAACTGCTGGGTTGGCCGAGTGGAGCGTCTTGGCTGGCCATCACCTCCTCTGCGGAACTCCAGAGTTTGGTCATAGGTGCCTTCTTCCTCCTATTTGCAAAGAGCAGTGATTTTACATGTTCAAAACAGCTCCATGTTTCCTAAGTTAAATATGCTTTACAGCTCCCATTTTAATATACCCTCTTAAGCTGCCCTGGGATTCACATCTGTCAACTTTTACAACTGAGGGAGACAAGGGAAAGGGGAAAGAAAAAAGGCAGGGACATTGTTAAAACTCTTTTGGTCCTTGGTAACAGAAGAATGTAATTTAGTAATTTATAGTGGTAGGATCAGAATCAAATTTAATTCTAGAAAAGGAAACTATTTCCAAATAATAGCATGATGATCTCATTACATGACTTGATACAATGTGGTGAAAACATAGAAAAGCAAGCACTACAATAACAATTTTCTTGAATGTTTAGCTTCTAAATATTTCTAAGTATTTAACATGGAAAGGGGTTTTAGAAGGGTATGGAAAAGGGGCTGAAGAGCCAGACAATGTTCACCAGCTGTCTGTCCTCACCTGATGAAATCTCCAACATCATTAAGAACCTGACATCTAGAGACAGGAAAAAATAATGGATTGGAAATGGGGGGAGGATACAATTTATATAAAAAGAAAGCTTCATGCAAGATAGATAGCCACAGTGAGACTCAAACTATTTTATTTTCCTTTCTTTCTTACTGAGGGAGTAGATCTACCAGCTCAAGGAATAGCATGAGAAAATTAGGATAAGCAGATTAAACAGCAGAAAGAATAAAGTTAATTATAATATTTGAATAGGACTTAGAAGCAAGGAAATGTAGCCAAAGCCACACTGGTTTCTTACTGAGTGCTGCCACCCTGTTATTATAGTGTTTTTGAATTAATGCAGGTATGAAATATGTACCCTATTAGAGACGGAAAAAATCAGCTCTCTGTTTTCCATAGTTTTATGAAAGAGTACTTATTTCACTAAGTAGAGTTTAAATTCCAACTGAATTATCAGAGCACAATAATTTCCATGATTTTGAAAATTAATCCTATTTCTTCCTCCTCCCCACTTTATCTTTGAATCTTCTTCCCCAAAAGATTGCTTTCCTTTGACCCTACTAATAACATAGGAAAGTATGTGAAAGACTGAGTTCTATTCTTTAAATTTTTACAGATCCAACTCTAGCAATTTTACCTAATGGAAACAGAAAGATGCTAAGATAATTTGATCAAACCCTAATTCTCATTATTAGACATCCTCCACAGTATTCTTAAGAAAAAACTATTATTTCTACTTTATATAAAAAATACGGAAGGCCGGGAAAGCTTTGTGACTTTGTCCTAGTATTTCTAAGACAAATTTGAGTTTTGAATTCAAACACTGCTGTATACATTTTTAAGTCTCAGTCTTCATGTAAAAGAAAGAAGCTAACAGCTAAAACTTAATGATCATCCTGAGGGGCCTATCATCACTGAAATAAGAGAGAAATCTGACAATATATCTGGTATAAGTCAATAAATACCTCTTAGAGACAAACTTCCAGATGAGCTCCTTTCCCTATACCCCTTTCATTAACAATCAATATCAAAATGGTTAGAAGCGTCAGATATTATGTCTACAATTTAGCAAAGCAATTATTAATAAAATGCAGAAAGAAAAAATATAAATGTATTCAGGAAAGGAGAGTTATTTTTTATTATTCTGGTCACTGTTCTGAATGATGATTGTCAAATATAACTAAATTTGAAAAGGAGCTATTTAATTTGAAGACAAATGACAATATATTAAGCTCTGAATATTAACTGAAAAGTATGAAAGTATATTTGGTACTGTAGGAGATGAAGTAATTATTTCAGGAATTAGAATGGAATGTTATTTTTCTCCACACCCGGATGCAGACCCGGCTGGAGAACATCTAAAAATATGTACATCTAAAAGTATGTACAATAACATACACAGAGGTAGGACACTACATTTTCTGAGTAAGCTGGATTTATATAATAAAAATGACACTGTTATTTGAAAATCTATCTCTACCGTGTTTAAAAATCTCAGACTATACTAACCAGAGCCAATTAAATGGTTTTATAGGGATGACTGACCATGAAATTTTTCATATAATTTGATGTCTACACAATCTTTTTATACAAAGTGGAAGACAAAAAAAAAAAAAAAGATTCTGACAGTTTGGTTTTCAGTTACGGTATTGTCAAAGGCAAAATATGTACTTTTTTTAACTTTTAAATATTCCTCCTGCAGCGCTGTTGAGGGCAAATCTGGTTATCTACAACTACTTCTTATAGTCTGTAGCTAATAATTTTTAGCACTAAATGGGCACCTCTCTCTACTTTACATAATACACAGCTCAATTTAATAGATCACTTTGAGTCATCTTTGAATGAAATTTATACCTTGTACCTCTTCTAGCCTATCTTCTTCCTTTAGGTCTCAGTACTCTGTAACAGATTTAAAACTCAAAGTTTTTTTTTAAATTTCATAGTTCATAAACATATTTTTAAATATCTGATACTAGATGAGAGCTGGCATAGTCCTGGAAAGCCAGCTAGTCCATTCTTCTAAGCTCAACAGATGAATCTGTAAACCAAAGACAGGTGACCTTCCAAGTCACACATCTCATTAGAGGAAGAGTCCAGACCAGGGCCATTTTGTTTCCAACTTTTAGGCAAGATTCTTTACAAGATTTGTAACAATATTCATAAAATGGAATAGTCAAATGTCATCTTCACCTAAGCCTTTGAAATTTAGAACCATTTTATCAGGATTCAGATTTTTGCTCACCTCAGCTATGTTATGAGATAAAATCTGGTTTATAAAAACTAGATAACTAATATTCAAAATGAGCCCTCTTTTCATGCCAATATTTACAAGTTGATTGCTCCTTAATGAAAAGATATAAAAATGCAATACTCATTGTAACACCAAGCATGAAATGGTATTTTGAAAAAATAAATATAATGCAAAAAGGAATTACACAACTTCATCTATAAACACATCTGACAAGTTATATCTTTCCTTCATATCATCTTCAGTCTCTCAGTATTAATACATACTGTTATCTGGAGTTAGAATGCAGACAAACTGTTTACATATTCCCTATTTATAAATAAGCTATGGTTACCAGAGTTCACTGTAAATTGGTCACTCGGAACCTGGAACATAATATACTTCATTAGCAGGTATGAAACACATTTTAATAGAAGTCAGGTTCTCTGTTACACAAACAGTAACGTGAAGAGAGGCAATACTAAGGAAGGGGCTAGATCAGTGGTTCTAAACTGGGAGTGCTTTTGCCACCCAGGGGGCATTAGGCAATGCCTAGAGCGAGCTATTACTTTATCTGATGGGTAGAGGCCAGGATGCTGCTTAACATCCTACAATGTACAGGACATCCAGGCCTAACACTGACATCCTGAGGTTGAGAGAACCTGGGCTAGGCAAATGAAACTTCCCACTCCCAACTGCTTGGGCAGCCTGGAAAAAAATTCTGAAATTCAGGAAGTTTGGGTTGGAACCCTTCCCCTTTTTGTTTTTGGATATTTTCTTTTTAGAAATGTCTTCCTCTGCCTTTGCTGACCAAACTCTCTAAGGAACTTTTTTGGGGGGCTCTATTTGCTGACAATACTTACTAGGTTTTCCTCTGTTCCACCTACATGTTCATATTTACTTAATCTAATGAATTATCCTTATCTTAAATTACCATTCCTTCTGCATTTTCCCACAGTCATAACTTCATAAGGAGACAATGACAGATTATTTGGTTGGCAGAGGTGGGGAGTGGGAATGGCAATTATTCTCTTCGTTACAAAAAAACTTGGAAAAACTTAATACTCTCACCTGTCCTTTAATAACTATTTTATGTGTAATTTAATAAAATTTAGTCTAGTCTAGTTCCTTTGAACAGAATTTGTACAGTCAGTAGTCATAAAATATAAACCAGTACATGAAATTCAACATACCCTCAACAATAATTCTTGAAATGTAGGATATTTTGAACAAGGAAATGTTAATGAGTACATATCTCCTTCGGTGATTCGCATATGAACCATTTACTCTATGAATTTCCAAGCCATCTTTTGCCTGCCTGGTTAGCTTATGAATATGGAAATATAAACTCATTTTAATATAAAACCTAAGCAAACAATCACCACAAAGACAAATCTGTTTTCCCAAAACATTATGTAATGAGCTCTAAAAGTAGAACTGAAAATATTTTTAAATGATCTATTTTTAGATTAATGATACCAATATTCTTTTATGTTAGAGTAACTAAAAATTGAAAGTAAAAGTTGGATCAACTCTTATTTTCTGTGAAGATTATAGATAACGTTTGTGCCCATGGGACTACATGTATCATCATCAACACTGAACTGTAGTTTACCAATTACCCTTGTTTAAGAAATATGTTCCACTTATATTTACAGTTCTACCACAAAAGAAACTGGGCCACAGTAGCCTGGAACCACAGATTATAAAACAGGAAGTTTTTGTAAAAAACAGGTAGTCCAACTAAGCGGCTATTATTTACTCAAGTAATTAGTGGCACAACCTGAGCTAGAACGCAGGTCTGATTCACAGGCCTGGATGCCCCACACTATACCACCAAGTAAAGAGGGTGAGGAATACAGACATGATAAATTTCAGAAATAGAAGGAGAACTGAAGATAAATCTCATGGAACAGATTTATATTTTTTCATTATTTGGGGAGTAAATGTGGCACTCTTTTCAAATGAAATTTTATATAGAATTCCAATGTAAGAAGATAGATGGTCTCAAGTTAAAGTGTTTTCACATGTGTGTTGGCAGTACCCCCCCCCCCTTGGCTGTCTCTTCTTCAGAATCTCTAAGCTCTGTAACCCTCAAGGTACAAAAGTAAAAACTCAACCTAGCTCATTCTGCTATACACTGCGAACCAACTGGGTGGAGTGACTTGATTAATATGAGAAAGTGATCTAGCAGAACTGGAATGCAGGCCTCTGACTCTAAGTTCAGTGCCTTTTCCCCTTTGCCTACTATCAGAGAAAATCTAAACCTTACTCTTGACTCATATAAATTAAATGTTGTATTTGATAAAACTCACCTTATATACATAAGTGGGGGAAAAAAATCTCAGGCTTCATTAACATATGAGAAAGTTATTATAATATATAACCAAATATAGTAAATTTTATGATAATAGACTAATTTATATTAGTTTTTGAAACTAAGTTAAATAAAAGTCCATTTTAGAAGAAAATATATTGGGGAACCATAGTATCTCTTCCCCCAAAGCAACCCAAAGATCATCTCTTTTTATGTACTCTGTCCAGCAATATTTTATTTGAACCAAAACATTTTATGGAAGAAAAAAAAAATGCCAATTCAAGATGAAAGAAAAATCTGATTCAAAATCTAATTACTATTCTACTAAATTACTAAATCTACTATTACTAATACTAACAACTATTCCAAAATGCATGGCTGACATAATAATGTTTTCATACCTTACCATGCAAAATTTTAGGATGGCTGTGGAACATTTCACTGCAGTTCTGATTTTTCTTTCTTAAAGACTATATTTTCTAAAGTTATATTAAAATTATTAATGATTCTATAAGATATCATGAAATCATCTCCATATCTATCTCAAGGGTTTTATTATATGCTCTGCGAAGTAAAGCAAAATCTAAATAAGACAACTAAACTTTAACATAAAAGAAAAACTGGATTTTTAAATGACAGTAGAAGCCAATAAAGTACTATTCATCATTGTCCTTCCTCTAATATCACTAAGATCTTCTACCCATTAATACAACATAAGCAAGCTATTTCTGGCAGTTTAGGCAGTCATAAAAATTTAACTAAACATCAAAAGATTTCATCCACATTTTAGCAGAATATAGCACAAAAAAAAGAGACTAGGAGAGATGTCACCCTTATGAAATTTCAAATGATAAAAGTTATGAATTCTCTTCCATTCAAAAATACATCTGGGTTTATTTACACTTGAAATAGGAAAAAAAAGGATATGAATATTTATTCCACCGTGTGCCTGGCATCTTTCATGTAACATGCAAAATGCATGGCACACAGTGGAATAATGTTTTAAATTACTTAATATCAACATTTTATAGACAAGGAAACTACAGCTCAGAGAATTAGCTTAAGCTTATGTTAAGTGGTCATGCTTCAATAAGACCCCTAGGCTGTACAATCTAAAGTTCTTTTCATTGCATCACAAAATGTATATTTACATTTCTTGCTTCAAATAGTTTTCCTAAATTTTTTCTAATAGCTTAATTTTTCTATAGTCAATGTTCTTATTTAAAAAGTTTTTCAGCTTTATTAAGGTATAGACAAATAGGAACTGCATCTATTTAATGCACATAACTTGATGTTTTGATATATGTATACACTGTGAAATGATCACAATCAAGCTAATTAACATATCCATCACCTCACATAGTATCATTTTCTTTTTCTTTCCTTTTGTTGTGGAAAAAACACTTAAGATCTCCCCTGTTAGCAAATGTCAAATATACAATACAGTATTGTTCATTGTAGCCACTCTGTGTACATGAAATCTCCAGAATTCATTCACCTTGCATAACTGAAACTTTGAACCTTTGACAAACATATCATTTCCCCTTATTCCCTCCTCCTGGCAACCATCATTCTACTCTTGGCTTCTATGAGTTTGACTATTTCAGATTCCATACATAAGTGAGATCATGCAGTATTTGTCTTTCTGTGTCTGGCTTCACTTAGCATAATGTCCTCTATGGTCAATTTTAAATGAATGGCTTCAGCCCTGAAGCTAGTATAAACATCATTTGATGATTAGCATGTTTGTTGAAATACTATAGTAAAGACCAAAGAATGAACTTGGAAAAATGTGTACCTCTTTAAAACTCATTGCTAAAGATTAAACAGATCCCAAAATTTGCCCATAAGTCAGAGCAGGGAACATATTTATGCTCCAAAAGATATCAATCTGCTCAAAGATTTCCTTGAAAGATACTATATCACAAAATTGGCATGTAAGAGGTCTGGGTTTAGACTCCACCATGTCCTAGGCATGTTACTCAACTTTCTACATCTCAGTTTTCTCACATACGAAGCAGTACTAACCTCATAGGTGTACTAGGAGAATTATATAATACCTATAAAGAGCTTAGCAAATAAGCAATCTATGATGGCTATTATTCTGAATTAAATGACTCTATATTAATAAAATATATATGCCCACTTCAATTAAACTACATACATTCAGGAACTTAGCTGAAAATCAAAAACTTAGCTCAAATTGTTTTGGGTGGAAAAAAAAGTAGAAAAGCCTTTGCAGAAAATAAAGGGCCAATGTAAGAAGCAAGGTTCTTGCTACCAACCTTCCTTTTATTTCTTCAGAGGTTCAAACACTATGCACAAAAACTAAAATAATTTCACATTATAATTCATTCTATTGTTACCATTGTTTTTGGTTTTTTTTTTTTTTGGGGGGAGGTGGTCTTTTTTTCTTCTTTTTTAATTATACAGAGAAAAGGGCAAATAGAAAAAAGGAGGGAGGAAATTAGCGAAGGAGGATTACCGAAAATGATCAACCAAAAGTTATAGAAAACTATTTGTATAGAACAATACGATTACAATATTTAAAAAGGGAAAGTTTTGCAATGATGATTAATAATGGAAAATGCATATGTTTATCTATGCCTATTGATATATTTTCAGGTCGTGATTGTAAATTATTTTTGCAAAAACTGCTTTCCCAAATATGCTGACTGAGCAAATATGTTTTAGAATATTTTATAGTTAAGACATATGAACACAAATCACAAGAGGTTAACCATTTCATTCTTTCTCTCTCATAATTTATATAATTTATATAATTTTTACATCTTAAATTGGTAGACTAATACAATTTAAGATGAGTTAACTAATTCTTTCTCTGAAAGTAATAATCGCTACATCATAATGTCAGAATGGCTTCTTACTCTAAAACAGTTAGTAAATGCATTTTACGTATGTGACTGACGAATGAGACAGACAACAGATATGGTATGCCATAGTGACCTGTAATACAGATTTAAGAAACTGAATTAGAAAAAAAAAATCTCCATGTCAAATTGATAAAATATAGACCAGATCTCTGCCACTGAAAAGTACTGAAGGTTGTATTAGTAGGAGAGAGATGATATAAAATGCTTTATATAAGTAAGAAAAGATTGCAATACCAAATGAAACAAAAATAAAATCATTTGCTGATGTTTTCACCCCTTATTGAGAGTTAAGAAACATAAGACTGACAGGAAAAGAATGAAAAAATTAAGCCTTAAAGCAAATAGGGCCCCAATGTAACAAACACCATCATCACATTTAACTCTCAATTCATGCCCAACAACCTATAATAACAATGCCTGCATAACAAACCATAATTGTTTCTCTTTGGTGAAACACAAAGAAAACATGTTTAAAAATCCTTATCAATTATTGGGCTGAGTAATAAAGCTATAGTTATAGTTTTAGAAATGTGAGGTACTCCAGGAGTCACTGATCTGATCTCTATAGTAAGAATTCATCTACTTTATCACACACAAATGGTGATTCTGCCTCCTTCAAATACCTCTGGTGGAGGGAGCTCAGGTTTCCACAGGCAGCCCATTCCACTGCCTTGTACACTTCACTAGAAAGTGCAAATCTGCATTCTGGAACTTCCACCTACACTTTCTAGTTTAGTCTGGTTTTTTTGTCGTACGAAAGCTCTTAAATTATTTAAAAGCAAGTATTATACCTCTCCTTATTGTATTAATAAGAATCATTGGTCAAATACCATTATTTCCAGAATCTCCATTATCTGGATCATCTTTTTCTTTATACATTTTAGTATTTACCATTCTACATAACCTAGTACTAAGAATAATATTCCAAGTACGGTCTGCATGGAACACAATGCTATTATTTCTCACGATGAAGGTACTCTAGTAGGCAATATATAAATCTATTAGGCATCTAATCTTGTTTTAATGTTTTAGCAGTTGCTCAATTACTACTTACTCATATTGTGCTTGCCATCAGGTGAAATCCCTACAACCCACTCCCAGATCTATTGTATTCTACATTTGTAGAGAATTATTTGCCAACCTAAATACAAATTTAGTTTTAAATTTAAGTGCAGTTGAAGTCTATGCACTAATAAAAGATATTATTTTGGCACAGTATTATCATCGGTATAGTCTGAATAACTATGTAATATTATATCAGGTATTTCTGACAAGTTATTTTGATGATTTGTTAGTCTTTATTTTTGCAGAGCAAGTGGAAGTTAGAAGACTACCATCTTAAAGGGTAATATCTAGATGGGTAGTTAAAATGTAGCTTAATCTTGAAACTAGATTCTAGTGAAATCTAGATGATAAACAGAGTCTCAGTATAAGATTAAACTATTTTAGCAATGAAATAGTAGGTTAAAAGGAATAGGTTTTTTTTCCTATTCTACATAAAATACCTCTAGTCCCTTGAGAAATACCAGCTGATACTTCTACCCACATACATCTTCCATTCTCTACTTAAAATTTCTGAGAACCATGCTTGAATGAACTAAATGGTTGAAAGACACTTTATCAGAACAACTTATCACATATTGAGAATAAACTTACTGCTATGCTGAACATTTTCATATACATTTTTTCATTAAACTGATATTGAAATTCTCAGGTAGGTTGGTATCATTTACCTCCATTTATAGGTAAAGTGTAGGATCATGCTCTATGGTGTCAGAAAGTCCTAAACCTGAATATCAGTTCTGCAACTTACCAGCTTAAAGATTTTCAACAAGTTATTAAATGGCTCTGAACCTATACTTGTAGTTTTCCTGTGTGTAAAATGAGAATACTAATATTTATTTTATAGAGATCCTGTAGATACTAGTTAATATATGTCAAGAGTCATACATGGTGCCTAGCACACAATAAATATTCCAATGGTAATATTTTGAACAGAATAAATTCTAATACATTCTCAACCATTTCTATTTTACCTCATTAAGTAGAGAATACATCTTATCTAAATACATATTTCTTTCAGTATTCTTAAATTTATGAATTTTTTTCTCACATTGAGATTTCAAAATACTCAATATATAAGGAGTTAGCTTTCTTTTTTAAAAAAATTATTCTCTTTGCAAGCTTAGAAAACCTCAATCATTTTTGATGGTTAGATAGCTGAAGGAGGAAAAAGGTATCATAAAGGTTTTCTCCAAGAATAAAAAAGGAGATTAACTTATTTCCATCAACTTAGGTAAAAGAAAATTATACACTATATATCACCTGATTCCATTAAAACTATTACACATACTATATTTTGCTATAATGATTCTATATCTGGGTTTATTGAAATCTAGGAACCATATTTTAATCACCTCTAATTCCACACCCAAAACATCTGAGATGGTCAACAGAAGTGGGGAGAACTGATTATATACTCTTTGGAGAATAATTTGCTCATCATCTTACAAAAAGGAAGAACGTAATAAATGTGTGATCATATTAAATATGTTCTTCTTGTTCAAGGATGAAGCTATTTTCCCTTTGCCATTGAACGATGGCTGGAATAATGATTGACAGCAAGAAGAAGTTAGGAAAGCACGAAGTCTATTATAGAGTTAAATATTTTCTTGGGTTTTTCAGATATTTAGTAAGTATCTTCCTGAAATGTATTAAGATAAAACAATCAACTTTTACAATTCTTAATCATCTGTAAGATTAAAGTATGCCACTTTGTTCAATTTAAAACTCCTTCCCCTTCCCCCGAAATATAAGTAGCATATTAAAAAGTAAATAGATCCTTTGGACTAGAATAAAGGTATCTATCTATCATTGATGATGTCTATATTGCACAGCAATTTGTAAGACTGAGTATTATTAATTAAAGCTCAAAGAAAAAGCAAAATGACTAGGAAAGTTCATGGTATTCTAACAGTTTATAAACTCCTTTCTTCAAAGTATAAAATATATGATACAATAGTCAAATTTCACTTTCATTATCTTTGAATAAGGGCATGACAGTCTTTTTAAAGCTGCACTGACATGAGGAGGAAAAGCCTGTCCAGGGTTAAACACTAATTTATGCAAAACCTAGCTTTTGACAAGAATTCTGTCAATGCCAAGCAGCATGTACACTGACAGCAGGACTGGCTGAAAAGCTTTGTGTTAGAGCTAAAACAGGAATCGCCGATTTATGAAGGCTGTTACAAACCATGGGATTTTAAAAGTGTGAGGGGAAAATGGTTTTTCATAAAGAAAAAAATGGAAATCTTTATAACTTTGCAGCCAATACTACTAGCTTAAAGGAGCATAGTTCCTTCATTCTGTGAGAAAAACTAATTTGCTTTTAAAAGATTTGTGGATTTTTATATTAGAGCTACATTTTGAAAGTCCTAATACAGAATTTCACTATATTAGTAGCATTGAAATACAAAAGAAAATTTAAACAGAAAAAAATAAAAGGAAAAAGAATTAGCTTGAAGAAAAGGATGGTGCAAAGAAGCAATTTGGATTTCCTTTCATAAGAGGTAATTAATTCAAAAAGAGGGATGGATACCCAACTCCTGATTTGGAAATGTCAATCAGTAGCTACTGCTACAATTTAGGTTCAACAAAGATCACTTTCAGGAGGTAAACAATAATAGAGGCTGCTCCTTCCAAAACCTTAAAGGAAAACTAAAGAAACTGAACCAACATTAATTAACAACCTATGTGCCAGGCATTCCAATCATCCAGTGACTTAACAAAATGTTCACTGAGCTGTTTCTATGTTCCTCACATAACCCTACGAGGTTACATGTTCTTATTAATATTTTTTCAAAGGAGAAAACAAAACTGAAGTTTAAAAAGATTATATATCTTGCCCAGGCTATGTTGGACGATAAAGTCCATGTTCTTTCCATACATCTCAGTGGATGCAAAAGGTGAAGGAGAGACTTAGATCACATTAAATTCATAAGGTTTATAGAAACAGATAAAAATCAAGTGTTTTTCTTCTCACTTGCATTTTAAATACATAATGAAGTTAATAAAACAAAGTGGATATGACATCATTTAGATACTATATTTTTTTATTGTAAAACACAAATTATCCACAATGCTATCTACTCTGAACACCATATACTCTGACTCAACTGAGAGAAAGAGCTACCTTGAAATGGCCACACTATCCACAAGCAGCCACTATAAGTAAAGAACTTAGAATAATGTCTGGTACAAGGTTAAGTGTTCAACAAAGTGAGCTATTACTATTACTTCGCAAGTGTAAAGTTCTATTCTTTATAATACCAGACAACATAAAAAGTTTTTCTTTTATTGGTTTGAGTCAAGCAATTTAACTATTTTACCCCAGTAAGTTAAAGAGGTTTAGAATCTAACACACAATGCTAAACTAGCTCTTATGTGGCGTTTTATACTTAACAAAGGGATTTTATAATTTATCAGTATTAATGACCAATGTAATACCAAAGAGAGATTGTGAATCTGATCAATTAGCCACATGTTCACTTTTCTTCCAATGAAGAAAGGAACCCAGTGGCAATCTTTTTTACTGAGACAAATCCTACCAGCTTACGAAATACAATAATCATCTTTATAAAATTCATCCAACTTAAAGTTTTTCTCTTCCTTGATATCTACAGACATGGAGCACTAACTCCTCTAAGATGACGACTACTGAGAAGGAAACTGTAATAAAGCAGTAAAATTCACCAATACAAATATTTTCACACCAAATTCTTCATATTAACTACCGCACATTCCAAGACATTTATCCTCAAAGGCTTAGATGAATACAAATAATTAGTTTGTATACTTAATTGGTAAGTTCCTAAATTTACTTAAGAGTTTATTATTATATTACATTTTAAATAAGGTATGTTCATCAATTTCATAATTTGGCAAACCAAGTATTATGTTTCTCTGTTTAATGAGCGTCAAAACATGCAGTGGCGTGAACTCTGAGGCAGACTACTTTTCTAAGCTCTCTTTGATCTTAGTGAAAGACTATAAGTGGTTTAGGTTCTTTTCCGGACCTTTACCAATATTTTGGCATGGCAGCAATTAGAAAGAAATCAAGTATCCATAATGGGGCTGTACCATTGAATGCCACAGCAAGATTATTTCATGATAGTTTACAAATCAATTCTATTATCATGAGAGCATATGTTAAGAGGATCACCTGTCTTCCTATTTGGATTTTGTTTTATAATTTCATAGCTAGTTGGTGGACACCACTTTAAAATTGTCATGCCAAAATTACGATGGACATTTTAAAAAATTTTCCTCATTTAAAATTGTGTTCATTGTTAGAAAAATCTCCATGAGAGAGTCAATAATAGACACCTGGATCAAGAGGTTAAGTTTCATGATATTAAACAGTTTTAATAATTATTTTTCTACCTCATTTTCTTACTCTCCTTCTGAGATAAGATTCCAAAAGGAACAATTTGGTAAATATCACAACTTTTTAAACACTGATATCTCTTACATGTTCATGCACGCATTCATGTGTGTACACACATACACAGTGGCTCAAAATGCTCAAGTACCTAATTAACATTTTTATCTATTTGATGTATTAATACCTAGCATGAAGATGAATTCAAGAAGGCCTGAAACTTTGTCATCACTTCTAGGATTATATTAATGTTGCTAGCAAGAGCCTAAAGCCAGTTTTACAAGGCATTCTCCAACAGTGAATTTTGTTGACATCCTAGGGCAATAACAGTCATTATGACTATGTAGATTTTCAAACATCAGCTTCCTAATGAGAAGCTCTACTGGAAATTGGCTGAGTGGTTAACTGTTAGCTTATGCTTAATAAATATAGAAAGTTCATCTCCTTTGTGTATCTATCTACCAAACTTTTCTTGCAGTTACTAAAAAACTAGAAACTAAGAATGAATGGTTACAGAATGCTTCTTTCTAATTTTATTTTATTTGCTTTTACTTTTTAAAATTAGAAATATAATACAAAATTACAAAAAATGTATAAAATTGAATCCATACACACGGAGGCATGCACATAATTTTAGTACTCTAAAACAGCCACTACCTTGAGTATATTCTCATTCAAGTCTGTAGATTGATTCACTTATCATAAATATTTCCCATGATATTACAGTCTTCATAATTATCACAGTTGTGTAACATTTCATCCAGCAGATGAATAATTTACTTTACCATTCTTTTATCGTTGGACCTCTAGGTAGCTCCTAGTTTTTTACTATTATGGCAACGATAATCTCCCAGCAATTAGCTTTTGTCATTGACTATTTCCCTAGGAGACGTTAACAATGTGGGATTACTGGTTTAAAAGTTATGAACAGTTTTAAGTCTTGGGAAAAAAATCAAAAGGATCATAGCAATTTATGTTGCCATCAGCAATGTATAAGAGTATCCATATCACTGTACCCTTGCCAGCATGAGTGTTATTGTTTAATTTTTTCCACTTATTGGCAAATTTAAAACTGTACTTAACTGTTTCAATTTGCATTTGATTATTACCAGAGTTTAATATTTCTCTCTAATTTTAGTTATGAAAGATGACATTGCTACTTCAGCAAGAAACCATATTGAGCATAAGCCAATGGTTCAAGGCTAAAAAAAAATTAAAATAAAATTTTTAACAATGTTAATCTAATCATGATATGAGTAACTGTTATTGTGCTCAATGGTAATTAGGCATTAATGGCAAGCAGTTCATGTAAGTGGCTATCATTACTATTATTTACACACAGCCAGACTGAGCATTCTTAGATTGTGAGGGAGGGATGGACAAAGTACAGCTACAAGCGCTCTTATTATGCCCTCATACAGATCCCTTGGTCTGAACCCAGATGTGCTCCAGAAGGCAAGTTCTCTTTCTTCCTTAGCTCCACACACTCTCCATAAACTGAGCACCCAATAAAGACAGCATTTTAAATTTAGTTTTGCTGAGGGTGGGCCAGGACTTACTTTACTGAGAAGATGAGGCAAGTCAGATATTACTTAAAGAGCTGACCAAAGAAATAAACACCAAATCTCTATCTCTTCTCTCTACTATTACTCCTCGGGTTAATTATCTAGGTTTTTCAGTAAAACCTTTGCAAGAACTTTTAACTCTGAACTATTTCCATCTCCCTTTCCACAGAGAAAATGAAAGGATTAAAGGCACCTTTATATTCCCACTTTCCCAGTCAACCTTACTAACTAATGGAAGAGTGAGTTGGGAAACAGGATCTAAGGGACTTCCCCTCTATCAAAATCTTTCTTTCCAACACTATCTGAATTTTCATGTGTTTGAGATTCTTTGATGTTTCTAAGCATGTAATTCTGGGGAGGTTAAGGAAGAAAAGCGAGAGTGGGAAGGGTAAAAAGGGGTAACAGTAGTCCACTCTCTATAGTGAAGATTAATTTAAACAACCCAGTTTTACATTCATAAAATACTTAACTCTTAAGCATGCAGAGGATAGAAATAATAGTTTCAATATGGAGAGGACAGAGAAAGAAGCAAAACGACTTTTACATCATTCTAGACTGCTTTAAAAATGCATAGCTGAGGACACCAGACTACAAAAGAATAGGAGAGAAGAAGGCCAAGCCTATGATAATAAAAATTTATGTTTCTACAGATCTTGAGAGATTACAAAGCATATTCACTTAGCATATTACTTAATCCTCACAACAACCCTGTACTGAAACTGAGACCCAGAGATATTAAGTAACTTACCCAAAGTCACACAGGTAGTAAGTAGCAGAGCCGGGACTCGAACCCAGGTCTTCTGATTCCTCCTGTGCATTTCCAGCTCCCCTGGAGCTGAAGCAGGGGCAAAAAGGGAGGTGGAAGTAATTTGCCCAAGACCAGCCTTGCCCTCTCCCCTTCTTTCAAAGGCCAGGCAGAGCAGACATTTAACTCCATCAGTGACCCCTTTTCACCAAATCCTTTCAGGATAAAGCACACAGAATCTGAAAATGTTTCTCAGCCTTGGGTCCAAGAATGGCAATAAGTGGTAAATAATGTCAGAAGTTATTTTTCGCTATACTTTGCCATTTATATGAAATCTACTGGAACCTCAAAGCATAGTAATTCTCATTTAAGAAAGAAAAATTTTTTTATAATTAAAATTATTTAAAATAGTTTGCTTAAAAATTTTTGTTTAGCAGTTTTAGTCAAACCTTTTAAATTACACCATTATAAAAATTATTTGAAAACTGCCTAAGAACCAAGACACCAAATCTACCTGTAAACTATTCTGTGACCACTTTTTTCCTATCTTAATCATCTTCCCTCAGTAATATTTTCACTAAAGCAATTATAATCATTAGAATGGATACAAAATTGACATATTTAGTCTTTCCATAGCCAACTCTAAGTGTTTTCAACAAATAGGAAAATGTATACATCATTATCTTGAGATGTAAATCTTAATTTCTAAATTATGCCTAAAATGCTTTTAATGTAGCTTTTATAATTAAGTTTCTATAACAAAATTTAGACTTCCAGTTTCTAATTTCTTGAATAGTTCTTTAATTTTTCTTAAAGGAATTATATGTTTTAATTTCCCATCTTAACTATTTATATTTCTTATAAGTTTGAAATACATTCAATGAGAAATTTTATTTCCTTTGCTAATTTCCTAAGAATATGAGCATACAATTTAAATGGACTGGGCATATGAACAACTTTTTTTTTTTGAGACAAGAGTCTTGTTCTGTCTCCCGGGCTAGAGTATACTGGCATCATCATACCTCACTACAACCTTGAAATCCTGTGCTAAACAATTTTCCTGCCTCAGCCTCCTAAGTAGCTGGGACTATAGGCACGCACTACCATGCCTGGCTAATTTTTCTGTTTTTTGTAGAGGTGGGGTCTCACTCTTGCTCAGGCTAGTCTCCAACTCCTGGGCTCAAGCCATCCTCCCGCCTTGGCCTCCCAAAGTGCTGGGATTACAGGCGTGAGCTAACATGCCTGGCCTTCTACATCTTTTTTTAATAAGCTCCAATACATCTCAGTCTTCAAAAGCCTTTCCATTTTTGAGAACTACTGTCAGTAGGGACAAGTGCAAAGTGAGCATTTTTACTAATCAGGGCATATAAAAGATCAACCAGGGATATCAATGTATTTGTGCTCAAAGTTTTTAGAGCCTTTCTAAATTTTAAGTGATGCTCTATTTAACCAGACTTCATTTGAACACCAGTCCTATCTAGGTTGGAAAATACACAACCTAATACTTAAAAGCCACTTGACACCTTTAAGATGAATAAAAAGACAATCAATATAAGATGAAAAGAGAATGAGGAGGAGGAACTTGGATACGGAGGAAAAGGAGAGGAAGAGAAGGGGAACAAAAAGAAAACAAAAAAGGTTCACCTAGAACAGATAAAAAATTTAGACTAATTACTCTCAAGCTCTTAATATATCTCTCTTTTCTATTTGCTTCAAGACTTCAATTTCATATTTTAAAAATCTGATTAAGCCTAACATTATTTTGGGTACTGATGGCCAAATGCAGGATTTCCTGATAATAATATTATTACTTATGATTAACTTAAGAGAAAAAAATACATTAGTGTGCTTTCTCCACATTATTTTAAGTCTTTTCAAGACAAAATGCTCATTATTGTGTCCAAGTCATTCATTATATAGTACCAAAAAATGGTTGCCAAAACTTAAAAAAAATTATATGCCCATAAATTTTAGAATTTATACCATACAGAACTAAAATTAAATTGACTTCTAATATCTTGCTTTGTATAACAAGCTCTTTATTAATCATGACCAAGAGGGTTGACTCTAATTTCCTAACCACATAATCTGGGAAAAGTGAGCATAATCACACAAGATAAAAATGCTAATAAAAGGTTGTTAAGGTTGTTAATATTAATAGGAGTTTTGAAAAGTCAATGTTGGGCTTCCCAAATTACTTCCTTCAAACTATCCCATTCATTTAACACGCATAACAAAATTTAATCAATAACCATGCCAGCAATGGTTCCCAGACTGGTACCATCTCAGTCTGATGGTGGCCTTATCCATATTTACTAGGTAGCTTCTAAAGGGAAGAAAACCAATCTTCTACTTCTCGTATATCCTTTTAGTTCTTTCAGTATAATAGGCCAATCTATTTTCCAAAGTAGCTTTGATATAAGAACTCAATATTTGGAAAAAAAAACTATCATATTAAAAATTGTCACATACAGGCTTGATGTCTGAGGAAGGACTCTTTGGCAATAAAGGTGATCACCAGGACTACATCGATCATTCAACAAATAATTACTGACCTCCTTCCACTGTTATAGCTACCAACCCTGTTCATGTACCACCTTAAAATTCTGATACCATCAAGCTCTAAAAGAGATGGTACTTACAGTATACACCTACTGATTATTTATAGAGTTCTGTACTTGTATGTATCTACTGATTATTTATGGAGTTTCTTTGAACTTCCACTAGCTATTACCCAACAGTAGATTCTGCCCTCATTTAAAATCATAAGTGTCTGGAAAAGGGAGGTTTCTTGAAATAAGAATATTTCCCCCACCAGCTGTTGCAAGTGAGCTCTGGAGTTTGATCTGAGAGTATCAGTTCATCTGATTAACAATTGGCATCAGAAAAATAAGAACAGGAGATCAAAAGCAGTTAAGTACAAGAAGAGTCTGTTTTCTGGAAGGCTCTGAATAACAAGCTTTTAACTAATTAAAACAACACTATTCAAAGGCTTTGGAGACAACACACTAGCCTATTAGTAAAAGAACAATATAAATGTCAATACAAAGCAGAAATTTGGTCTTTTAGGATTCTTCTTCTCCATTTAAGAATGTCCACATACCCAATGGTATTAACTAGCTTTGACACTTTTTTTAATTTAGTAGTCAATGCCAGTTTAACAACAACAAAAAAGATATTTCAGATTTCCTTTGCTAATTTCCTAAGAATATGAGAATACAATTGGATTATTGAAGAATAACAAATGTAAAACCCCCAAAAATGATAAAAATACCTTACTGCTGGAACATATAAAAATCATGTAGATTATCAGGTGAGAGTTACAGAAAAAGACAGCAATATTATGAAAGCTAAAATGGTAGTTTTCACAAAGGGCAATCAATTTCTGAAAGCTAAATCATGAAAGTTTCCAGAATTAGAGTTGAAATAAAGTTAAAAAATCAGTGAGTTGTGTATAATTATATGTAAAATAAAATCTTTATTTGTATGCAACAAAATACTATTATTAACGGCTTAAGTGCTTAAAAGGGACATAAAATTTCAGGAATATATTTTGTCCCCTAGTCACAGAAAGGTAGAATCTTGGAATGTATTTGAAGAGAAATTGCATTTTATATAGTCTCTATTTATAACATAAAAATATCGTATTACTACAGGTTTGGAAAATCTGAAACAATATATTCTGAAAATAAATCTTTACCCATTTTATAGATGGGAAATTTGAAAACTAGAAAGATTAAAAAACATATTTAAGATGTTATCCAAGTACCACCTATAACAGATTCTGCACAGGTGAAAACGAGTTCCATGAGCAAATAACTTTGAGAAGCACTATATATTATATAATACATCCTCTCTCTGAGATTTAAAACACATATTAACTTGTTATTGACTCAAAGAAATCCTATAATCAAAAAGTGTACATAATTTTTCAACACAGCATTTTCCAAATTTTTTTAACCATGAAGTGGAACTAATGTTCTCTAAACATACTTTAGAAAACTCCATGCTGAATATATGAGTCAAGACAAAAATATATAAAACAAAATAAATAATGACTGTATTCCTATGATGGTCTAAGCTGTTTAACTAGAACCTCTCCATTAGTTTACTTCTTACTAAACTATGAGCTTATAAGGCAAATAAAATGTACTCACTGTTGCAGTATTTCCTTTCCCTTCTGCATGGAGCTCTCAGCCAATGACAGGCTACTAAGGGAGTTATTTCAAGCCAAGGTGTAAAATTCTTGCCAGTAGTTCCAAGTTTAATGGAACTGGAAGCTCTATAACACCAGAGTATTTCTCTCACAAGGATACAGATCAACTCCACTCTTTTACTAGAGGTGTAATGGTGAAACCTATTGCACATGATTCTAGAATAAACAGCATAGGTTCAGTAAAGTTGAAGAAATTAGGATCAGTAGGCTGGGTAGTCCATATACATCAAAAAAGATACTACACACCAGAGATAGAAAGGAAAGTTTTTTGTTGTTTTTTTTTAAAAAAAGGCCAAAATAATGTTTAGGAAACAGAATGAAAATAGAGAGGTGACTAATAAGATGATAAAAGAAGGAATATAGAAAAATAGTATTAAGCAGCAACACATGGATGACCACATGAGATTATAAAAGAGAATGGATAACTGACAACTCATTGTGGTATGCAATCAAATATAAGCCCACTTTCAGCCCATCCCCATCAAGGTTCACCATCACTGACTATAAAATAGGGAAGCTGTTTCAGAGGAAGTTCCATCTGAAAGGGAATAAAGTCTACAGTGCAATGAGCAACATTATTTTTCTGCTCTTTTAGATGCAGATGAAAGAAACTCAGAAGCTAAAATTCACCAGAAACAAAAACAGGAACTGCTTGCTTGCGTGTGTGTGTGTGTGTGTGTGTGTGTGTGTTTTAATTCAAGAAGCATGCCTCTTCAGATTTTTTAAATCTTCAAAATATATCGACATGAGGTCAAGGCACATGCCCAATATAAGATTGACCTCTTTGAGAACAAAGAAGTAAAACAAAACAAAAACATCCTTCAGATTCATTTATTTTACTACTTTATTTCCCGTGCAATGAGTATATTAGCAAGTTTACTACATATATTGGCAAAAGAATGGTAAAATTCAGTGCAGTCTGAAATTACAGCTTTCAAAGTTCCTATAAGTAAAATAAATGAAAATACAAAATTTGCACTTCAAAGAGAACAAGCCTTGGGTCTAGTGAATCAAAAGTGTCAAAGGAAAAAACATCACCTGACAATCTCAGCCCCCTTCAGCTTTGGGTCTCACCCATGATGCCTCCTTAACACTACTTCAAAAGAAAAAAATCAAACTATTATATAATAGAGTATAAAAGTAAAGCATCATGAATTTACTCCTTAACACTATACATTCAGAAATCCATATTTTAGGTTGCCATTAATAAAGGGAAGACTTAATGATAAAAGATTAATGTTATATCTCCTGATATTATTCATGTATATATCCAAAGAATGCTATGGATTTTTCAACCAGTTATGCTAGCCTGATACATAATATTAATAATATTTAAGTAATTTGAGCCTTACATTGTTTTATAAACTGTTTTTAGAGTTAGAAACAAACCTGAGTAGTATTAAAATAACTCTAAGAAAGAAAGCAAGTCTTAGGTAATACCCTGCCATGTTATTTCACTTTGGGAGTGATTTCACCTTTAGAAGAAGAAGAAAAAAGAAATACTAATATAATCTGTACTTTCATTGCTCAATAAAAGAAAACTCTGATTACTCAGAAACCTTTTAAAGAGTTTTTATATACAGTTTCTTTAAATAGATCATAATATATTGTTATCAAATATCAAAATTCAAGCAGTACTTTGTAAAGGTTCTTAAAATAGCATAAATATTCTTAGTATTAATTTAAATGGTCAAATAAAATGTCTCCATTGAATAGTATAGCCAGGTCAAAAGTAAATCTCAAGATTTTCATAATATCCCATTAGGTTTAGCTATCACAAACTGAATTTGGGTTTTAAGGGTGAGATATGAACAATTTTTAAGGTGACATATTTATGCATATGGAATACATTTATGAATGAATTCTCTCTCCCTCTATGTCAGCAGCTTTTATATCTCCAGTAAAGTGCTTTTGTATAAACCACAGCTTCCCATACGAATCACAAGAGGCTGGGTATTAGAAGAAATAAAGCACATTTAATTCAACCAAACTTTATTAAAAGAAAACTTAAAGATACTGCATGGAATCCCCAAATTACATGGTCCATTATTTGAAGATTATGTTCTTAAATGGGGCTAAACTAGCTATACAATTTCCTTCTGATTTACTCTGTTGTTTATATTACAAAAGAAAATGAGCTCTGCCCATATGGCAACCTTTGAAAGGAAACTTTCCCAAGACATATATGGTGGAAGACAATGTATTTCAGTTACCTTAACCAAATTGTATTTTTAGTGTAGAAATTTAAGTATGGAAAAATTATAATCACTAATTTAAGAATTTATCAGTAAGAATGAAAAAACTGTGGAACTATGACCAAACACATGCTTGTACTTTTTACTAAGTACTAATTGGCAGAACCTCATTGTTACATAATCCTAATCTTCCTTTGAAGTTAATGGTTTCTATAACAATTATCTTCTTTTTAATATTACTATGATCTTTTGATTCAAATACAAACTAGATATAGCCTAATTTTATCACTATGTCATTAAAATTACTAACATGACCTTGTTCTAATACATTTAGGATTCATTTTTAAACCTATTAATTTATATATCACAACTCCTTCCTCATTAAATAGGTTAGGGGTTATTTTGGTTCTATGTTTCTTTTTAATTTAGTGACAGAATAATTTATGGCTTTTTATCGATGTTATTTGAATTTGAAAAGGTAACTTTCAATGTGATTCCTAATATGCCATTATGAATTAAATTTTGTGCAAAGTTACTTCAAAACTAAAACTTGAGATAGTTCTTTTTTTCAAAGTATGCTAACACAAAAATAAGTAATTATCATAAAAAACAGAACCCAAACCCTCCTAAAAACAAATTTTACTTTTTAAATAGATAAAATAGATATATAGATAAAAACTTTTTAAATAGGTAAAATTCATTATGGTATACCTTCTTCTTCCATATTAAGTTCACCTTCAAACTAAGGTGAAATAAAATAAAGACATACACATTATTTAAATTAAAACTTCAGTAAACAACAGGATTTTCTCTACTTGTGTTTTGTTTTAAAGCTTTAAGAAGTAAAAATAAAGACACTAATGAGATATCTAAGTTTATTTCATGTAACAGAAACTCTAACTCTCTTAACTTTGTGCAGAAGGCAGGGATTTTTGTGTGTTTTACGGAGTTATATATACCCCTCACCTAGAATAGTGTCTGGTACCTAACAGATGTACAATGAATATTTGTTGAATAAATGAAAATTCCACAGAAAAACACTTAAGATAGGATGATCACCTAAAAGACAATAAAAATCCACCTGTCACTTTACAGAATTACTGTACAAGATGATATGTATGTTAAGGTCTTAGAACTAACAATTTTCTACACATTCATAATTTTTCTAGTTGGAACAATGGCTGAACAATGATCATTTCCTGATACCAAGAAGCAGATACTATGAACTTTTAAAAAGAAAATTAACACATCGGCATGTTCTAAAATATTTCTTGAGATGTAAAAGTCTCAACAGAAGCTAGATCATAAATAGACTTAGAAAATCAAGACTTGATAGTTTAGTGTCTTCCCAGGTTTAGAAGAGCAATTCAGAACCAACAACACCCTCAAAATACAAAAGGTTTGCCTGAATAACAGCACTAAGGTATTTACAGTGCTTCCAAATTGCCTGTGGCATCTTTTTACTGGTTTCCTGGAATTAGTTTTAGAGTTTAAAGGAACTAATTTGGAAAGGGCCTGCAGGGAACACAAATAGCAAGTTTTCTTTGCCCCTAATGTATTCTCATACAGTGGTGAGAAATATAAAATAATGTTTTCTCATATATAATTTTACAAGTAAAACAAGACTCCATAATGCTTCATTTACTTTACTAAAATAAGAAAAAAACCTGTTA
The DNA here is from genome assembly GCA_008086735.1 of Cheirogaleus medius. NCBI lineage: Eukaryota > Metazoa > Chordata > Mammalia > Primates > Cheirogaleidae > Cheirogaleus > Cheirogaleus medius. Next base: position 52,975,707 of record VBSM01003176.1, read on the forward strand.
TTTTCAAAGAACTGATTCTTTGAAAAAATAAATAAGAGCATTTACCCAGTTAATAATGAGCTGTGAATCTCACATTATATGTGATAATTAGGAAGTTCACTACAATAAAAACACTAAATTAAGAGAGACTATCTTATGATAACCAAAAGAAACAGGTAAAATCTAACAAGAACAAATAAAGTATGACTTACCAAAAAGTTTAACAAATCATTCTGAAGAAAATAAAATATTTAATCATAATCATAATGTATATTTTGGCAATCTAAGATATTATCACTGAGTGAGTATGTTCTGGAAGAAAGAAGGTATATCCAGATGGACAGAGGAAATAGATATTTGACCTACAGACAGATTTAAGGCAAATAATTCCTAAATTTTATGAGAAAAACATTAACACTTAGATTTAAAATATTAACTTGATATTTATTTTAATTTTCCATATAACACATTTTGACTTAGTCATTGAGTTTCTTAATATTTCATGCTTTTTACTTAATGATTTATCCTTACACCTTTAAGAGACAATACAAGCAACTGATTTCTATAAAGACTTTTGGTTTATAGGCAGGTTTGATTGTTTTTCTGCAAACTACTTAAAAAAAAAAAATCTTTCCTAAATGATCACTGAACATGGAAAACAAGAAGTTTTCCAAAATCTTGTACCAATAACAAACATAAACCTTAATAAAAGATACAATACCATTTCACAATAAAAAATAGTAAAGCACATATATAGTGCAAGAGTTAAAAAATTAAAAATTCCACAATCCATCGTGTGATTGTGCTAAGGCCCCTAACAACTTCCCTGCACCTCTGCAGCCATTTAATTTTTCTAGCATGACTTAACAATTAAAGTTACCTTCTTACTGGTACAGTGAATGTTTTGCTTTTGATAATTTTGTACATTTTTGATTAACTTAAAACTTGTTACAGGTCCCTAGTTACAAAAATAAATGTACTCGCAGACCCCACATCAACACTCTCAGAGGCTAAGCGAACTCTACGCTAACTCTACATTACATGTACTGACAGCCACACAGAGTGTACTTCTTCAGGGGCTTTTTATATTTATGCTCACATATGTAATTTTTTTAATGCAAATGGGTGAAGATACATGAAGTTGGTGGCCTCTATATTTCAAGAAGGAGACATTTCTCTCAACTAAGTTAATTATGCATGTGGATAAAGAAGGCTGATCTTTTCCTCAATAGTGATGTGCATGATCCAAAAATGTTATATTAATTTATGCAAATTCATAAAACATCAACCTTCACTTGATTACAAAAATAGGTGGAAAGAAATACCAGAATCTCCAAAAGGTTTAGTGAGTGTATCCTGCTTCTTCCTGCAAAATATTTCAGGCATCTTATAAAAGATTTTTAAGTTGACCGTAAAAAAAGAAAATACTTTTTTTAAAAAAAGCACAATAAAGCATAGATGAGTATTCACAAATGTGTAAGAAGACTATGAAAGTACTGCTGTGGTTCAGAACAGAATCACTAAATAAGGTGTGACACCTGATAAATTTATTGTGCAGCTAAGTTAACATAGACCTAAAATCAAGGATAAAGCAATGAGGACTATTAAGGGAGAAAAAGGAACAGTCACTGACTGTAGAAAGAAAATTATCACTTCAGGACCAAACACCTCTGAATGGAAGAGCTACAGTGAGGAATAACAAATGTGCTCATCAGTTATGGCCACCCTGGAATAGCAAAAGGAAGGAGAGAAGAAACAAAGTAATAAGAAAACTAAATTTTTCTTTAGAGAGAAAAGAATAAATTAATCTCATTGAATCTTCCAAAAAAATTTAAAAAGCTAAATAACATAAGAACTCTATTTTGAATATTTGACTGCTATTGCTAAAAACAATTGGGAAGATATAATGAATAGCAAACCAAGACTCAACTTTTAGAAATATAAATTCAATAAATAATTAGTTTACCAACAAAACTAGATTAAAAGTACTAATGAAAAAGAATGAAAATAGCTATCATATGAGAATCAGAAGGGTAAAAATATTACATCAAGTTTGTTCAAGAAAAGACAGACATAAATTAGATATTGGTGGTATTTTACTTTTTAGGGAAAAAGCAGTTAAACTTTAGAGAATGAGAGTGAAGGAAAGGATCTCTTAATTAAACATACAAACCATTAGTAATAAGCTGTAAAATATGAAATGATAAATTATGTAGAAAATGATAATTTTTTTAATACTAAAAAGGTAAAAGACTAAAGATTCATGGCCTAAAATATGGTTACTGCTATAAGGTTTTTGTTGTTGTTTTATTTATCTTTTTGGGGGGCAGGATGTGAAGATGTGACAGAAAAATTTTAAAATAGCAAGACTAAAAGCAGCTCATGAGAAAACAATGTATCTTTCAATGATGAAAGCTACTGTCTGGATGACATAATTTTCTAGCATATTTGATACTTTAGGGAAATAGCAAACAATAGGCTTATAATGATAACTTTATTAACGGCTATCCACAAATTAGAGAAATGAAAGAATTAAGAAAAACTTTATGGAAAAAAAAAAGAAAAACTTTATGAAACTAATTTTAATGTCTTGCACTCCTGTTTTTGCCTAAATGTAGTTAAAGATCTATCTGTATAAAGTCACATAAGTCCCATATAAAATGGACTCCATGAGGCCATTAAGTTCTAAGTTACATCATCAAAGTTATCACACAGCTTTGACATAACATTTGGTGACAAAACCAATCAAATAATTATTAAACAGAGATATTTATAGTTAATCTGTACATATATAAATATGCAGTAAATGTAGTATGAATTCATGTATAATTTAAAGTGTTTTTCTTAATTTTACAAGTAACTAAAATAATAAACAATATACATGTATCCAAGAGAGATTTAAATTTGACAACTGCTGGACATGATTTAGTAAAATTTAAAGTAACAAACTGGGAAAGAACAAAATATGCATAAAAACCCACTTTACACATACAAAATTTTGGCAAACATGTAAATAAGGGCACCTATTTCCAAAGCATAATACAATAAAGCATTATACAAGAAAAGTAATTCCAATGCATTCATGTTTATTGTAGTTCAGTGTATGAATTAAAATTTTACTTTAGGGGTAGCATGTTACAAGTAAATTCAAAATGATTTCGCACTTGCAAATTTTGTATAACTATGACTAATCTTTTAGAGCTAAGTATTTTCTTCAAAATAGCTTATGCCTTTGTACAGAATTTGGATCACGTACCCATGCCTCTGTTTGAATGGGCTTGATATTGCTTAGTAGCACCTCTTCATAGTTTCCATAATCAATGAATTTAACAACTGCTGTCATACCCGAAGAATGGAGGGCTTCAACTTCTGCCCGGTAAAACTAAGGAGGCAAAAGGAGTTTTAATTATGACAATAGTATTGTCTACAAAGGGCAATATTTGATAGAAATGTAAATTCTCAAAGTGTTCCAATGTATAATATTTTTAAGAAAGAAAACTTACCTTTGGATAATCCTTTGACTAATACTGATAAAACAATTCTTATATACTAACCAGATTATATAACTATGAAGTAATTTATTTTAAAAACAGAAATATGTGACAAAAAAAATGGCAAAGAAGGAAGCTCATTGCTTCACTCATCTCAGGTGGCTGGACTGAGGCAGAGATGTTGGGCAACAAACAAGCACATTACTTAGACCCAGGATTTATAGGATTAGAAACACTACAAGTCCAGAAACTTTTATCAGTTTACTCAAGTGATAACTGGCTTTGAGAAGTGATGCATATTAACAAACCCGCAAGGAACCAATTTACATAAGAACTACAATTTTAAAATGTGTTAAATTAACTGGGAGTAGGTTTTCTGATTGGAGTACTCCTCAATACAGGTCAACCCATTCAGGACCCAAATTAAGTCTGAATGCTGCTTAGTAAATGTGAAATGGAAATACAAAAAAATTTGCTCTTAAGGAATATTTTCTTCAAGCTAGGGTAGTTGGATGCTCTACTATAATACTACTCTAACAGTGTCTCTTAATAGGCTCATCAGAATCAGAAAATGCTAAAGGCAACAAAAATTCGTATTTTTCACAACCTTCTAAAAATCAGTTACCCTTGATATGGTAGGAAAGAGTTGGTTTTTAACTAGTATATTATTAGCTAGTATATTTAACTAGTAACTAGTATATTTCATATTACAATATTATGTGAATCTATGGTGTTTCTTCCCCAGGTCCGGATGCTAGCAAGTTTAGAGACACTATACTGGAATTTTCTTCTTAGAGTTCTTGGTATACTTTCCTTCTCTCTCTGCTTCATTTCTTAGCCTCATACTTTTGTTTCTGTGAATTGTTTTGAGTATTCTGGATATATGCTTCAGCTGTCAGCTTGTAAGTTCAGGAAACTTCAACAAATGAAATCCCTACACTGTGGGAGAAGCATGCTATATTCTAGCATGACTCAACAAATTAAATTGATACCCTTTTAAGTTTAGTCTTTGTCCCTTGTGATGCTGTGAGGATACTGAAGGAGTATAGTATCCCACCTATCTGCCTTATATCTTCAACTTTCTAAAATACAGCCTGACAAAGAAGTCAGTTTTTAAAAGTCTCACTTAAGAAACCCTGCTCCAAATAAAGCCATGTACAGACAGTCCTTAAGACAGCATTCAATAAACTACAGGAGATTTAACAGTTTATTATGCAATAGGATTTGTGTAAGATAATTTTGTCCAACTTTAAGCTAACAAAAGTGAGCACATTTAAGGTAGGCTAGACTAAGCTATGATGTCCAATAAGTTAGGTATATAAAATGCATTTTCAACTTACGATATTTTCAATGTACGATGGGTTTATTGTGACATAAACCTGACAAAAAATGCTAAAGTCTGAATTTATTCTACAGGTGAAAAGATTAACTAGAAAGAATGACATGGTCTATGACCAGGATCACAGTCGCAGCAGTATCAATGACAATTTAAGAAGGTTTAAGGCAAGGAAACAAATTTGGAGGTTGTAATATTTCAGTTGAGAAGGGGAAAAAGAACTGAACTAGTTTTGTCAGTACAGAGGAAGAAGAACTGCCCCAAATTCTCAAATCCGTCTATGGAAATAAAGCTAGAGAGAATGTAAGGTATTATGAGAAATTTTTAAAACAATAGATTATACTAATTGATTAATTATCTCCAAAACATCATTACAATGAAATCAAGAAAATTATGGTTTCTTAATGGCAATTATAGTCAATTCCTTCTCTTAAATCTCTACTCTTGTCTCTGGCTAGAAAATTGGAACATTGCCTATTCTTGACATTTAAAAGCTACCTCTCCAGTTAGTGGTTTCAGAAGATAACTAATTCCATCTCTTTCACAAGGTATTATTTACCTTACTCCCAATGCTTAATAGTACAATCTATTTAGAGTCCACAGGTCCTCACTAAAATTGAAAGTACGCACCCAAGTTAAATCAAGTAGTCACTTTAGAGGATCATCTAATTACTCTAGGAATACTCTAATAGCTCAAAACATTTCGGGAATTGTTAGGTACCATCTTTTAGACCAGTGGTCCCCAATCTTTTTGGCACCAGGGACAGGTTTCATTGAAGACACTTTTTCCATGGAAGGTGGCGGGGGGTGAGCTGAGGTGGTGATGCCAGTGATGGGGAGCGACTGTAAATACAGATGAAGCAAAAAAAAAAAAAAATACAGATGAAGCTTCACTCACTGGCCTGCTGCTCACCTCCTGCAGAGCGGCCCCTCAGTTCCTAAGTTTCATGGAAGACACTTTTTCCATAGACTGGGAATGAGAGTGAGGTGAGGATGCAGAGTTCTGTGGCCCAGTCCCTCACAGGCCATGGACTGGTACCAGCCCATGGCCCGGGGTTTGGGGACTGCAGTTTTAGATGCTATAGTACATAATTTTGAATATATTCAGCAGAGGCAATAGATGAATTCAGTATTATTTATTTTTTGAGACAATTACAGTTAAGATTAAAGCTTTATTAATAATTTTATCAGGTATTTGGAGGCATTTGGGTAACAGCAAAGCCAGAACTATCTAATATAGCCCAAGCACCTAGCACTTAGCAGGTACTCAATTATGATTTGTTGAATAGTCAATTAATATTTGTTGAAGTAACTTGTCAAGTCCAATTATCTGAATCCCTATAGGCCTATTATTTTTCTCTGCTGCTACATTTGTTTGTTTCTGGTCAATCTTTCATATTAGTCATATTCTCATTCTCTCTCTCTCTCTCTCTGTTTTATTAACCATGGCTCATAACTTTTTACAGGATGCCAGACATCACAGATAAAATATTGAAGAGGTTTTAGAAGATGTTATTTTTCCTAAAAAGAGGATTATGTGTGTGTGTGTGTGTGTGTGTGTGTGTGTGTATGTGTATTTATTTAGCAGGCAGAGTACACAAGGATATCCTTGATCCTTTAAAGGCTTCGTTTTGGCTTTGTAAGGGTTGTCTGTTTTAGTTTTGCCCTTACTACTCAGGGCACAATCCCTGTGGGATTTCAATGGAAAGCCTAAGTTGATTATCAAGCCTTTCAAACATTATTGAATTTGAACTCCAATCTCTTATTTCTGCTCATGTCAAGGCCACCAACAACCCAACACTGTCCAATACAGAAAACACTTTGTCATCCTCATTCTTAACCTTTCACAGAAGCATCTGAAATAGTGGCCATTCCCTCTATGGTAGACACTGTTGGCTTGGTAAACACTGATTTCCAACTACTTCAATTTTTCTTTCCTCTACAATGACAGAGGGATAGCTAAATATAATGAATCCCCCACTACCCAAATTGAATAATTCCTGAATTCTGGAAAGTGGTGAGTTGTGAGTCTAGATAGTGAAAAGCACCTGCCTTTGCTTTCTAAGCCTCCCTGATTAGCCAGAGAGTAGCCATGCGAAATAGTTCCAACCAAGAAATTTAAATAAAAGTCTGCTGGTATCCCTGGGAAGGTTTTTGCTTTTCTAGAAAAAAGAAAAGATACATAGTGCTATCTCCTCCTCTCCTTCTAGCATTGACAGCTACAGATGCTACTTCTCCACAAATATTATCCCACATTCATACAAAAATCTTAAATGCCCATGCCATCCAGCTGTATAACCCTGTGCTCCTCCTTGTTCTATTATCAGGCAATGCCTAATGTCCTGCTTATACTTCATCATTCACTGAACACAATAGGGCCTGGGTCCTGATTCTAAGTCCTATAGCAACTTTATAAAGGATGTGTCCAAATTCCCTAGTCTGAATTTCAGGTCCTTGAAATCTTCAGTTACCTTTACTTTCATTATTCCCTTTAGCCACACACGCTCATGGACTCATCCTTACCTTATCAACTGAAACTAGTCTACCTATGAAATATTTATTTCAAATATTTGTCCTCTTTGACCTGATTCTCATATCTACCCTTCATATCCTTCACTCTAACTCCCTTATATCTGTTTTCATTACCTTACTAATATTTCCAGTCTCCTCACTCCTCTATCTTTTTCATATATGTGTCCCCTCCAGAATTAACTAATTAACAGAGTCAACAAATAATTATGAAATACCTATACTGTGGGAGAAGCAAAACTGCAGAAGAAAACTAGACAGCCATAGCCCAGTCCTCAAGGAACTTAATATCACGAGAGGGGAAAGAGATACCAATCCAGGAACCAAAACCAAACACATTTACAAATTATGATAAGATTTAAAAAGTGAACAAGGCACTGATTCAGAAAGTGAATAATGTAGGTAGAAGGATATAACAGGTCAAAGGAGGCTTCTTCTAGGGAGTAATGTTTGAGTCAAATCCTCAAGGAGGAAAAGAGTAGCTGGTAGAAGAGCATGTTAGGCAGAGGGAAAAGGCCCTTCTCTCTGAGGGTCCCTCTTTACTTTTCCCCTTCCTGCTTCACTGTGCTGGTCTTCTGCCTTTCAGCCAGGCTCTTATTTAATCCTCTATATTCCTTTTTGCCCTCATCTTCTGGTTCTCCTTCTGTCTTTCCCCTATGATTTTCCTCTTTTCCTTTTAGCCAGCATATAATGTAGAACTAAAGAACGTTTAAATTATTGGCTTAATAATTATTAAATTATTTATTATAAGGTAAATAATTAACTTATATTCTCTTATTTTTAAAAAGCAGGCTGAATGTGTATGTTTTGTTTAAATAGAGATCTGCAGAATTTCATTTTGTGCCATTCAGCCGATTTTCTTCCTTGTGACTCAGTACATTTTTACCAGAAAGAAAATCAAACATTTGTAATACATCTGATAAGTGAAATAAAGTTCAACTTCACTTAATCACTTTTACAATACTTTTCTGATATGTAAGCTAAAACCAAACCTAACCAAAGCAAATCTTATGGGACACATTCTCCCTAAGCATCCATAAAATATATTAAATATTTTATCTATCTTCTCTTTTATAAATTATATAAAACTTACATTCATCTAAATTTATATAAAATTTGTATCTATAAATATGTTCAAAGGTACAACTGTAAAACAAAATTCACAGTCCCAAAGTAATAGTTTTCTATAAAAGTCCTATTAGAATGTTACATTTATTAATATTAGTACAAAGTATTTTTAAAGTATCCATACCTTGTTGTCTTCCCAATAAAGTGCAAAACATTCATCTCCAGGCTTCCACATTTTTGCATACTCCATAGGAATAGATGATTCTAGTACTTTTTCTGGCTTAATTGGCCCAGATCTTCTTTTGGGCCCACTATTATAAAATATTTTATCATCATAGGGGATAGCTGTGAGGGGTCCTGCTGGTTTAATAGGTCCTACTCGTTTTCCTCTCAGAGGCATTTCTGTCTCTCCATTTGGAACACCAATGAAGCTATTACTTCGAACGGGATTCAGGCAATCAGTATTTACATTAAAATGTTTTTCAATTTTTATACCACTGAAAGCTTCATTACTTATTGTTCGTGATTTCCTATCATAAAAATGATCAGGATTAGCTGTTTGGTTTTCTCTTTTTCCACGTTTTTGATTATTATAATCTATGGATTCTTGAGGAAGTGGATTTTCTTTTGCCTCTGCATAGGATGGACCTTTTCCTGATCTGCTTTGCATAGAGTTATCTCTTTTCCTAAAAGCACCATCATTGTGCTGAGAACCTAAATGATAAGAAGTATCTTTAGTTCTGTCATATCTAGAATATGGTCTATCACACTTGACTCTCTCTTCAGCCCATACTTCAGATCCTGAACAAGTATTCGATCTCTCAGAACCTCTATTTCTAGGTAATCCGCTGCCCTCTAAAATTGACTTTGAATATTGGGAGTCTCTTTGAAAACGAGGAGGTTTTTCATTTCTTGGCTGCCTGCTATCATTTCTAGGAAGATGTCTTGGTTGATTATTTTCTTTTATTCCATTTTGATCTGTATTTGACAATCTAGGTTGTCCCTGATGAAGCTGCTGTGGCTGTGACTTAGGTTCTGAAAGGTAAAAGTATATTATACACACAATTAAAATGAAGAATCTGCATTAATATTTCATTATTTTAAAATGCTTAAAAATTATTCTATTAATGCAAAATTATTGAACTACTATTTTAAAATCTTCCCCCATCTTCCCATCTCATTATCTTAACCCCTCTGTCCTTCCTTCGAGTCTTATATTTCTAATGTATACTTTTCTAATTAGCCACATTAGTAAACCATAATATGAATCATGAAAAAATGGTGGACAATAAAAGCCATTTGTCTTCGTCCCTGAATGTTTGCATTCTTATAATATGGCTATCTGTATATGCTATTCTGATAATTCATTTCCTAAAACATTAATGAAATAGAATTGCAAATTGCTAACCCAGAAACTGCACAAGTACAACCCTTGCTCCTTTCTGAATCCCATTCTAATTTAGAAATGTACAGCTATTATTATCAGTCACGTTCTAGCCTTTGCAAAAATGTTCCTTCTCAAATCTTTCTGGATCTGGAACTGTTAAATGTTTGTATTACAAATAGATGTCCTCCTGTAGAAGAGGGTCAATAATTTTCTTGATCCATCAAAGTAATTAAGTAAGAGTAGGTACTACTTGGAAATACAGAAAAAAAGTGTCAAAAATGGAAATATAGAAAAAAGTGTCAGAAATATTACTACACATAATAGTGCATATAATGTCCAACTTGAAAGCGAAAGCAGTAACATGGTAAATATATATTTATAAATAATTTTAAAGGTTGTATTTTACATAGTGATTTTCATTCTATTTAAATTTATACCATATCACTTATACTTTCTGCCCTCATTATTTGAAATAACATGTCTATAACATTATTATACCAAACATATTGATTGGTCTTTGGTGTACATGTCTTGTTTCTCTTGTCATATACCATAATCAACATGCAGGTCACAATTATTCTTTTATTTCCCCAGGGTCACAACATTTCCAAAGAGAGGCATTATTGACATTTTGGATGAGACTGGGTTCCCTGCATTGCAAGAAAATTAATCTTATTGCCTTCTGGACACTAAATGCCAAAAGTACCTTCCCCCAGCAACTCCAGTCACTTTGACTACCAAAACTGTCCCTATGCATTTCCAAGTCACTGGAGGCAAAAAGATATCATGTAAATTGTTTAAAACAACAGGAATAAAGAGATCTTTAAAGGCTGCTGAGTGACAAAACAGGTCACAAACTAAAGAGCAAGATTCAAAAATGGTAACAAATAAAACAAAAAAACCACTTCTCAACAGAACCAATGGAAGACAGAAGCTAATCTAATAAGGCTTTAAATACCTTCAAAAGGGAAAATTATTTTCTAAGTAAAATTCTATATCAAACTACTCATTAACTGAATAAAGATTTTTCAAATATGCAAGACTTCAAACATTAGCTAAGACCATTTAAAGAGACATCTTTTAAAAAATCACTTTCTTCCCAAGAATACATGCCTTATAAATATAACACAAATGTTTTATTTTAACTGTAGCCAATATTCAATTTTTCTTTAGAGAGAATAAAAATCGCCACCTTTAGTTTCTACTGGCATTGTTTACTGTCCAGGAGTAAAGATTCAGGAAAGCAAGAATAGCAGTGACCATAATCAGGACACAAACGAGCACTTTCAGTGAAGGCATGTATTGGCATTTGTTCCAGACATTATTAGAGAATAAAAGCAGCAGTTGCCTCTTGTTGATTATCCGCTATGTATAGGTAGTCCACACTAGCACTTTATACACATCAATAATCCCCACTCCTGGACAATAAACAACGCTAGCAGTAGTTTTATAAGGCAGATGTTATGAAGCTTATTTAACAGAGAAGGAAGGTCCCTTGTACAGTACATTAAAGAAATTTTTCAGCTTCCAAAATAAATAAAACATGAAGGTATTTTATTTGCTGTCAGGTAGGTTCAAATAAATATTTGGGGAGTAAGCTTTTCCTATCTGCTCTTTAGGGATCAATTTTTCTTAAATTATTTCAGTTAGGATGACCGATATGTGATAGCCAGGAGGTACAAAAAATTTAGGTCATCACAAGAGTGACTAAGTATCCCAGACTACAGATGGAGGCTGGATAACCATGTATACAGAATAAAAATTCAATTAGGCTTGGCACACCGTGTGGGGAGAATTTGACTTCAATCCATCTAAAGGAAAAAATGAAAAAAATTCTAATTTACAATTGAGAATTAAGGGGTGCTCAGTCTGTGGAACTATACTGCAGTTATGTTAACAGGAAAGTATCAAATTTCTTCATTTATTTCTAGATCCAATCTACTGAAAGAATTTCTGGACTTTTCTATCATTGTTCTTACTAACATCTAACAACTTCATTTGTATATCCAACCACTGTCATGCACCAGATTTCTTATTTCAAAAGTACTGTCCCAGAAAAGAAAACAAGAAATTCTTGTACAGCTTATTAAGTTTAACAAACAAGTAAAGTTAGGAAACTGCCTGATAATAAAAAGAAAAAAATCATTCCATTTTACTTTTAAAATATTATCTTCAATTACTTGAATTGATGATGTACGTTAGACTATAGAATAAAACAAGTAAATTTTACTAATAATGAACATACTTCATTTCCATTATTATGCTGAGATAATACAGTGAGAATGAAATCCAAAGGAAATTATTTTTAAAAATAAGAAATTCCATTAAGAATAAATTAAACTCACAGAGGTAGAAAGGAAAAATTGTGCTTTTAAAAGAAGATAGTTTTCATATATCTCCATTTCATTCCAAAATGAAGTAATAGCCATGAAAGGGAGGTCCTTAAATGTTTCCTCGTTTTTGGATTTCCTTAAACCCCAATACCTTTTATCTTAGGTGGTTAAGTCATAACGTCATGTATAAAATAAATATCTTGAAACTGAGCTAATCTGTTGGATAAATAATAGATAATGCTCTATTACTAAATTATGGGAAAGGATTTTAAATAAACTAATCAATTGGAAAGACAGCTCCTCAGTTCTCCAGCCAGAATCTAGTTGCTCTCTGCCACCCTTTTTGAGAAGGCAACATGATTCCAAAATATACAAGATACCAATTAGCACCACAGGCCAGGTCTATAATCACTCTAATAATAAATATACCATGATATTTTTCTGTTCAAGCAACAGAGTAAAATCCATTACCATTTTTATAAATGACCCAAAGGGAAAAGATGGGAAAAACATTAATAGAAATTGGTAACATTCAATATTAAATAACAGAAAATAAGATTAGCAAAAATAATAGAAAAATGTATTACAAAATAGATAAAACTGTGAAAACATTGACAAGATCAAGGTGATAAAAGCTCATATGAGAAAACTAATCAAAGAATGCTACATGAGTAATAGTATGATGAGATAAAATGTTCCTATAATACCAGATCATGAGTTTCAAAATATATATTTACAAGATAATTGATTATGTTTTATGTCACCATGATTTGAAATGCAGAATCATTAAGAATAAATTTATTAACTGTCACAAATCATTTCAGTCTGTATATAAGAATGTGCTGAATTAATCAGGCAACTTAAAATATTATTAAATAATATTTTTTCACAGAATATTCATTATCCAGCAGCAGTTATAACTGCATTTTATGGCAAAAAAAGAGGTAGAATATGTTTCCCAATACTAATCTTCAACTTAATTCTAAGACACCTACCTGAAGAAGTGACTGAATATTTATTAAGATCTTACTATATGCCTGACTCTACATTAAAGGTCTTTTACCTACATTATTTCATGTAATCCTCACAACCAACCTAAAAGGGCAATATTATCATCCTTATTTTACAAGTGAAGAAACAAAGTAATGTGCCTCAACCATAGGCTTGCACTAGAAAATACTGAAGCCAGAATTAAACTGAAATCTAACTGAAGCTAAAGCCCCTGATTTTTCCATTATGCCAAGATGCTTGCTCAAAGGGAAAAAACCAGAATGTAAGCAACAACACGTTGGTTACAGTTTTATCACCAGCATCTGTTCCTTTCTCATAAGATGCAGAAATCACAAAAGTTCTTTCACCATCCCTGATGGGCTGAAAAATAAATCTGGGTACTAGGAGTGTCACAATCCTAACCTAAAATTAATAATCTCTTTTCATTAATGCAGAAAAACTAAAACCCCTATTGACAAATGTACCAGTATTTAGAAGCTCACAAACTGGCATTTAGAATAGCATAGTGTGTAGGGTACAACCTCTGGAGAGGAACTACATAGGTTTATATGATTGATCTGCCATTTACTAGTTTTGTAACCTATAAAATAGGGGTAAAATATTTAAGCTTTCTGAGCCTTGTCTTTAAGATACAGGTAATAATAGAGCATACCTCAGAGAATAAACTAAGTTAATATATGTAAAATACTTAGAACAGTATCTGGCTTCCATAAGCGCTTCAGTAAATGTTAACTATCATTATTATTATGACTGTTATTAGTATTACAATTATGCAAATGAACTTAATGACATCAGGAAAAAACCCAATAATCAAACAAGGTGCTTCCCTATTTACACATTCCCATCATCACCCACCCCCACTTTTAGTTAGGATCCTTACCTTGCTTTAGATTTTTTGGTTTTTTCTTATTGAAAGCATAGCAGGAAGAATGCTTTAATAAAAACTTCTTTATTGTCATATTATAATAGCCACATTATAGAGAAAATTTAGATACATCAGAAAATCAAAATCATACTCTAATTCTGTTTTACACTTAAAATATACTATAAACATTCTCCAAATGAAAATCTTCTCTACACCCTTTAAAATTTTTCTACATTAAAAATGCTAATATTTAAAAAGTTAAAAATCACACATAATTCTATCATTAAAAACACATATAAAACGAAAGTTCCACCTTCTGTCTCCAGTCATTACCAACAGTTTCAGAGGTTATTCTTTTTTATAAAATTCATACATACATACCTACGCACTTTAATTTTTTTAACAACAAAAAAAGGAAACTAATGCTACATCTCATGGGCTGCAATGTATTTTTTATTTTTATTTTTATTTTTTTTAGAGACAGGGTCTAACTCTGCTGCCCAGGCTGAAGTGCAGTGACGAGATCAAAGTTCACTGCAACCTTGATCTCCTGGCCTCAGGCACACCTCCCACCTCAGCCTCCCAAAGAGCTGGGATTACATGCGGGAGCCACAGTTTAAACCCGGCCTACTTTTTAAATTAACAGTAAGTATCTCGGGTATCTTTTTAAGTCGATGAATAGGTGTTATCTCATTCATTTCAATACTGCATGTTTTCTTTTAATGAAGGCTACTTTAAATATAATATAGTAACCAAGTTGAGGGTGGGGTCTGAGTTATACTCAGCATTGTTTTCTCCAGTGCTTAGCTACTATAGAATCAGGGAAATAGGAGGCACTTCGTAAATACTTGCTGAAAGAATGACAGAATTACTGAAAACACTGGGAATGGAACAAGCCTCCAAGTTCAAAATTGCTACCGGTTTAACACCATCACACATGCTTAGCTAAAGGTGCAATAATGAAATAGAAAATGTACTCTTCTATTTTGCCTTCTGTAAGAGAGGTTTGTATCAAAGTACATTGGAGTAGATTTAGATTGAGTTCAAATGATTACAGAAAAAGACTGCATAACACACAAAAAAGTAAGCTTATGAAAAGCCATCTGTGATTTGCTCCAGAGAACACTGAGCTCTAGACCAAATAAATTGTTTCTCCTGCTTCCTAGTGATGTCTTTGACAAAGTCACAAAGAACCCTAGTTTCCTCATCTGTAAAGTATAGATAATGATTGTTATTACGGGATTATAGTAAAGATTCAATTTGAAAATATATGTAAAATTGCTCTCTCATTCTTGGGTCTATATAGGGTCTTTGGAATAAAACTGACCACTGGAATTAAATTCCAGTCCTACGACTGAGCAGCTGCGTAACTTTATAAAATTGATATAATGCTACTTATTTCTTTCATTCATTCAGTTGCTCATTATAGCTACACCGACTACTGACAGTGTCATGCATACGAGGACAGTGACACTGTCCTAATCACTATATATGAAGCAGTAAGAAAGACCCATTTCCCTCTATCCTGTGCTGCTTCAGTTATAATGAGAAGAGGCAGATGACAAAACAGAACAAATAATGTAGCTTTAAACTGTAATAACATCTATGAAGGAAATGGACCATTATATATGATAAAACTGGGAGCAGTGAGGGGAACATCAATTGAAGGAGGGAACTTCTCTGAAGAAGTAGTGCTTCAGTTGAGCCCTAAAGAATGAGAAGAAATGCCATGAAAGTAGGGAAAAGTAGTCCAATAAGAAGGAACAACACATACAAAGGTCCTGGTCTAGAAATCTGCTTCATGAAGGTAAATTCTAAGTAAAAACATAATTGCCATTAATTATTTTATTTTATACTCCAGTGGCCCAAAATTGATGTCCATTACACTAAAAACACCAAATCCCAGGAAAAAACTGGCCACAAGAATTAACATTAGTTTTTATCTGGCATGGCATTTTCTTTCAATTATATTTTTGTAATTATTCATATATACTATGCCTGTCTAGAAAGTATCAAGCCATGTAACCGTTCTCATTATATTAACAACAGCTGGCTACTTTCTGGACAGCCCTCATAGACAGTTGTTTTCCTGTTCTTATTAAATTCTTTCATAGCTATGACACATTAAACTAAAGACTAAGCTCAAAATAAACATATTTATGATACTCAAGTTTGAGGTTTTTTTTGTATTTGTAAGGACCTGCTTGGACTCTGCAAGCAAGCTGAGCATGGCTGGACAGGGGCATCTCTGCAGTTGTATCGTTGGGGTATGTGGCATGGCTTCTCAGATTTCTCATGGTTTGTTCATTTATAACAGCAATGTTCTTCTGCTTTATTCTCCTCCTTTTTTAATTGGCTTATCTCTCCATTTTTTAAAGGGGGTTTCAGATACTAAAAAATTAACTCTATAAACAAACTGCAGGAATATGGTTATATCACAAATTTCATACCAAAAATATGCTAGCTCAATTGGATGAATTTTAATTTCTCTTCCACCTCTAAAGATATTCTGCAGTATCCTTTCTAGCAATTTTGCCTTTTCTCTATCAGTTACTAACAGTCACCCTTAAACACAGCTTTGTTTTCTGGTGAAAGTGAAAGTCTTGTTCTTTCAACTTATGATCACGCACGCATCCATGCCTGCAGAGTGCCTGAATGTGTCCCAGGCAACTTCCCTCTAGCTTCTCCTCAGATCTTAGCTTAGATTTCATTTTTTCTGGGAGGTCCTTCTTCCCCAAACCCCATCAAGACAAAGTCAGGAACCCTTCCTATGTGCTCTGACAAGAGGAAAATCTCAGGTGCCATACTATCAGAATGCTTGTAAATACAGGGACCACAATGTCATAAGAACACAAACCAGAGCATTTCAAACTTAACTATAGTGAAAGACCACAGTTTTTATTGTAGCTGTTGGTTCTTGTTTTAATTTCCAATCAGCTCTTGTAAAATGTATTAACAAATGTTGAGACAGTGTCAAATTGCTAAATGAGTTTCTAAACACTTACTCTCAATTTCAGTACTTAATGTGAACTTGTTCATGAACCTGACAATAAGTGGCACTTATTGTCATAGACTCTTCACTATTAAATAGGGAAACAAGTTGTCCACAAACAGATTGAAAATAATTAATTCAAGTTAACCTTAAAGTACCATCTAGAAATTTGGGGATAAATCTGTGCTTAAAAAAAAAAGAATGGAATAGTAGAAAGGAATCAGCCTTATAAGAAGAAAAAGTCAAAGGCCAGGAAGGTCATAGTAATAGAGAGAAAGTGACAGGTAGTAGGTAGATAGCTACCCATTCCTTCTGTCTTCTGCTGTGCTGACAGCTTATGACTTTAATTTACATAGCAAGCATTTATTCCTGGCTTTCAAATAGGCATTCTACCACCGATTTCAATCAATGCAGAGTAATGCTGTTTGATACAATTAGATGTAAACATACACAATAGCCAATACATGGGTGTTCCTTTCTCTTTTTTTCACTAATCCCATGACAGATCAGAGTGATCCTTTTCTTGACGAAAGCCTTCACCAGAACATACAGCCCAACACATGCATATTTTCTCACTCTTCTTGACCTAGTTTCCTTTGCCCTTCCAATTAGGCTATTAACATTATATCACATTTCCTTCATGTGGTCCTTATTCTTCAGTCTTCAAAATTCAAGCTGTATGTCTATAAGCCAAACTATGTACAGTGACTTGAAATTTGATTATAAGAAAATAAAACAAAAAGATACCTCCTACCATCTAACAAAGACCTGCAACTTGGTGTGAACTACACATAGATCATTAATATTATCTTTATATCTGCTAATGTCTAAATATATTATTTATATCTGAATATTATACACACTTAAAATTATGTAGTCCTGTTAACCAAGATAAATACTAATTCTTACAAAATCCAAAGAAAATAGAGTAATGAAACGCCATAAAAACAGTATATGCAGTATAGTCTGAATATTATTCCACCAATAGAAAAGTCAATGGAGCATTTTAAGCAAGTGGGTGCTAGGATAAAATTTGTGTTTCAAAAGGTCACTGACTGCAATATAGAGGATGAGATGATAAAGTTCTGCAAAGAACAGTGAAAGGTTCTAGTGAAGAAGAGCAGAGGGAGTGGAGATGATAGATGACGAATGGAGGATGTTGTTGCCTCTGCTATTGCTAATCATGATGAAGATGATGGCATGAACTGCCATAAATATGGAGGCCTATTTGCCAAACACTGTGCTTAGCACTTTATATGCACTATCGAATTTGATCTTCCCAAAACCCCTATAACCCTATAATAGGTGCTGTTATTATTTCCTCATTTCCTGATGAAGAAATTAAGGTTTAACAGTTATGTAGCTTGCCCAAAGACATACAACTAGTAAATACCAGAGTTGTGACTTCAGGGGTAGAATCAGTTGTATTTACCTACTCCAGCACCCTGTCCCTTTCTTTCGGTAACAAAAAACAATGTAACCCAACCTCATTTTTTCCCCAGAACATTAATAAAAATGTCAACTAGAATTACGTTTGATTCCAATTTAAGTACATAACATCAGAAAGTTAATGCTAAGAGAAAATTTATAAGAAAAGTAGATGCAATGAGCAATTATTTCTAATGGAATTTCTAAAAATCAGAACAAAGAAATGACAGCACCTTTTGCTCTTTTAGAGAAAATTACATAATGTGATAGGAAAGTAAGTGTGTTACTAACCCGCACTAAATTTTTCAGAAAGAATATCATCCTTAAGGGATATATTTTTTAAAAAACATGCCTGACAAATTACTGTACACAGAATCTGATATGACATAATGAGTCCATAACAGGCCAAGACTTACTCAGCTAAATTTTGACTACTAAAATTTAAAAAAATTCTCAGACAGCTTATGCTGATACAAAACCTAAAGGAAAGGTTTGACTATTGAACTACATTAGAAACAAAAATTTTTAAAATTCTAAACATACACATAACTGAATCACAATTACTTTTTCTTTTTTTCCTTCAGAGACAGGGTCTGGTTCTATTGTCCAGGCTGGAGTGCAGTGGCACAATCACAGCTCACTGCAAAATCAAACTCCTGGGCTCAAGTGATCCTTCTGTCTCAGCCTTCCATGTTGCTAGAACTACACACACAGCCATGCCCAGCTAATTTTTTTTTATTTTTTTATAGAGACAGGATCTTGCTATGTTGCCCAGGCTAGTCTCAAACTCCTGGCCTCAAGCAATCCTCCTACCTCTGCCTTGCAAAGTGCTGGGATTATAGGCATGACCCATTGTCCCTGGCCACAATTTCTCTTTTATATAAATTTGGGTATGTTACAGACCCAAATAATGATGCTGATGATATGAACATAAATAAAATTATAAGATCATAACTCTCTTTATTAGTTGTCCATAAGGCATTTAACCATTAAACATTATGGAGACTCTATCCTGAAAAGCTTTCTAGATTTTCCTTAGAAAAATGTCCAACATTTTCTCCCATCAATGAAGAGTTAACTTTAGAACATAAGATTTATAGAACAAGAGCCAAATTCTGAGGAAAGACCAAAGTAGAGATTCAATTTTATAAAAGTAAAGTTTATTCTGGACTTTAACTCCAATTTAAAAAAAACATGAAATCTTAAAATGAGCTGAAAAAACAATTCAGTTGACTTGCCTCACTGTTTTATTTATTTATTTTACTATGAACCTCAGCTTACCTAAGAATACCAGCACTTAGTAGTGTGAGTTGGTTAACAAGAGAAAAAGTAACAGGATGATATCTGCAAAAGCTACCTGAGGGCAACCACATGCCAAGTTTTCCCTTCAGTCCTGTTACCTTCATTGAACCCATAAAGATAAAACCAAGAGAATATAAGAAACATATTCAAGCATAAAAATCTTCTATCTGTATACTTTTTAATTTATTGTCCAGCTATTTTTATTTATGTGTTATTATCTCTCTCTTCTGCATCATCAAAGAGAGTTTAGAGTCAGAAAAGCTGCCACTGAAGGAATCGGCTCCTGATTAGGCAAACATTTAAAACAATGAAACTGCAAATCAAGAAGTGTTTTCAAGTCTACCTGATTAAAGTATTCTCTAGCCATTCAAAACAACTAGTTGGTCTTATTTTGGCAATAAAACTTTGAAATAAAGGACTAAATATTATTATAGGTTACAAATATACCAGATCATATCTGATTACTATATTCAAAACTTCTGCTAAGCCCTTATATTTTGTTAGTATTGTTTTGGTTTATATTAAGTAAATGATGAAATTCTTTTTCATAAGCATTCCTATGTCCCTTTCGTTTGTGGTTTATTCTGTCTCATAAACTAGTAAGCTTCTTTGGGGCAAGAGCTACAAAATCAATCTACTTCTCTGAATTTTTTGAGTGAGGTATTTTATTACACTTTGTATACCTACCACTTAACACAGATATATTACAAACAAATACTAAATAAAATACTTTATATATAGAATAAAGAATAAAGAATACTTTATTTATAGAATGAATAATCCCTCTCAATGCATACAATTGTGGTCTGATTTTAATCTTAATTCCATTTTACCCCATTTTCTACACTGCACTCAGAAATTATTTTCTTAAAACACCAAAATAAACTTCATTGCTCTCACATCAAAAATCCTTTCATGGCTTTGCATCACATTCAGATAAAAATCAAAACTCCTCAGGACAAAATCCTTATGATCTGCCTCCAGCCTACCAATTTTATCTTTCTCTCTCTCTCTCTCTCTCTTTCTCCCCCTGCTTCTACCACACCCTCCCAGGCACAGGGAACTGGTGTTTTGATGCCTCCAAGCCTGTAAGCACAAAGCTCCCTCTACTTGGACTGTCCTTCCCCAAGTACTGCTCCTTGGATTGGCTAAATGCCATCTCCTCTGGGAAGCCTTCTGCCCATATCCTGTGTTGATTAGCTGGCCTCCTCATATACGATATTTGGGAAAGAATAAAAATATTGCTTCCTTAAGAACAGTGATCATCAAGTGTGTCAGAAAACTCTAATGTATTAATAAGTGGAAATGGGGGTACGGATAATTTCTGGTGTTAGCATTATCACAAGAACCTGTGAATTTCAATAAAATTTAAGAGCCTGTACAAATATTTCCAACTTCTTGAATTTGGAAATTTATAAAAATCACAGGCTATATTCCTTGTAAAAATTAAGGGTCTGGAATACTATTATAATTTTCATATTTTTCTCATTCTACCTGACTCTGTCATATTAATTACAGTAATATAAATAGAACACATTCTACTTAAACAATATCCTGTATTAACAAATGTGTTCACAAATTTCTGTACCCTCAGAAGTAAATCTCTCTAATGCTGATAGATTTTGAGTTCCGTATTCATTTCATGTATCTTAACTAAATTTTATACTTTTCCAAGTGGAATGCTAATACCACTTCATTCTGTGAGAACTGACACATGACAGCCACAGAGATCATAAATGAGTTACCATTTTCTGTTTTAACCTCATCATGGTTTAGGAGACATTATAGAAGTCAAATGCAAATGTAGGGGGACAGGAGGATGAAAGGAAATCAAAGGAGCTCTCAGTGGGACAGTATAAAGGGAGACTAGGACAAAAATACTAATAAGCATGAGTCAGGAAGAAGTTAGACTTGAAACAGCAGCAGACATTCTCCTGCTGGCTTTGCAGAAGCAAACAACATGTTGTAAATGGCCTGTGGAGTGGGCCATAAGGCAACCACCTGAGGGCAGCTTCTAGGAACTGAAAGCAGTTCCCTCACCAACATCAAGCAAAAAACAGAACTTCAGTCCTACATCCACAAGAAATTAATTGAATTCTGCTAACAACCAGTGGTCCTATAAAAGGATCTCAATCCTCAGGAAAGATCACAGCCCCAATGGAAATCTTGATACCAGCATGTAAGATTTTAGGCAGAGGCCCCAACTATGAGTTTTCAGCCACTAACTTTGTAGTAATTTGTTACACAGCAACAGAAAACTAATACATCATGCTTACAAACCTAGTCTACGGCAAACATTTGTTTTCTCAAATGATACATAGGCTTCCATTTCCATGAAATCTGGACATTTCAAATTTGTTATAAAAGCATTTTACCTCTGAGCTTATTTGGTTGGATTCAAAATACATGTGAAAGAGAAAGCTGAATTTTAAAGTATATTTCCTTAACCTTCTAGATCATATTTTAAAAATTTACTATTTTAAAAAATATTCACAATATTACATGCTTAGGAAAAAGCTACATGTTTAATATACTTATTTCTCTCGTCAACATTTGTTAGTCACTAAAGTATATATTAAAAAATACATCACACTGTGAAAGCATATTCACTCACTGTATGAACATTTTTATATAAGATGTAATATGTGAAGAATGAAGAGATAGACCAATTTCACAATCAAAATAAGTTATATAAGTTTATATAATAATAAATTTTCCAAAACAATCTGTTTATGTAGCTAAATCTGTCATCTAGACAGGAGTAAAGTTTGGGAAAATAGTTTGGTGATATTCATCATCACACAGGGGGCTAAATAAGCTACCATTTATGTTTTCAGAATAATAATTAAAATTTTCTTCTGTGGTTTTGTCAAACAGGAAATTTGTAATTTAATAACTTTATAGGCTGGGAGCAGTGGCTCACACCTGTAATTCTAGCACTCTGGGAGGCCGAGGCAGGAGAATTGCTTGAGCTCAGGAGTTGAGGCCAGCCTGAGCAAGAGTGAGACCCCATCTCTACTACAAATAGAAAAAAATTAGCCAGGCATGGTGGCACGTGCCTGTATTCCCAGCTACTCAGGAGGCTGAGGCAGGAGGATTGTTTGAGTCCAGGATTTTGAGGTTGCTGTAAGTTAGGCACTCTAGCCAGGGCAACAGAGAGAGACTCTGTCTCAAAAAAATAAAAATTAAATAAATAAGTTTATAAACAGACACCTAGAATATAGGTTCATATTATCAGTTGCTATATTAAACCTTTTTGTACAATTTCAAATAAAGTTTTGTCTTTTAAAAAGAAATTTATGAAAAAAGAAAGAAAAAGAAAAAAGAAATCTACTTTCAGTTAGCCTACCTTCCACACTCAAATTTCCCATTTTAGATTCCAAGAAATCAAATAATGTGCTTGGTGCTGATGGCCTTGCATTTCCCAGGTCCTCTTCATCTTCAGATCTTGCTCTCCCCCTGCCTTTTCCTCTACCTTAAGATTTAAAAGCAAGAAATATATTTATTATATATGCAAAAACAAAAGGAGGAGATACACTAAAATATAATCAGCAATCATTATAACATTTTAAGTAGGATTTTGTTTTTCATTTCATTTCATATTTTTCTGTATAGTCTATACCTTTTATAACAAAAAAGTTTTGTTTTGTTTGTTTTTTAAAGAGACAAGGTTTTGCTATGTCACCCAGGGTGGAGTGCAGTGGCTATTCACAGGCACAATCATTGTGCACTGCAGCCTTTAATTTCTGGGCTCAAGTGATCTTCCCGCCTCAGCCTCCTTCCAAGTTGCTGGGACTATAGGGATGTGCCACCACACCACCCAGCAGAAGTTTTTGAATGATTATATTAAATAGTTCCTTTAATCCTCTAAATGATCTATTCAGAAATTTGGATTTGTTCATATAAATTATCTTTTAAGAAAAAAATCATTTTTATAAAATTTTTGCTTAATCACAGATTTTTTTATAAAGAACATGGGACTAGGACTTGAAAAATCACATAACACCTTAGACCATTCAGTGATTAAAGAAAAACCATGAGCTAGATGCAGTGGTGCACGCCTGAAGTCCCAGCTAGTCAAGAGGCTGAGGCAGGAGGATTGCTTGAGCCCAGGAGTTCAAGACAAGCTTTGGAAACATCTCTATAAACTAGACCCCATCTCTTAAGAAAAAAAAGAAGAAAGAAGAAAGATGAAGATGACCAAATAAAAGTTATATTCTCATTAATTTTAAAAAGTTTACAAGTCATTTATACAAGTGGCACAATTCTAGAAATAATGATCAGAACTAGTCACTTCATATCATATTTTCTCTATTCCTCATAACAACCCTATTAAATAGGGCATTATTAGACCCAGTTTATGTAAAGAAGAAGACAATGAAACTGAGGAAAACCTGCAAATGTCTCCACAGTTTCCACACTGGCATTCCTTCCATTTACCACAATGTTGAATAAACTTACAGCACACACAGCAATAAAATCCAGCCTCTGTCAATAACATATGTTCCTCTGAAAAGCAAACAATATTATCTGGCACATTGTTTAATAAATTATACCTCTCAGAGATGGACCCATAACAGGTTTCTGTTTATTGCTGTTAAGAAGTACATTTAATGCTGCTTCTAAGTTGTTGCCATTATCCATAAGAGCTTGCCTTGATGCTTCCTTACTGAAGCCCATTTCTGTTATATGCTTCAGAGCCTTCTCATCAACCTGTAAGGAACAGAGAAAAAAACCTATGCTGATAGCCCATAAATAAAGCAAGGTATAAGTTTTTAAATATTCACTGTCTTTTAACTAAAAACTACATCTCATACTCATGGAATGAGAATATCATACTAATACAGCATTTACTTGCTGATTTTTTCACATCAATAGCAAGGAAGAATCTGTATGATATGTGGGGCTGCACCTTGAGTACTCTCTGACTTCACAAGTATCATTGAAAATGCAAAACAAAAAAGAAAATTTTATGATATGTTAGAGTAAGGCCTTTGAAAATAATATCAACAGTGAAAACTACCTAATGAAAATTTTTCATGGTAAAAAATAGAAAAATTTTGATATTTCTCCGTCCTAGAAAGGAAATGTAATGTATACAGCACCTCTCCAAAAATGCAAAGTATAAATTGAAGCTAACAAAATGGTACCACTCAGTAGTTCTGGGGGTGATTTTACTCACCATTGCTTCAGTATTCTACTCTATATTCATTAGCAATACCATCTATGAAGCTTTGGCAGCTGTACTCCAAATAGGAAAGTCTACTTTATACGTGTGCCAGAATCCAAATCTTGAAAAATCTAGACTTGAGTAAATTCACAAACCACATAATTGGTATAAACTTATCCCATAAAGAAATTTCTTGAACCAAAGCCACCCAAGGAAAACATAACTTTAACTTTTGTACATCTAAAAGTTAACATGGATAGATGCTTTAAATTAGCCTACACATGGCATGCAAGTTGTAGACACCCATTATGATGTCCATGCAGATACTGATAAAAGCACAGTACTTTTTTCCAAACCCTGTGTCACAGAATCCTTCTAAACACAGTAGCTACTACCAACAGATCAGAGTTGAGAGAAAATCTATTTACCATCCTTGCTATAGATATGCTAAATTAAATGAAAAAATAGTTGGACATCAAAACTATTATTTACCTTTCTTATTCAAAAATTAATCTGAACATAGTAATCAAACCTTCCCCAAACCTTCCCTCTCCAAATTGTCTTCCAAATAAATATGTAATTAAGAATATTGTCCCATATGTAGAACTTGACCAAAAAATACTTTAAATGATCCATTAAAATGCAACCTGCTTCTTGGTATAACTTATTCTGCCTTTCCCGTTGACCTGATATGCAGTTAACCAAACACCCAATCACAGGTATTGGCAAGGCCAAGCTATCTCTGATGGTTCTAGTGGAGAATCCTTCCTTGACTCTTCTAGCTTCTCTTTTTTGCTGGCAATCCTTATCATGTAGATGCATCACTCCAGTCACAGGGCCATCTTCTCCCTGGGTGTCTTCAAGTCATCTTACCTCTATATGTGTGTCTGTCTTTGTGTCCAAATTACCCCTTTTAATAAGGAGACTAGTCATATTGGATTAGGGCCCATCCTTATGACCTCAAAAAGATTTGTTCAAGTCCTAATCGCCAGTACCTCAGAATGTGGCCTTATTTGGAAATATTGTCCACAGAGGTAATCAAATTAAAAAGAGGTCATATTTTTGTCAGACACAGAATTCTTGGTTGAGCTTTATTTCCTTCAGTACTTTGAATATATCATTCCATTGCCTTCTGACCTCCATAGTTTCATGTAAGAAATTGGCTGTTACTAAAGATCCCTTGTACTTGAGACACTTCTTTCTTGATGTTTTCAAGATTTCTCTTAAAACAATTTGCTTATAAAATGTGCTTTGATCTGAATCTTGAGTTTATCCTACTTGGAATTCACTGAGTTTCTTGGGTTTGCAGATTCATGTCTTTCATCAAAGTTGGGAATTTGGGACCATTATTTTTTCCAATATTTTTTCTGCCCCTGTCTCTTTTTCCCATTGGGAATCCAATAATATATATAGTGGTACCTTTGATGGTATCACATAGGTCCCTTAAGCTCTGTTCATTTTTCTTCACTCTTTTTCTCTTATTACCATTCAGACTGGGTAATTTCAATTACCCTATCTTCAAGTTTGCTGATTCTTTCTTCTGTCAGATTAGAAGTCTAATCTGCTATTGAATCCATTTACTGAAATTTTTAATTTCTCCCATTGTACCTTTTAGCTCCAGAATATCTATTTGGTTTCTTTCTATAACTTCTCTTTATTGATATTTCCTACTGTTCATACAGCGTTCTCCTGGTTTCCTTTAGTTCTTTGTGAATGGTTTTCTTCAGACCTTTGAGCATATCCAAGATAGTTAATTTATAGTCTCTGTCTAGGAAGTCCCTTGGCTGGGCTTCTTCACAGATGATATCTATAGATTTCTTTTTTTCCTGTGAATGGGACAAACTTTCCTGTTTCTTTGTATGGTTTTCAATTTTTTGTTGAGAACTGGACATTCTGAATACTGTAATTTGGTAACTAGAAATCAGATTCTTCCTCCTCCCCAAGTATTGCTGTTGTTGCTTGACAAAGTCTACAATCATCAATATGTCTAGTGACTTTTCTAAACTTATTTTTGCAAGAAATATATTCTTTGTGATATGTGACCACTGAAGTCTTTGTTCTATCATCTCTGTGGTCAGCCATTGACCTGCGTCTTTCTTCATCATTCATTACCATGGATGCTACAAGTATTTGACTAGGCCTGACAGTTCTAAAATAGTTACTTCAGACAATGCTTGCCAGCTCAATAGTTGCTTTGGTGGAGGGGCTGACTCCTAGAGCTTTCTACTCCACTATCTTTGTGATGTCATTTCCTTCATATATTTTTAATCCTTACAACACCCCCAATTTGCTAATCTTCTCTGTTGTTCTTTGTCAAGACATGTCCAGAGAAGTGTTCTTAATTTAGAAACTTCTTGAGTTAGGGACCATCCTTTTTTCAGCTCACTGTATCTGCTCTCCATTGCTATTTAAATTCCCTTTCTTTTTAATTAAAAAAAAAATGAGATGGCCTCTTCAAGGAAGAGATAGCCTGGCCCATAGTTATAAACCCATTCCCCTTTACCAGTGATTGATATAGAAGTAGGTATGTGGCCTAATTCTAGTCAATATGACAGAAACAAAAACTTCCTAGAGATTTGAGAAAAGATTTTCTTCTGTGATAAAATATACCTATGCCCAGAAAAATTCCCCCCTTTCTTTCCTGCCTTGAACTTTTTCTGTGAAAATTTAGCTTGTAGAGAATCCTGTAATCCTGAGGAGAAAGCCAAGAAATCATGGAGATACCCACAAAAATCTCTAATATTGTAACACTGCTGAATTTTTCAACCTTTGTAACCATCTTCCTCTGGACTTCCTTTCATATGAGATAATAAACCCCCATGGTTTAAGCTAGTCTTAGGTATTCTGTACCCTACAAACAAAATCAACCAAAGTCATTCAACCTCTAAAGGCAGAGGAAAATGAATTCTTGCCAACTCCCTGAGATCTGAGGACACTGTAGCATACCAGAAATAACTTTGACTCCTCTCATTTATCTTAAAAATTCTGGCTGGGTATGGTGGCTCACGCCTGTAATCCTAGCACTCTGGGAGGCCAAGGCAGGAGGACTGCTTAAGGTCAGGAGTTCAAGACCAGCCTGTGCAAGGGCGAAACCCCGTCTCTACTAAAAATAGAAAAAATTAGCCAGGTGTGGTAGTGTATGCCTATAGTACCAGCTACTCGGGAGGCTGAGGCAGGAGGATTGCTTGAGCCCAGGATTTGGGGTTGCTGTGTGCCACACTGACGCCACAGCACTCTAGCTCAGGTGACAGAGCAAGATTCTGTCACAAAAAAAAAAAAAAATTCAGGTATATTTTGCAATTGAGTACATAATATACATGTGCTTGTTTCAATATATTCTTCCCAAAGAGCAATAGAAAACAAAACAAAATCACCTTTGAGAAAATTTGAGGCAAGATGTGGGGAAAGGAGAGAAAGGCAGAAAACTGTATGTTTTTGATGCATCATCTTTTGATGGCTTTTTATTAATCCATGCCAAAGACATTATTCAGGCATTAGTAATTTAAGTGAAATAGAAGTTTTAAGTAAATTATTATTTAAACAATCCAAAATTTTCAGTTAACTGTAATCTCTAACAAAAGCCACCTTAGAGTTGTAACATCTATTTATAATAAACTGAACAAAGCCAGTGGTGGTTGTGTAAAAAAAAATAAAAGGATCACTGAGACTGTTAAAGGAAGAATACATTAACTTTGTGGTTGATTCTTTAGCCTTACCAGTTCTCTATAAACACCTTCATGTTTCCCCTCTGATTTGGTTGACTTTTCTTTTGGTAAAACTTCCCTATTTCGATTACCAGCAGCATTCATATTGAGATTACTTCTAGCACCACCACCACCTCCTCCAAATGTCTTGGTCTTTAAATAAGAGAAACATAAAAGAGATGTAAGTAAACAGAATTCAAAAATAGTCCTAAAAACTAAGTTATGACTAAACACACCTAGCAAAACTGAATTATAAGTTTCTTAATTATGTTTTACATGAAAAATGAAATGTGAACTTATAAACACCACAAATATCTACTGGCCAAAATCTCTTCTTTTCACAAGTCCAGGCCAAGCAATAAAAAAAATTACATGATTATAACTTTTAAGTCTCTCCAACGCAAGTCATCAAAATAAATTTAAGTGCACAAAAATATAGAAAAAAATAAAATAATACAAGCGTTATGGAGATTAGTTGCCAAAATGACTCTAGGTTAAAACACTTGACTAGTGTCTTGAGTCCTGGGTTCTAAATCCAGCTACCAAAGTTACCCTTAGCAAGGCACTAAACCTAAGAATCAGTTAAATTATGTCCATGGTCCAGTAATATCCCATAATCTTAAAAAGTAAACAAAAAATACAAATTTAAACATTAAAACTCTCATTACTAACATTATTTATATTAATCACTTATTAATAATATGTCATTTCTTACCAATTACATATAAAAGCTTTAAGTCCACACTTCTTATTTTGTCTGTCTTATTTGAATAACTAAATACATAATTAAATTTGAAAATTTGATTTGATCTCATTTTTATTTTTTCAAAACTACTGTGAAAAGACTAGAACATAAAAAAATGTTGGTTTGGAAAGATACAAATCCTTGACTAAAAACATGCCACAGTTGTTACTTATACAATATCAAATTAAACATCTGGTTATATAATATTTTTATAGTTCTAATAGATCTAATACAAGAGGCAAAACCTGATTTTTAATGAGAGATAATGACCAGTATTTTAAAATGCATTTTAAAATGATCACAGTAAAAAAAAAAAAAAAAAATCACTGAGAAATTTTTTTAAATCAGATGAAAATATAAAGTAGAACCTGAAAAATAGAAAAATGATGTTAGAAGAGCATTAATGGATAACACATTCAGTATCTCTATTAGGTAGCTGATATACCACAATATTTAAATTTAATTCAAATCAAAATTAAAAGACCAAAGACAAGACTCATTACTGGATTCATTCAATTTTTGGTTTATGGAATCCCAGCAAAAAATATATTTGAAATGTCCTCATAGTCATTATTTGTATAACTATAAAAATGTGTTTATATTAATGTGATACAAAATTTCTTAGACTGGGAGGCAATGTAGCATAGTTAAGAACACAGGCTTTGGAGCTATACAACGCTGGGACTAATCTTGGCTCAGCCATTTACTAGCTCCTAACCTCAGGCAAGTCACTTAAGTTCAACATTCCACTGAGTCTCAGGTTTTTCATCCTTAAAACAAGGAAGAGAAAACCTACCTCACTGGGATATTGTGAGCATTAAATGACATCACTGATATAAAGTGATTATCTCGGTAACTGGCACATAGCAAATACTCAATCACAGATGGCAATTGCTATTTTGGTTAATATACTAGAACATAGTTACCTGAAAGGTCTGGAGCCTGACCTGTTCCAAATTTAATATATTTCTGGAATTTACATTCCGTAACTCCAAAAGTGCTTTTTCTTTTGGTGCCAGTGAAATAGTCCCATCTTCTGGATGCATTTCCTTATTATTTTCTTTCCAGTTTATGGATTAAGGAATAGGATAAATAGCTTTTTCAGAATTGCTTTTCACTGCTATAAAACAGTTGTTACTCACTAAAAATATAAATATCTGGAACCATCACAACTTAAACATTACCCATAAGGTAACTAGTGTTGCCCTTTGTGAGCTACATCATCTTGTTCATATTATGTGAATCAAGCATCCATGAGGACCATCATGACTAAGAAACTCTAGCTGGCCCTTAATGCTGCCAACTACCATGTTTCCCCAAAAATAAGACAGCCTCTTATATTTGTTTTTCCTCAAGACGACACCCTAGGGCTTATTTTCAGGGGATGTGTTATTTTTTTTAAGTACAGTACAACAATCTACATTTATTCAAATATAGTTAAGTCGTCTTCTTCTGGAACATCATCATAACTCTCCAAACCCCAAATTCCATCCTGAATCTTGCTACTCTATTTCCTTTAGAAACATTGGCCCCAATCTCTCATATCAAGCAATAGAGCTCTCATGGGGCAGATGAGAAGGGCTGCTTGTCTTCTTTACCGCTCCGCAACAAAATGCATGGGTAGTGCAGATACGCTGCGTAGTCATGCCCATCATTAGGTCTTATTTTCGGGGTAGGGCTTATATTGTGCAAATGCTTAGAAATCCTGCTAGGGCTTATTTTATGGGTAGGTCTTATTTTCGAGGAAACGGTAGCAATTGTACTATATTTCTCTAGCCCATTCATATTCTCAATGTTCTAGATCACTATCATGTTCTCCTCACTTCTCAAGCCTCCAACACCTTCTCCCTCATTGTCACTGTTGACCTTGCTTACTACCTTACTAAAAAAAACTGATATTATTAAAGAACTTGCACAGATTTTTGCCATATCAACTTACATACTGGTTTCTGCAGTTATACTTTATCTTAATACCATATATTTTATTTTACCACCATATACATGTTAAGAAGGATGTGGAGGAAATAAATGACCTCCTTGATTCTATATTAATTCTCAGTCCTCATCATATATAACTTTTCAACTGCCTTTAATAAGTTTAACAACCCCTCCTCCATGATATATTTTCTGCAATCTCTTATTTTTATCCTGTGTTACTGGTTACAGGTTGGCTGGTTCAACTTCTTCCATCTAATCTCTAAGGTTGAAATTCTACAGAATTCATTCCTTACCCTTTTCTATTCTCTATCAACACTCATTCTTTTGGTGATCTCATTTGACCTCATGATTTTAAATATCAGTTATATGCATATAACTCTTGACTGCAGGTATCTATCCCAAAGCTTAATCTTCAGTCTTACCGCCTATTAAACATTACTACATGCATGTCTGATAGGCACCTCAATAGTCACATGTTCAAAATGAAGTACCAGATCTTCCTCTCTTCACACCTGCTCCACTCCAGTCTTCTCATTTCAAGATAAGCAACTCTAACCTGCCAATTTCTCAGGGTAAAGCTTTTAGAGTCATTCTTAATACCCCGTCTTCCTTCACATCCCATATCCAATCTGAGAAATTCTGATGGCTCTACTTTCAAAATTCCAAATCTCACTACTTTGTACCACTTTGTCCAAGCCACCATCATTTTTTTTCCTGGATTACGTCAATAATTCCCTACCTTGTCTGATTCCCTTTTCCTTCTCTACAACCCAGTCTGAATACAGCAGCCAGAATTAGCTTTTTAATATATAGGACAGCTGATGTTATTGCTGTTCTCAAAGCATTCCAAAGGCTCCCCCATTTCTCTCTGAATGAAGTCCAATGTCTTTATGATGGCTTACAGGGCCCTACATAAACTGACCTCCATCATCTCTCTTGACTTTATCTTCTGCTCATCGTCCCTTTGCTCTCTCTGCTTGCACTGACCACCTTGCTGTTTAGAGCCTTTGTCATGGCTTTTCCTTCTTCCTAAGACACTCTTCCTCAGATAACCAAGTAGCTAATTCTCTTACCTCCTCAAGTCTTGGCTCAAATCTTACTATATTGAGGCCTAAGTAGACCACTATACTTAAAATTGAAATCTGCAACTTACTTATTTAGTATGTTTATATCACTTATAGGTCTATATTACATATAGATTTAGTCCTAGAATTGTCACTTGGTAACTTTGGACAAGTCCCAAGTTTGTTAGTTAGTTGTGAGTCTCCATTAACTTTCATACATAAATTGAGAAGTTTTGATGTCTATTTCAGTTCCAAAAAACTATGATTCTTTAATTATCACATATTCATGGGAGAATATAATGTGATTAATAATGACTTAAAAAAAAGAAGCACATTACAACATACTAACTATACTGCAATAAATAGACAGCTGTAACCATATCAAACTAAACCCTTGGGAGGAAAGTTTACTTGACATAAATGTAAATCAAAAGAACAACTTTCTACAATCATTAATATGTATTCCCAATATCTTCTTCTGAAATGCCATAATTTTAATATATTTTTGGGAAAAAAATAAATATATTTCATGTACACTATATAAAATGCATTAATATTAAAAATGATTTTTAAATGTGCCTTAGAGGAAATACTGAAGAAGAGCAATAGTCATGTTTATTGAGAGATTTGAGCAAGTGTGTTATCATCTAGGATAGATAGTAATAGTATTAGTTCTAAATGTTTTAAAGATTATCTATTTAATTCTCACATATGAAGTAGTTACCATTATCCTCCCCAAATTTCATAGATGAGGAAAAACGGAATACAAAAAGCTAAGCTAATACAGGTCCAAGGTTGTTAGCAGGATATGTTTCCAGGCTATGATCCCAGAGCTTGTGCTTCTGGCCCCTATACTAGACTGACGATAGAAAGGCACTGCAAGAAGAACAACCAAAATGCAAGCAGGCTACTACTAAGCATTCAAAATTAAATACGAAAGCAGTTGTCAGCTAAGTGTCATTACAGGTTCTGAATACAGGAAACTATTTCAATCTCATGACATGTAAAATTTCCTATTACAGTCTATAGAAATCAATAAATAACTAGAGAAACACCTATTCCAAATAAGCAAGAAATTCAAAACAAAAGAGAAACTGTGCCTGTCAATAGCATAAGAGGGAAGGTCTGTCATTTCAGGACATTGGTCTGGGCAAAGATTTTTTTGGATAAGACCTCAAAAGCACAGGCAACAAAAATAAAAAGACAAATAGAATTATAGCAAACTAAACATCTTCAAAACAGCAAAGGAAACAAATAACAGAGTGAAGAAACAACCTGCAGAATAGGAGAAAATATCTGCAAATTATACATCTGACAAGGGACTAATATCCAGAATATACAAGAAACTCAAACAACTCAACAGCAAAACAAAAAACCCAAATAATCCAATTAAGGGCCAAATGATCTGAATAGACATTTCTCAAAAGAAGACATAAAATTGGCTAACAGGCACATGAAAAAATGCTCTATATCACTAATAATCGGGAAAATGCAAATCAAAACCACAATGAGATATTATTATAGTTATTATTATAAATTGGGAATTGTAAAATGGCAATAATCAAAAAGACAAAAACAACAACAACAAATAACGGTGAGGATGCAGAGAAAGGGGAACTCTTATACACTGTTGGTGGGAATATAAATTAGAACAGCCATTATGTAAAACAGTATAGAGGTTCCTCAAAAAACTAAAAACAGAAATATCATATAGCTCCAGCAATCTCACTGCTGGCTATATTTCCAAAGGAAAGGAAGTTCGTATGTCAAAGATACCTTCACTTCCACGTTTACTGCAGCACAATTCACAACAGTCAAATTATGGAATCAATCTAAGTGTCCATCAGTAGATGAATGGATATACAGTCGTCTCTCAGTATCCACGGGGGACTGGTTCCAGGATCCCCCTCAGGTACCAAAATCCACAGATGCTCAAGACCCTTATATAAAATGGTGCATTATTTGCATATAACCTATGCACATCCTCCTGTATACTTTAAATTGGCTCTAGATTACTTGTAATGCCCAATACAATGTAAATGGTAAGCAAATAGCTATTATACTGTGTTAGAAAATAATGACAAGGAAAAAAGTCTGTACACGTTCAGTACAGACACAACCATCCTTTTCTTTTTTCCGAATATTTTCAATCTATGGTGAGTTGAATCCACAAATACGGAATCCACAGATACAGAAGGCTAATTATATACACACAATGGAATATTATTTAGCCATTAAAAATAGAATCCTGTCATTTGTGGCAACCTGGATAAACCTAGAGTACATTATGTTAAGTGAAAAAAGCCAGAAACCAAAAGACAAATACCACATGATCTCATTCATATGTGGGAGCTAAAAACGATCTCATAGAAGTAAAGAGTAAAACAGTGGTTACCAGAGATTAAAAAGGGTAAGGGGGAGGGAAGGACAGGGAGAGGTTGGTCAATGGGTACAAAATTAATTAGACAGGAGGAATAAATTCTAGTGTTGTATAACATAGCAGGGTGAATATAGTTAATAATAATTTATTATATATTTCAAAAGAGCTAGATGAGAGAATTTTCAATGTTCCTAATACAAAGACATGATAAATGTTTGAGGTGATAGATATGAAAATTACCCTCATTTCATCATTACACACTGTATACATGTATTGCTATCACATGTACCCCAGAAATATATACAATTATTTGTCAATTTTTAAAAAGGAGGGTTTGGGTATGTAACTACACATATACTCCAAAGATAAAAATTATTTTTTATTATACATTAAATATAATTAAGAATAAAACTAACAAAAATGTTAATAACAGACCACTGATTTATCCTCTTATTTTTACTCATTCCTCAGAAGTTGCTATTTCTCAGAAGTTGCTTTTATAGAGGAAAATTATCCACAAAAAGTGACAACTAGCCCACCTACTAACAGGAAGCCCTCTGCCATAACAAAAAAAAAAAGTTCTGTTTAATTGTTACATCATTAAGAAGAAAAGGAAGAGAGAGGGAAAAAAGGATAATTTGCTAGCCAGAGTAACTTACTGGAACTGTCATGGAGATTTGGAAAAAGAGCATATTAATAAAATAGGTAAGTTTAAGATCCCATAAAGTAGTAGGGCATATTCTACTTATGGAATATGCAAGGATAACATCAAGGATTTGCCTAATTAGTTTATCTTATGTGAAAAGACAATAACGAGTAATCTAAATAGTAATGAGTAATCTAA
Organism: Cheirogaleus medius; assembly: GCA_008086735.1. Lineage (NCBI taxonomy): Eukaryota > Metazoa > Chordata > Mammalia > Primates > Cheirogaleidae > Cheirogaleus > Cheirogaleus medius. The sequence continues at coordinate 53,011,273 of VBSM01003176.1, forward strand.
ATAGAACATAATAATAAATCAGAGAATTTTATGACTTAATTTCTTACTTCTTTGCTCTTTGCAACTTCTGCAATAGCAGCAGTTCTTTGTTTTTCAAATTCATCATTATCATTTGTAGGTTTGACAGGCATTGTAACTTGCAATGTCTTTCTTCGATCAAGTTCTCTGCTATCGACTTGGACATGAGATACACACTTCTGATAAAATAAATAGATATAAGTTAATTCAGTAGATCCAAAAGTGATGCTAGTTTTCATTAGAAAGTAGCACTTCTTAAAAAAAAAAAGACTATATCCACGACAATATCTGAGAGCCCACAAAAATACAATTCTATCCCATACACTTAAAAATAAAAGTAGAAAACTGAATAAAGTAACTTTTAAATAAATGTAATTAGTAAATGAAATTAAAAACTATACAAATATGTAGCCATCTAAACCAGAGCACATATTTAAAACATATATTGGACTAAGAGATCTAAGTTTCATTTTAGGATAATAACTTAAAATAATTTTAGATTTCAAACAGTCTAGAGTCTCCAGGGGTCCTCAAACTTTTTAAACAGGGGGCCAGTTCACTGTCCCTCAGACCATTGGAGGGCCGGACTATAGTTTAAAAAAAACTATGAACAAATTCCTACGCACACTGCACATATCTTATTTTGAAGTAAAAAAACAAACGGGCAAAAACACCCGCATGTGGCCCACAGGCCGTAGTTTGAGGACGCCTGGTCTAGACTAATGTACAATAATAGGTAAATTCGGTTTTGTAATTAAGAGCTTAATTTCCACATTTTGCTACAATATCCATATGTGGGTTAGGTAGTAAAGTTATTTTAACATATAAAAAGATCTCTCTGTGCTTATAAACCAAAGGCTAAAAACATATCCTTTTCCCCATCAGGCTGCAAAGTTTTGATTTTTGTCTCATAAAACAAATTAAGAAAGGCATCACTGCCTAAAAATAAGCCCTAAAGTTCGGTCTCTATTCCAATCCTACCAGTAAACATCCTATAAAATGAACCTTTTCTCAACTCATTAATAAAAACGAGGAGGAGAACTTCTCAAACAAATGTATTACACAAATATAGTACATTTTCATCAATATAAATATATCATATTGATACCAACACACAGCCCATGTACAAGGCTGTGATACACTGCATAAGAATTTTTCAGAATGAACTTTATAAACAAATATTATTTAAACTATACCTTTTATTACACTTCCTAATTCAAAAAAAGCCATAAAACACACTTCAAATTCTTAAGAATAATTAGATCATAAGTCTCTCTGAGAAAAAAATAGTTGACTTTATGTATTAAGCAATTTATGAAAGAGAAATATCACCAAATGTTAAGGGGAAAGTAAATTCTCACAAATATATCATTTATTATTTTCAAATATGTTATTAGAATGTTTGTACTCTGTTTTCCTTCTGGGAGATTTTATTACACTGGGAGAATATCAGTCATTAACATGGATCACACTATAGGACTTCATACCTCCTTTCATCTTGACTGTCTCTTGTTCCAAAACACAGTAAAAAAAATCAACATTTTTAAAAATACTTTCAAAATAGGCATAATGCAAAGATGACTTTAATTTTGAGTGGACCTTACAAAAAAGTTTTTGAAGAGGATGCCAGTCAACTGATCCTACCCATTTATATTCTTATAAATTGGACATCATTTTTAACCAAAAATTTAAAACACATGAGTACACACACACGTACACACACACACACTAAACCTTGTTATCAAAATGTAGATCTGTTTCCTACCTGTTTTTGGTTCGTTTTTTCTTGAGACAGGGTCTCACTTTACTGGCTGGGGTAGAGTGCAGTATCGTCATCATAGCTCACTGCAACCTCAAATTCCTGATCTCAAGCGATCTTCCTGCCCCAGCCTCCCAAGTAGCTGGGACCACAGGCACGTGTCACAAAGCCCAGCTAATTTTTTGTAGAGATGGGGTTTCACTATGTTGCCCAGGCCAGTTTCGAACTCCTGGCCTCAAGCATTCCTCCCACCTTGGCCTCCCAAAATGCTGGGATTACAGAGGTGAGCCATCGTACCCAGCTTGTTTTCTACCAGTTATGTCCCTAACTCATTATCATTCTTAGCCAGCACTCTTAAAGAAAATTAAAGAGCAAACGCAAGATGGATTACCAATAGCCAAATTCTGGGGCCATCATTAAGTGAAGAGCAAGTTACCACAGAGATTTTTCTTACAATTGTCACAGATAAAGCAAGAAAAGGCTGGAGGACATTGTTACAAATGCAATTTAATGCTGAGGACAACCAGGAAGCCGTAAGTGATATTGACCAGCTGAGGAGCTACCTCAAGGTAGCACTTTGTAGCAAGGGGAATTGAAAAATAAGGAGAAGACAGAAAATGTTTCGTTTATGTAGGAGAAAGATCAGAGCTGCTTGGTTGAATAGTAAAATATCAACTGGAAATAAAATTAATACCCATTCCTGACTAAGATAGGTATTTGAAATGAGGAAGATGAACAGAACCTTGGAAGGAACAATGGGAAAAGCAGGCTCCCCTAACGTACAATGAAGCTCTTTCCTGCTTCTTGGGCTCTCACCTTTGTCTGATCACTCTGTGCAGTTTTACTTTTCTCTGCCCCTCTTACATTTTTAATGAAAATGATAAATTATGGCATATTTTTATGATCCTACTTTTGAATTTCCCTTAAAAAAATAAAACCCCATCCTATCTTAATTATTTGTAAGTTGCTCTTCAGATATGGCTCTTAATTGCTTCAATCTATGGGTTAATAGCTCTTGAGAACACCAACAATTTAATTACAGTAAAGAAAAAACTACAAAATTATTAACTTCCTTGAACTTCATATTTCCATATAACTTTATGACCTCTAAACAAATAGTTCAGCACAAAACATAACACAGCTTGAATACAAATGAAAAATACCTTTTCCTGATTTAAATTTATTTGCCAACATGAAAGTCGTTACCTGTCCAAAAGGCACAAAAGGAGGTGGTCCACCTTCGGTTCCAATATTGCTTCTATTGTGTTTTGATAAGCTCTGTGAAAAAAAATTCAGTCATAAAACAGAAATTATACATAAAAAATACATTTGCTACATCGATAATGTAACAGGGATCTACTTCTTTGAGTAGATTATTACAAGAAAGAGGGAGAAAAAGGCCTTCTATAAATTATTTCAAACTACATAAAATATTTTATTCCTAACTTCAATAATTATGGAAAGGCTCTTCTCTCTTCTCCCCTTACCAAAGCACACATTCACTTATAATTTTCAGAAATATTTACCAAGCTGTTCTCCTAAGGAGAAAGCAGTCCTCTTCAACAAGTAGCAAATTCAAAGATAACAAACTTTGGTAACAAGAATTCAATTTTAAAGCATATTAAAGCTATAACCTAACAGACAATTACCTGGAAATTACCTTCCAAATGATTTTAGTTTTTAGACATAAAATTTATTAGCAAACAACATGCTAAAAATGTAATTTCTAATTATTAATAAAGAGATCAAGTTGTTATAGTCACAATTACAGTAAAATGTTCTTAATTAATTTTTAAAAATTTTTTTTTATGGTCAAGTGAAGCAGTGGGAGTGGAGAAGGAACAAAGGAATCTGAAACTGGTTGTGATCAATTAGTTGTAAACACCACTGCACTCAGATCAACCTTAATAATAGTTTTACATTTTGTAAAACAATACATATATTGAAGAGGTATTCAACTGTTTTTTAAATAAAAATAAGCTTCCAAACGCTACTAATTTTAGCTTTCTTTTTTCCTGAACTCTCATAGTTAGAAAGCTAACAATGTATTATGAAAATGGAAAGACAATATCCTCCTAGCAAAAGCAATTTTTTACATTATAAAATCCTTCTAAAATACCATAAGGAGTCCTCAGGACTTCTTTCAGTCATCTATTCTTTCTATTTATATATCTGTTAAGCACTAGTTGTTATTTAATACATCTTCTCAACTTTAAACTTTTTTTTTTTTGAGACAGAGTCTCACTCTGTTGCCGGGGTTAGAATGCCATGGCGTCAGCCTAGCTCACAGCAACCTCAAACTCCTGGGTTCAAGCGATCCTCCTGCCTCAGCCTCCCGAGCAGCTGGGACTACAGGCATGCACCACCATGTCCAGCTAATTTTTTCTATATATTTTTAGTTGGCCAATTAATTTCTTTCTATTTTTAGTAGAGATGGGGTCTCGCTCTTGCTCAGGCTGGTTTTGAACTCCTGACCTTGAACCACCTGCCTCGGCCTCCCAGAGTGCTAGGATTACAGGCGTCAACTTTAAACTTTTTGTACCTTTTTAATAATTATCATTATAGAAACAATTATGGTTAAAATATGACATAAAGTAGTAGGTGCCAAAGTTAAAAAAAAATCTCCATGGGCACTTTCAAGGATATTCCAGAGTTTCTGAATTATGTAAACAATACTATATATTTTGTGTAAGTTTTATAAATAGTAAGACTAATGGCAACCGTAACAATCAGTTTACTGAGCAAAGAATTCTTTAAACTGTATATGAATGCCACATTTCTCTACAACCTATATTTAAAATATTAAGCTGATTTTAAAAATAACAAATGTATAAAATTATCCAGATGCCCTTTGCTCAGTATTAATTTAGATATAAAAAAGATTATTCAAACAGTTATAAATCATTTCAATTTATACAATAATTTCCTTTAAAAGCTCACGTAAGCTGCCAATAATATCATCTCTCAATAACATTATATAATTAAAAACATTTTGCAAGATTTCTACTTCCTGCCCTGATAAAGGTACAAGAGCCACACTTAATCACCCTCTAAAAACAAGTAGCAATCTGGACAATGTATAAGAAACAACTTTTTAAGACACAGGACTATTATCCCTGAGAGAAAGAGAGACAGAAGGGAAAAAAAGCTATGATAATAATAAATGTTGTTTTAAACCACAACAAAAAAAATAAAAAGAGAGAGAGAAAGAGAAAAAACAGGTGAGCTCTGGCTTTCTGCTTGGAGGCATGGCACAGACAGAGGTCACCAGAGAACTGAGTGGAAAACACCAATCTGATAGCTCAAACAGGCTGAAGCAACTGGAAGCTGTGGGGCAGAGTTTCAGAAAGAGAAATCTATATAGAAAAGAAGCTCCAGAAACCTGCACAGGAGTTCCCTTATGTCACTGCTAAGAACTAGTCTAGGTAAAAACCAACTGAGATTTATAAGCTCAACAATTCCCAGAGCTCACAAAGGGTAAAGAGACAATCCAGTCCTGACCACTCAGCCTGGACAGTCTCTGGTGATCATTCAGAGCAATGAGTAGAAACCCAAAGAGCTAAAAAAATATTTGGAGCAAAAGCTACTCTAGATGCTCCTTTCAAAGCTTGAATACATGTCTCTAAGAGGTCAAACTCATCAAAAGTAAATTAACCATTTGCCAAAGCTAGTTTCTATAGTCATTAAAGGAATATACAACACCTAGACTCTCAACAACCAACTACATCACAACGTCTAACATCTAAGCAAAAACAACAAGGCACGCCAAGAAAGGAAAATGTGACCTGTAACCATCAGAAAAATTAGTCAATAAAAACAGAGCCATAGATGAGAAAGATGACAGAACTAGCAAACAAGAGTATTAAACACCTACTAAAACTATGTATAAATAGTTAAAAGAAAATATGAATGAGAAAACAGAAAATATTACAAAAATGAAATGAAATTTCTAGATAAGAAAAAACTATCAGAAATGAAAATCTCATTGGATGAGATTATGAATGAGCAAATTAGATACTGCAGAACAAAAGGTTGGTGAATTTAAAGGTGTAAAGATCCCTTAAACCCAGGAGTTTGAGGTTGCAGCGAGCTATGATGAAAACACTGCACTCCAGCCTGGGCAACAGGGTAAGACCCTTTCTCAAAAAAAAAAAAAAAAACCCCAAAGTTTATGCTTCTGTACACTAACAATAAACAATATGAAAAAAAAAAATAAGAAAACACAATTCCATTTACAATAGCATTAACAAGAATAAAATACTTATGAATAAACTTAACCAAAAAGGCGAAAGACTTGTATACTGAAAACTACAAAATATTGCTTACAAATTAAAGACACAAATAAATTTAAGGACATCCAATGCTCAAGGGTTGAAATAATATTGTTAAGATGTCAATACTATCCAAAGCAGTCTACAGATTCAATACAATCCTTATCAAAATCCCAATGATATTTTTTGCAGAAACAGGAAAATAATTCCTAAACTTTATATGAAATCTCAAAGGACCCTGAATAGCCAAAACAATCCTGAAAAAGGTTTCACATTTCCCAATTATAAAACTTAATAAAAAGTTACAGTAATCAAAACGGTATAGCATAAAGACAGACATATAGACCAATGAAACAGAACAGAGAATCCAGAAATAAATCCTTGCATATATGGCCAAATGATTTTTGACAAAGATGAAAGACCATTCATTGGGAAAAGAACAGTCTTTTCAAAAAGTGCTATGGGAAAACTAGATATTCACATGCAAAAGAAGGAAGTTGGCCCCTTAACTTACACCAAATACAAAATTTACTCAAAATGGATCAAAAACCTAAGCATAAAAGCTAAACCTATAAAACTCTTAAAAACTTTTGTACATCAAAGGATGCTACCAACAGAGTGAAAAGGCAACCTATAGAATGGGAAAAAATATTTGCAGTTCATGTATCTTAGAATGGGCTGCTATCCAGAATATATAAATAACTCATACAACAACAAAACACAATCTGATTAAAAAATGGGCAAAAAACTGGAATAGAAATTTCTCCAAAGAAAATACAAATGGCCAATAAGCACACAAAAAGACGCTCAATGTCACTAAGCATTTAGGGAAATGCAAATCAAAAACAATGAGATTCTATTTCACACACACTAGGATGACTGCTATCAAAAAGACACAAAATAACAAGTGTTGGTGAGTATGTAAAGAAACTGGAATCCCCGTGCACTGCTGGTGAGAATGAATGTAAAATGGTATGGCTACTGTGGAAAACAGTAAGGCAGTTCCTCACAAAATTAAAAACAGAATCACCATATGATCCATCAGTGCCACTTCTGGGTATAGACTCAAAAGAACTGAAACCAAGGTCTCAAGATATTTGTACACCCATGTTCATAGCAGCATTATTCACAAGAACCAAAAGGTGGAAAACAACCCTAATGTACATTGATAGATAAATGAACAAAATGTGGTATACATATACACTAGAATACTATTAAACCTTAAAAAGGAAGGAAATTCTGACACAGGGTATAACATGGTTGAACCCTGAAGATATTATATTCAGGGAAATAAGTTAGGCACAAAAGAATAAATACTGGATGATTTCGCATACATGAGTTACCTAGAGTTGTCAATTCATAGAGACAGAAAGTAAAAGGGTGATTGCCAAAAATTGAGAGGAACAGGGAATAAGGAATTATTCTTTAACGAGTACAGAGCTAAATTTGGGAAGATGAAGTCGTTCTGGAGCTGAAAGGTAATGATAGTTGTGCAACAATGTGAATGTACTTAATGCCACTGAACTTTACATTTAAAAATGGTTAAAATGTTAAATTTTATGTTATGTATACTTTAACACAATAAAAAAAGAAATAAGAAAAAACAGATCTGTAATTTGGGGGCACTAAAATGTTATAGAACTATATTACTTTGCAAATTACATCTGGTACAGAATTCCCTAGAACCATACAAACATACACAACACTTAAGGTTTGAGGTTTTTGTTTCTTCCTTGCTTCACTTTTCTGTAATCAACTTACCACAGCTACAATGTCTGTATGTTGTTTACTGCCCAATGCTCCCTTTGTCTACTTTACAAGCATGTTTAGAGCTCCTTTCCTTCCAAAATTAACTCTATGGTTTATGATTTCTATGTTTACATTTTATTTCTATGTGTACCATCTACCAGCTGCTCAAGTAACTGTACTCTCCATGTTTCCTACATTGCTATGGTTACCAGATCAAAAAATTATAAAACCAAAGAGAACTATGATCATATTAAGATATTTTTAAACTATTTTAAAAGTAAATTTTATCACTCCCTAACAAGAAATACTAATGTAGCTTTCAGGAAGCAAAGTACAGAAACATATAATAAAGTATTTCAAGGACAACTATCAAACTAAACTACATGTGTGTGTGTTGAGGGTAAGGAGGTTCCTAGAAATGTTTAACTGACTTTATGGTTATTAGGAAGACGGTTTTGGCTGGGTTGTGGGAAAATTATGTAAGGTATTGGTCTGACTTGAGGACATTTTACCACACTTTAAAAAATCTCTAACAACAACAAAAATACAACATATAAACTTATGAAAGGATTACATTAAATGGGTAGGGTTTCTCCAGGAAATTCACAGTTCATAAACTTGGCTGTTAATGTAAAACTACTAAGCCACTTCTGAATTACTTTCTTTTGTGACATTTTCAAACAATGTAGTTGTGGAACATTACCCTATATTGCACAGTACAGGAGCCCAATATAGCACATTAGTATCATAAGGAATAAGTAATAAGAAATAAAAACATTCTTATCCATTTACCTCCCAAACACAGGTACTTTCCAAATAAAAAATAAGAGAGAGTAATGTATCATAAAATACCAAAAAAAATATATATATATATTACTTGAAATATTACTGGCTGGCTTTAAACAAGAAGCAAAATTTGAGAGTGGCACAAGAACATAAATTTCAGCTCAGAAAGTATTTAGCTTTGAAATTCATTTATTCCACAAGTATTTTTTTATGATGTCTATTACATGTAAGGCTTAGGACTACCATTTTGGAGACAGGAGATAGAGGATGGCTGTTATGATATAATGGGAAAACATGGTCTTGGATTCTGCTCAGATTCATCACCTATTAGCTGTCTAATCATAAAGTTATCTAACAGTTCTTAAAAATCCATTTTCTAAATCTATATAAACACAATACTCCATATAAAACTATTAGGAGGATACCGTGAGATACAGATGCAAGAGCCCAGCACAACATCTATATACAGTGTTCAACAAATATTTGTAGAATTGAACATAGATAATACAAACAAGAATTCTGACCTCAAGAAGCTTACAATCTATTAAAGAAGATGAGAAATAAACATGACTTTGGAGCTAGGTAAAAAGTAACACGCTATTACTAAGAACAAAGTGTTCAGAGTATTCAATAAAGGAATCACAACTTCACTTCCTGAAGAAGCATGTGCTTGATCTGGGTCAAAAAGCCTGGGGATCCTTTGGCCACACATGGATTAAGAGAAAACAAGATGAATGGTGTAAAAGTGGGAAAATCTTTTCTTTTTTTTTCCAAAAGTATAACTGAGGAAAGCATAGAGAATCCAAAAAAGAGGAAGTAGTTCCATTTGGCTAAAACAAAATCTATGTGGAAGAATTTAGAAAGTTGAAAAGGAAGACTGAAACTAGGGCTAGATTATAAACAGCCTTGAATCCCAAATTAAGGCATTTGAAATACAAGTGGGATATAACAGGTTGTTAACTATGCTGAAGGAAGAAAATATGGCAGAAGGACATGAAATAAATTAGAAGATAAAGGATACATGGAGAGACAGTTAAAAGGCTACTACAGTAGTAGAGGCAAGAGATACTAAAGACCTAAACTACAGTAACAGCAATGGAGCTGGAGAGCAAGGGATGATATGAGATTTGACTGCAGTGGACAAAAGAATTATTTGCTGGAAACAAAGTAGCAGAACAATTACAATATAACCTACATGACTGGGAGGTTGAAGACACTACTAACATAAATGGGAGAAAACATAAACTAATGTGACTAGAAAGTCAAGAGCAACAAGACCACCCCCATTATAGTGAAATCTAACTTGTTCTCATTTGCATGTATGTGTGTGTATGTAGATGAGACAGATACACATACATTATATTCATATATATGCACAAACACTTGTTTTTTGCAGAAAGAATTATACACAGATACATTATACATAGCTTATAATTGTTATCTTGGTAGTTTTGAAATGTGTCAGTAAGGAATGATTTTTAAAAGTATGTAATAAAATGGTAATACTTAAAAATTATATCTGCTTTAGAGGAACAATATGCTTAGAAAAAGATAGACAGTTTTTCTAATCATATTCCATTCTATTCAACGCTGACACAAAAGACTAATTTTACTATTCACTATGGGAAATGCTCTTTAAAATATGATAATGCAATAAAGAGTGTAGTGTTTTAAAAGTTTCAGCCATTTTTCTTAATTTACACTTACTCTCTGTAATTCCCATTTCTCAATAAGGTGCTCCACTTCACCGCCAAGAACTGTGGTATTAGAGTCATTCAAGAGTAGAAATCCGTTTTTTATGTCAACAATGCCTGAGAGCTTAACCTTAGTTCCAGGTGGTGTGTTCAGGCTAAAACAAAAAAAGAGTTAAAAATGAAAAACACATTGAAGCTCCTCCCTAAAACAAAAAATCAGTCTCATATTATAACCTAATCAAGTTCTTCAAAATGCACTAACACCAAAACTATTTTTTAAGAGACTGGCTATATAACATAAACACATCGCCAGAGAGGAAGTTAAAAGACCAGGAACAAGATTGCCATTTTCTAGCTTCGTGACAAAGAAATGAGTTTTAGTTTCCACATTTAAAAAAAAAATGTGGACAATAATCACACCTCACAAAGTTGTAGAAAAGGTAAATAGAATGAAAGATTTGCCACATTTTTTCCTCTGAGCTTTGTGCATTGCAAAAATATACTATGTTACAAAATTAAATCTCTATACAGAAAAAGATTTCTGGCTGGTAATAATCCTTAAAATTTAACATCTATACAAGCTACAGTAATCCATACAAAATAATCCTCTTTTTTGTTAATCATTTAGTCAAAGATCAAATGAAAATTATTTACACAATAACTTTAAAAGGATTTTTACGCACTAACTTTATATACTAACTTTAAAAGAACATTCCTATAATAAGCTAATAGTATCCGATTTAGAGCAAACATTATACCATGACTACTTTTACAAAAACCAAAGAAAAGATGTTTACCCTTCTATCAATTTTTTGGTAAAGGAAACAAGGGAAGAAATCCATTTCATCACATAGGTTTATTCTAAAGTAAAAACACACATACTGAGCCCCACCTCATCTCTTCTACATACAGCAAGAGGTAAAGTACTCCAGATAGTACTCCTAAAGTTGGTCCTAAAACACTTTGGATGAATTAGAAAATTATTCTGAAATGGTTTCACATTGTTCACATTTTTAAAGCTCGTGAAATTCACCATGTGCTGATATATGCAACAGCAAATCAGTGAGATTGTTAATATCTGAGTTTTTTCCCTTTTGGAGAAAGATAGTTAATAGCTGACATGAAGAACGAGAGGATGTCTGTTTTTAAAACTTTAAAGAGCCCATACAGAGTAAGATATATTATATACTAAAAATTATCCTTTATACCATATATATAATTTTTATATATCAATGACATCTCAATAAAGCTATTAAAAATTATTTTGAGGACCTGAAGCTCAATCATTCTTAGTTATCACTTACAACTTACAAAACAAATGGTCATGAACAGCCTTGCCTACCTTAACCCTTAAGTAGAGAGCTCTGTGGTGGTAAATATATTAAACTTAGAACAATCTCTATCAGACTTCAAGATCAGCAACAACTAAATACAGTTACACTGTTTTTCCCAATTCCAGGCAATCTGTAAATCCAGATTGTCATACCTCTACCATCATCATATAGGGATAAATAAAAAAAATAAGCAGTAAGGACCCCATGCAAATATATATTTGCATTTTCCTGGATAGACCTGGAACCCATTCTACTAAGTGAAGTATCCCAACAATGGAAAAATAAGCACCACATGTACTCACCAGCAAATTGGTTTCACTGATCAAAACCTAAGTGCACATATAGGAATAACAATTATTGGATGTTGGGCAGATGGGAGGGGGGAGGAAGGGATGAGTACATACATACATAATGAGTGCAATATGCACCATCTGGGGGATGGACATGCTTGAAGCTCTGACTGTGGGGGGGAGGGGGACAAGTGTAACATACATAACCTAAACGTTTGTACCCCCATAATATGCAGAAATTAAAAATATATATAAATTAATTATATCATTTACTTAAGACCTATGTAGTCAAATTATGTGAGGATGGACTTATAATTTCACTGGGACAATTGACAGTCTCACCAGATTATAGTTCTATTCCCACAAAAGGGAAACAGTGACTAAAATTTTACTTTTTTAATTGATATATCATAGTTGTACCTATTTTGGGAGTATATGTGATATTTCAATACATGTATACAATGTGTAATGATCAGATCAGGGTAATTTCCATGTCCATCACCTCAAATACTTATCTTTTCTTTGTGTTGGGAACACTACAAATCTACTCTTCTAGTTATTTTGAAATATACAATAAATCAATGTTAACTATAGTCCCCTATTGTGCTATCAAACACTAGATTTTATTCCTTTTAATTGTAGTTTTGTACCCATTAACCAAACCCCTCTTTATCCACCCACTCCCCACTACTCTTCCCAGCCTCTGGTGACCACCGTTCTATTCACTACCTCCATGAGATCAAGTTTTTAGCTCCCACATACGAGTGAGAACTTGCAACATTTGTTTTTCTGTGCCTGGCTTATTTCACTTAACATAATGCCCTCCAGTTCCATCCATATTGCTGCAAATGACAGGATTTTATTCTTTATTATGGTGGAATAATATTCCATTGTCTAAATATGCAACATTTTCTTTATCCATTTAACCAGTGATTGATACTCAGGCTGATTCCATATCTTAAGTATCGTGAATAGTGCTACAATAAACATGGGAATGCAGATATTTCTTCAGTATGAAGATTTCCTTTCTTTTGGAAATACACCCAGCAGTGGGATTGCTGGATCATACAGTAGTTCTATTTTAAATTTTCTGAGGAACCTCCATACTGTTTTCCATGGTGGCTGTACTAATTTACATTCCCATCAATGGTGTACCAGCATTCCCATTTTCCACATCCTAGCCAGCACGTTGTTTTTTGTCTTTTTGATAACAGGCATTCTAACAGGGGTTAAGATGATATCTCATTGTGGTTTTGATTTGCATTTTCCTTATGATTAGTGATGTTGAGCATTTTTTCATAAACCTGTTGGCCATTTGTATGTCTTCTTTTGAAAAATGTCTATTCATGTTTTTGTCCATTTTTTAAATCAGATTTTTTTTGCTACTGAGTTATCTGAGTTCCTTAGATGTTATATTTATTAATTCCTTGTCAGATGGATAATTTGCAAATATTTTCTCTCATTCTGTAGGTTGCCTACTCACTTTGTTCATTGTTTCCTTTGCTGTGCAGAAACATTTTAGCTTAATGTAATCCCATTTGTCTATTTTTGCTTTTGCTGCCTGTGCTTTTGAAGTTTTATCCTCCCCTAAATTTTGCCCAGACCAATGTCCTGTTGTGTTTTCCCAGTGTTTTCTTCTAGTAATTTCATAGTTTCAGGTCTTATATTTAAGTCTTTAATCCATTTTGAGTTGATTTTTATATATGGTAAAAGATGGAAATCTAGTTTCATTCTTCTGCGTATGGATATCCATTTTTCCCAGCACCATTTACTAAAGAGACTGTCTTTTCCACTAATGCATGTTTTTGGCACCTTTGTTGAAAATGAGTTGGTAATAAGTACATGGATTTATTTCTGGGCTCTCTATTCTGTTCTGTTATTCTGTTTGTTTTTATGCCAGTACTGTGCTATTTTGGTTATTATAGCTTTGTAGTATAATTTGAAATCAATTATTTCAAATAATTATGTGATACCTCCAGCTTTGTTATTTTTTTTCAGGATTACTTCAGCTATTCGGAGTCTTTTATAGTTTCATAGGGGCTAAAATTTTAATTTTTGTTATATCACCTTTAGGACTATAATTAACTCTTATTAAGACAGCTAATTATGTTTTAATTGCTATTTTTACTGGCACTCCAAGTTGTCTTTACTTCTTCTTCATTGCAATTAAAAAATAAAAATTAAGCCGGGCGCGGTGGCTCACGCCTGTAATCCTAGCACTCTGGGAGGCTGAGGCGGGCGGATTGCTCAAGGTCAGGAGTTCAAAACCAGCCTGAGCGAGACCCCGTCTCTACTAAAAAATAGAAAGAAATTAATTGACCAACTAAAAAAAAATATACACAGAAAAAATTAGCCGGGCATGACGGCGCATGCCTGTAGTCCCAGCTACTCGGGAGGCTGAGGCAGTAGGATCGCTTGAGCCCAGGAGTTTGAGGTTGCTGTGAGCTAGGCTGACGCCACGGCACTCACTCTAGCCTGGGCAACAGAGTGAGACTCTGTCTCAAAAAAAAAAAATAAAAAAAATAAAAATTAGCAAGGGATGCAGCAGGAGGTAGGGCAAGAGTAGAAACAAGTACCCCAGAGAAATGCAAAGCCCATGTGAGGCAACACATCCCACAACAGCACCTGGTTTAACCTATCTAGAGAGTTCTTTCACCTTTCTTCTAAGATAACCACTAACTAAACATTTTAAAAAGTGTCTTCCAAAGTATTCACATGTAAGAACAGTTTTGTAAGCTGTCATTATTTATAGCACCAAAAGTAGACATGCTGCTTCAATAATGAGTGAATGAGCACATGACAATAATTTTTTCAGTTGTCAAGCTGCAATAAATTCAACAAGAGATAACAGTAGACAGCACTGGGCAGGACCCTCCACTCTAGGCTAACCTTGTGTTTTCATTTACCTCAGAGAAACATCAACCATAAAACCAGAAAACGAGCCATTATACAGCAAGTCTTCCTCCTGAGGCATCTGTGAACTCCCTTGTAGGGGTTCTGACTGAATTTGTCAAAGGAGGAAAAGCTGCTTCTCCACAAAAGTAGGAATCTTCCTAGTCTTCAAAAAGAAGCCAACATAATCACAAAGTCAATACATCCCCCTTTAAATATACAAATCAACATTTTAGACAAACATATATCTTCTAAGGAGGAGGTCTCCCATACCAGAGGCGGATACAAGTTGAAAGAAAAACAAAGAAGGCAAATCACTGAGGATGATGTACAAGGCCTCAACTTATCACATTTCCTCCCAGATACTACTATTCCAAATCACGGAAGCTCCACCAAATGGAACTTCCCACCCTCCTGTTGCCAGGACACTGTGTCTTTGCATGTGCTATTCCCTCTCCCACCTCTCTCAAAATGCCTACTCATATTTTAAGTCCCACTCCAGGCAGAGGTAATTTTCTGGACTCCTAGTTCTTTCAGTTGATATATTTATTTTAATAATTGTATGCCTATGTGCCTACCTTATTAGTATATGTGCTAATGGGAAGCAAAATCTAAACTCTATTTACCTTTGTACCTCCAGCACTGGATAAAGGAAGTGGAACATAGTGGATGCTAAATACTTGATAAATGCTTGCTCAGGAGAAAAAGAGTTAACAATAAGTGAAAAAGCTCAAAGGGCCTAGAGCATCGGATAAGAGCATATACAATGACCAAGAAGAGAAAAAAATGGGGGTAAGGGGGGGATGCAAATGTCCAGTGAAAATTCCCACTGTGGAAAACAGGGCTCAAACTGGCCTAATGGGAACACTGAGGATAAAGGAGACATTTTGCCTTCCTTCTCAACGCTTTTCTCCATTCCATTAGGCATGACTCTCATAAAAATAAAAGGCTCTCATAAAAATAGCCAAAAGAAGGATTTGGAAAATTGTTCCTTAGGGAGTTCCTCCTTATCTTAAGAAGTGGTATGGCACATGAACCTCCCTGACTTCAATCCTTTCCTAAGAAAATTCATTAGCCTATTAACACTTTGCTAGAACATAAAATGGTGTGATAGACACACTATTATACACACAGCTACTGAGCTATCAAGAAACAGTAACATTTTTTAAAATTCTGTTTTGTTCTGAACAATTAAATGACCCGAAATTTCTGACAAAACTGAAAAGATTACTTTTCATGCAAATATACCTTAAATTTCTGTTTTTAGAATTAACATTGAACCAATAAGTAACTAACTCCATTAAAGCAGAACTGCAAAGCTCTGTAATTGCATCTGAAAAGTTACAACACGCAATTAAGAGTTAACTCCTTTTCAAAGTTCTTAAAATGAATCCTTCAAACACTCTGAGGCAAATACACAAAATAAAGTGCCAATCACCTTAGTTTTGACATATAACTAAATTCTACTGCTGTGCAACTTATATGACCATCAGTCATCTGCAATCGCAGCATCCTTGGCGCAGCCTGAGATTCTTCGTTATCCTTTGGTGCAGCAACATTGCGAATTTTTTGAATTTGCAAAACACATGGACCTTCAAGCTGTCAAAACACAAAAGAAAAAAAAATTACTTTCTAGTCACAGCTGTTTTCATTTATAGTGTTTCTGTTTTCCTTAATGGTCACGCTTTATGATTCATAATGGTTAACTTCAATTAAGATCAAAACTAAATTTATATATATCAGGTGTTTTTGGAGGGGGTTGGTATTTACAGATAAAACTTCAAAAGAATATCCTTAAGTACAATTTTTTATATATAATTCTGAATTCATTTTCAGATAATAACAAGAAAGCCCTAGGAAAATCAAGTTATCCTGGATGAAGGTATATTAATCGATGCTTTTAGTCTTATGTGATCTAAATCATACACATACATCCCACTTCTCCCCTAATGTATAGTAAGGGACGTTTTGAAAATAAAGAATTTGGCAATTTTTTTAAGGGACATCAACTTTATGGCAGCAGTTCAAAGAAATATTTTCTGTTTAGATACCAAGTTTAAAGTACACCCTCTTCTGGTATAAATGAAGAATACAATACCCCCAAAACTATATAAAGTTCCAAGAAGTGTGAGCTGTACTTGACTTATTTACAACATTAAATCTAATGCTGTATTATATATGTTGGCAGTAGGGAGAAAAAATGTTCTCTCTGGCCAAATTTCAATCAAAAAACAATAATGAACTAACTAGCTATAAAGTTAAAAGTTTTATATAATAATATGCTTACAGCAAAGTTGGGAAATGACAGCAAAATCTGCTTATGTGTCTGAAAAATAAATTTAATTAAAGTAACAATTTCTACATCTTTAAGTAGTTCATACTTTAGGGGGAGGAAGCCTTTTTTAAAAATAGTCTTTCAAGTAAAATCTTTTTGTGCATATTAAATTAATTTATATTTTCAGCAAAGAGAAATGTGAAATGATTGACAAACTTTTACACTTAATTTCCCAAGCAAGCATGTTCCCAAGTTGAAAATTTTCTACTCCACAATTACCAGTATTTTGCCTGCAAAGGGCTAATTCTAAATTTAGTCCCAGAAAATATAATTTAAAAAAAGAATCTAAAATTTCATTTAATTTTAAGTTATGAATAAAAAATTCCAAGTTGAAACAAGTCCAAAACCCTTAACAAGTATAGGTAAGCTACTAATTCAAAATGAACTTTTTCTTTGACTTTTGTTAACGTCATTAAAATAAAGACATTTAAATTAAATCACAGACAGGTTATGGTTAATGTAACATTCATCATTCTCTTTATTTTAGTACTCCCAATATCTTCAGCTAAAGCATCCAGGGGTGGGGAACCTGCAGCCTTCTGATTTCAAGATTGTTCTTTTTAAGTACCAAAGGAGGCAAGAAAAGCTTCATCTTTCTTTGTTGCACCCCTTTTACAAAAGGATTTGTTCTGTAAAATTTGAATTTAGTCAAAAGACCAAACCTAAGGACCAAGAAGGCCACAAGTGGCCTTCAGGCCGCAGATTCCCCATGGTAGAATATGTTTCAATGTGAGACACACATCCATAGAGGCTATACTTCCATTGAAATGTAGGAGGGAAACATTTGTTTCTATTTAATTGTTAGTAAGAATAAAAATCAAACTTTACTAATATTCAAATCCAGAGCAACAAGGGCACCCTCACTCAATCTACACAACCCAAGTCACAAGGTATCTGTAGAATTTTCGGAGTGCTACATCCCATGGGTACTGACATGATACCTTCACTGGTTTGTTTACTTTCAACATGTTGTGACAAACTGCCTTTTATTTGTGCACAGTTAAATGGATATATGAATTATATTACCTAGTTTTAACCACTAATGCTCACAAAATGGACAAGTCACTTAAAAAATTTCTGCGAAAGAAACAAACAGAAGGTAATGCCAATGATGCAAATACAGGAGAGAAATAGGACTATTTTGCTGATCTCCTACATCTAGTTGACCATGAGAACAAAAAGCTGGGGGGAATGAATGACAGAGATGAACACTTGTGCCCAACTCCTATGTTTCCTAGCAAGTAGCAAGTTTACTTTATCTAATTAATTCAATTCCTGGCCTCTCCATCCCTTTGAATAGTGGCCCCTGCAAACGATAAGTCTACCTGGAACCTATAAATATGACCTCATGTGAGAAAAAGGCTCTTTTCACATGTAATTAAGGTAAGGATCTAGGATGAGAACATCCTGGATTAGGATGGGACCTAAATCCAATGATGAGTGTCCTCAGAAGAGAAGGGGAAACAAACACAGAGAGACAGGATATAATGACCATGTGAAAATGGAGGCAGAAATTGAAGTGACACATTTATAAGCCAAGAAAGGCCAGCGACTGCCTACAGCTATCAAAAGCTAGGAGAGAAGCAAGGAACAGATTCTCCCTCAGAGCCTCCAAAAGGAACAAACCAACTTTGCTGACACCTTGATTTTACACTTCTGGCTACAGAACTGAGAGAAAATAAATTTCCACTGTGTTAAGCCACCAAATTTATGGTAATTTGTTACAGCAGCCTCACCTACTTATGGAATGACTTATCTTGCTGGGAAGAATATACTGTATATTTGCTTCAGTCTCACTCTTCTTCCTCTTGAGATCTAATTAGGGACCATGACAAAGAAGTCACTTATTCAGCCTCCTCACTGGATTGGCACTTCCATAAGTGAATGTACAAGTCTACATGTTTAGTGGTTCAGTTAATGACTGTCCACTAAGCCACATCTTCCAAACAAACTTTTATCAGTAATAAAGTTGATATTTTGGCCCACATCTGCCACTCTTTCACTTCCCAACTGGTTCAAAGGCAAATTAGAAAAGGTGGTACTACCGTGTTTCCCCGAAAATAAGACTTACCCATAAAATAAGCCCTAGCAGGATTTCTAAGCATTTGCGTAATATAAGCCCTACCCCCAAAATAAGACCTAGTGATGGGCGTGGCTATGCAGTGTATCTGCACAACCCATACATTTTGTCACGGGGCGGTAAAGACGACAAGCAGCCCTTCTCATCTGCCCCATGAGAGTTCTAATGCTGGACATGAGAGATTGGGGCCAATGGTTCTAAAGGAAATAGAGTCGCAAGAAATTCAGGATAGAATTTGGGGTTTGGAGAGTTATGATGATGTTCCAGAAGAAGACGACTTAACTATATTTGAATAAATGTAGATTGTTGTACCGTACTTAAAAAAAATAACACATCCCCTGAAAATACGCCCTAGGGTGTCTTCTCAAGGAAAAATAAATATAAGAGGCTGTCTTATTTTCAGGGAAACACGGTATTAGAACTTCCTGAGAAACCCCCAAAGTATACATAATCTCTTGATTGTCATGTCACAATCTGAATCATCAAGCCTTAAGATTAGTGATTCCACAATTCAGAAAGTCTGTAAGTACACCAGCAGATATAATTTTCTCACTATTCTGCTTATAATATTCAGTTTATTATATTCTATAGTTAAAGCATAGTGAAATACTAGACTTAAATAAAATATATATCATAGAATAAAACATTATGGTTCTAAGATCCTAAATTCTAATTCTAAAATCATCTAAAAACATCCACGAAAATAGATAAGAATTTCAAAATCTTTGTTCAACTACAGTCAAGGACAACCCTGAAGTAAAAAGATAACAATTTTAAATAAAAATAATAAAAAAATTCTTAACCACTCAAGATTTCTTTAATGTCTGTTTTTTCTCTTTTGTATGAGTAATAAGGAACAATTAAATTACTGTAAAAATTTTTAATAGGTAAGAAGAATTTATCATTGTACATCCAGGTAAACATCTCTAACTGTATTAAATAATATCAAGTATCTGCCAGAAATATTCTGTTAGGCCATTCATCCCTTCCTCTCCTTAGGTAGATGGACACCTCTATCATCTAAACTCCTAGTCATATCAACTAATATAGAATATCATATTTAAATGATTATATTAGTTTATCAATTTATTGATCATATTAAATAACATTCTTATATATAAATTAGACCCTCCAAAGTTTGGACAACATGGAACTAGTTCTCTATAGTGTGATTACACCTGTTTGAACAGCTAAATTAAGATTTTTTAAGACTCCTTTCACCATTATATAATGACAGTCTTTGTCTTTCCTTACTTTTGTTGATTTGAAGTCTACATTATCTGCTATGAGAATGTCTGCACCAGATTTCTTTTGGTTTCCATTTGCATGGAACATTGTTTTCCACCCCTTCACCTTGGGTCTGAAGGAGTCCTTGTGGGTTAAATGCGTTTCCTGGAGACAGCAGATACTTAGCTAGTATTTTTTTTACCCATTCAGCTAGCATATGTATCTTCAGTGCAGAGTTCAAGCCATTCACATTTATTGAGAGAATTGATAATTGGGGTGGATTTCTGTTCATTCTGTTGCATAGAACTTTATTGCTTTGTTTTTCCTCTTGTGGCATCTGGGCTCTGAACTTTAGCTTTTGGATGGTTTTACACTGGTGGGTGTCTAGTGTGCTGATCAATGTATAATGCAGACCAGGACAGGTCTGGTCTTGACAAATTCCCTCAACGTTTGCTTGTCTGAGACACTCTTTATTTCTCCCTCATATAAGAAACTTAGTTTTGCAGGATACAAAATTCTAGGCTGGCCAATTATTCTGTTTGAGAAGACTAAGAATGGGGACCCAGTCCCTTCTGGCTCATAAGGTCTTCGTTGAGAAGTCTGCAGTTAGTCTGACACGTTATCCTTTGTAAGTTACATGATACTTTCACCTTACAGTTTTTAGGATTTCCTCTTTCGTGGAACAATTCAAGAGAACAATTCAACAAGTAGACAAAACAATCCTAAATATCTATGTACTAAACACAGGGGCACCCAGATTCATAAAACAAATCCTACTTGATATATAAACAGCAGCATTGTAAGAGCTGGGGACTTCAACACCACACTGACAAAACAGGACAGATCCTCCAAACAGAAAATAAACAAAGAAAAAATTGAGTTAAAGCTCTAGAACAAATGGGCCTAACAGACATTTACAGATCATTCTACCCCAAAACTACTGAATTTAAGTTCTTCTCATAAGCTCATGGAACATTCTCTAAGACTAATCAAATCCTAGGCCACAAAACATGTCTCAACAAATTTAAAAAAACAGAAATTATACCATGTTCTTCTCAGACCACAGTGGAATAAAATTAGAGATCAATTTCAACAGAAACATTCAACTCTACACAAAGTCATGGAAATTATACAACCTACTGCTGAACAATTATTGTATCAAGGAGGAAGTTAAGACAGAAATCAAAAGATTCCTCAAACTAAATGACAAAGGGGGCACAAGTTACCAAAATCTGTGGAATTCTGCAAAAGTAGTCCTAAGAGGAAAATTCATAGCTTTAAATGCCTATGTCCAAAAGAAAGAAAGATCACAAACCAACAATCTAATTAATCGTCTCAAGGAATTGGAAAAGGAAGAGCAAACCAATCCCAAACACAGAAGAAGGGAAGAAATAATTAAGGTCAGAGCAGAACTAAATGAAATCGATTCCAAAAGAATTACATAGAAGATTAATAAAACAAAAAGAAGGTTCCTTGAAAAGATAAACAAAATTGACGAGCTTCTCACTGTATTAACCAAAGACAGAAAAAAAAGGACACTAATAAACTCAATCAGAAATGTAAAAGGAGATATTATAACAGATACCACGGAAATAAAAAATATCATCCCAGAATACTATAAAAATCTCTATGTACATAAACTGGAAAACATTGGGGACATGGACAAATTCTTGGAAACACATAACCTCCCTAGGCTCAATCAGGAAGAAACAGAACTTCTGATCAGATTAATACCAAATAACAAAATTAAAGCAGCAAAAAATCTCCTCACAAAAAAAGTTCCTGGACCAGATGGTTTCACAGCTGAATTTTACCAGACCTACAAAGAACTGGCAGAAATTATTTCATCACATTGAGAAGGAAGGAATTCTCCCTAACTCATTCTATGAAGCCAATATAACCTTAATGTCAAAGCCAGGAAAGGGCACAACAAAAAAGGAAAATTACAGACCAATAACCCTTATGGATATAGATGCAAAAATGTTCAATAAAATCCTAACAAACCAAACTCAGCTGTACATCAAAAAAATAATCCACCATGACCAGGTGGGCTTCATCCCAGAGATGCAAGGATGTTTCAACATATGCAAATCTATAAATGTAATTCAACACACAAACAGAGGCAAAAACAAAGACCAATCCTCTCAATAGACGCAGAAAAAGCATCTGACGAAATTCAGCATACTTTTATGATATGAACTCTTAACAAAATAGGCATAAATAGAACATATCTCAAAATTATAAAAGCCATATATGACAAACCCACAGCCAACATCATACTGAATAGGGAAAAATTGAGAGCATTCCTGCTTAGAAGTGGAAACAGACAAGGGTGCCTACTGTCACCACTCTTATTCAACATAGTGCTGGAAGTCTTAGCCAGAGCAATCAGGCAAGAGAAAGAAATTAAGGATATACAAATGAGGAAAGAAGAGGTCAAACTATTGCTCTTTGATGATAATATGATCTTATATCTAGAAAACCCCAAAGATTCTACCAAGAGACCCCAGGAATTGATAAATAAACTCAGCAAAGTCTCATGTTACAAAATCAATGTACACAAATTGGTAGCATTGCTATCCAGGGGTCCTCAAACTATGACCCGCGGGCCACATGCAGCCCGCCAAGGACATTTATCCGGCCTGCCAGGTGTTTTTGCCCGTTTCGTTTTTTTACTTCAAAATAAGATATGTGCAGTGTGCATAGGAATTTGTTCATAGTTTTTTTTTTAACTATAGTCTGGCCCTCCAACGGTCTGAGGGACAGTAAACTGGCCCCCTGTTTAAAAAGTTTGAGGACCCCTGCTACACCAACAACGGTCAAGCTGAGAATCAAATCAAAGACGCCATACCTTTTACAATAGCACAAAGAAAATAAAATACCTAAGAATATATTTAACCAAGGAGGTGAAATACCTTTAAGGGAGAACTACCAAATACTGAGGAAGGAAACTGCAGAGGATGTAAACAAATGGAAAAACATATCATGCTCATGGATTGGCAAAATCAACCTTAGAAAAAGGTGAAATACCACAAGAATGGAAAAACAAACACCACATGTACTCACTATTAAAAAGAAACTAAGCAGACAGTACTTATTTGCACATATGGAAATAAAACTCATTGGAAATCAAGCAGGGGGGAAGGGGCAGAGTAAATTCACCACTAATGGGCACGATGCATAGTATCTGGGTGATGGGCACATTTATACTTTGACTCAAACTGTAAAAAAACACTTTACGAAACCAGAACATTTGTATCCCCATAATACTCTGAAATTTAAAAAGTACACTATAAGTGGGTAAACTTTATGGCATATAAATTGTATCTCAATAAAGCTGTTAACTGAACTAGCACCTCTTATATTATCCTGAATAGGGCTTGAGCCTATCCTTCAAAGTGAGGTAGCACAAGAATGGAAAAACAAGCACCACATGTACTCGCCATCAAATTGGTTCAAACTGATCAACACTAAGGTGCTCACACGGAAGTAATATTCACTGGGGTGGGCAAACTCACAACTAATGGCTGCGGGGTGCACTGTATAGGGGAAGGGCACACTTGTAGCCCAGGCTTGGGTGAGGCAAAGGCATTATATGTAACCAAAATGTTTGTACCCTCATAATATTCTCAAATTAAAAAAATAAAATAAAAAAGGATTTTTAAGATTCTAGAAACTGTTTAAGTTTAGACATTCTCTGACCTTTAGTCTGAAAACATCTGCCAGCCATTTCTTATGATCTTATCAATTCTTTTGAGAAAAAAAATTTATCGATCTACAATAAACATTTGCATTTCTCCATCAACCTTAGAAACAACCTATTCATCCAAAAGGAAACTATGAGTGTGATTCAGTTCCAATCAACGCCCTATCATTTTGGCAAAGTAGATTAAAATTAACAGAAAATAAAAGTTTTATTCTCCACAGTCCTTTTAACTACTTACAATGACAATCATTTCTCTCTTTAGCCTATTGCTACTTACAAAAGCATATCTAGTGGTTTCAGAGGAGATTATCCAGGGCTCATTTTTTTTCATCCATTCATTTGTTTCAAGAGAGGTTTTTGACTGGATCATTAATATCTACCTTAGGACTCGGGCAATAGGGCAATGCTTCAAAAACGCTTGCCTTGAACAAAGAAACACTAATTCTCCCTATAGCTGCTCTCAAAGCCTGAAAAATACACTTTAAATAATATTTATGATACTCTCTTTCTTACCTATTTCTTTCTCTGTCAAAACAACTCTTAATATCATTTTAACACAATTTGGCATTAAAAAACATAAAGGTGGGTTAAGCAGGAAGAGAAAAGAAAAAAAAGTTTAATTATTCACACTCTATCCAGGGGTCCTCAAACTTTTTAAACAGGGGACCAGTTCACTGTCCCTCAGACCGTTGGAGAGTGCACACTATAGGCCTGGGACGAGTCAGCTGCTACACAGAACAAGCAGCGGCAGCAAAAACACCCAGCAGGCCAGATAAATGTCCTAGGCGGGCGGCATGTGGCCCGTGGGCTGTAGTTTGAGGACGTCTGCATACCATTCAAAGTATGGTATCAGACCCCCCAAAAAATTAAAATAAAAAAAAAATGTCTATATAATATTAGAAATTTCAGAAACATTCCCATGTTATCCATGGAGAGACATCTGGATAAGCACCAGTATGGGGACATTTTCCTCCAGAGAAGACCTATGTTTGCTTCTGGCATTAACAACATCGCACCTGAGAGTCTCAGCTTTAGGCCAGCGGCAAACTAAACCTTAGCCAGAAAGTCAATGCACTGTAAGTCAGTAGCACCCCCACCAGCTACAAGCAGAAGCAAGCACATATCACTTCTAGAAAACAGCATTTCTGATTCAAATGACCAGGACTTTCACATGGAAAGATTGAGAAACATAAAATCACAAGAAAATATGAGACTTACAAGGAAACAAGCCACAAACATTGAGAAACAAAGAAGAAAAATATTAAAACATAAGTGTAGGTCCCCAAGGACTTGATATGATGTCCTTTTGATGATTTGTAATCATCAAATACAGACTATAAAATAAGCCTAATCTAGAGAACTTATACAGAACTCTAAACCCAATAACAAATATTCTTCTCAAACATACATGTGACATTTATAAATACATATCAAGCTATAAACTAAGCCTCTACAAATTTAAAAACATGGCTATCATTCAGTCCAAACTCTCTAATCACAATTTAACTGAATTAGAAATCTATAACAAAAAAATTTTATAATTAAAACTGGAAAAGAATAAACTATAAGATGAATTAAAAAATATTTACAAGTGAATGATATTGAAAGTATCATATATAAAAACTTCATACATTAGTATATAATACAGTTATATATTTGTATATTATATATATTTCCTCTATATATAAATATGGGAATATAGTTAAATCAGTATCAGTGCTGGGAGAAAAATTAATAGCCTTAAGATGCTTATATTAGGAAAGAAGGAGAAAAACTAATGAGTTGAACTAAGAAATTGAGAAAAGAAAAACAGTGAGTTCAAATTAAGTAGAAGGAAGATAAATTCATGAAATAAACTAAAAATACAATAAAGAAGGTTAACAAAGTTTAGTGTTACCAAGACTAATGAAACTGATACTTTATAAAAATGATCAAGAAGCAAAGAATAAAGGTGCAAACCAACAATTTAAGGGCTAATAGCAATAATTTTAAAAAATACAATTCAATAAATGGTGCTGGGAAAATTGGATAGCCACATGTAGAAGACTGAAACAGGATCTGCACCCCTCACCACAAAAATTAATTCACAATGGATAACAGATCTAAACCTAAGATATGAAACTATAAGAATTCTAAAAGAATATGTTGGAAAAACTCTTCTAGATATCGACCTAAGCAAAGAATTTATGAAAAATGCCCCAAAGGCAATCACAGCAACAACAAAAATTAACAAATGAGACCTGATCAAATTAAAAGACTTCTGTACAGAAAAGGAGACAATCAATAGAGTGAACAGACACCCTACAGAATGGGAGAAAACATTTGCATGCTATACATCTGATAAAGGGCTGATAACTAGAATCTACAAAGAACTCAAGCAAATCAGCAAAGAAAAAAATCAAACCACCCCATTAAACAGTCGGCAAAAAACATGAACAGAAACTTTTCAAAAGAAGATAGACTAATGGCCAATAAATATATGAAAAAATGCTCAAAGTCTCTAATCATCAGGGAAATGCAAATCAAAACCAAATGAGATATTAGCTAATTCCAGTGAGAATGGCTTTTATGAAAAAGTCCCAAAACAACAAATGCTGGTGTGGATGTGGAGAGAAGGGAACGCTTATACACTGTTGGTGGAACTGCAAACTAGTACTATTTTCTACGGAAAATAGTATGGAGATACCTCAAAGAACTAAAAGTAGACCTATCATTTGATCCAGCAATCCTACTATTCAGTATTTACTCAAAGGAAAAAAAAATAATTTTATCAAAAAGACATGTGCACTTGAATGTTTACTGTAGCACAATTCACAATCACAAAGATGTGGAATCAACCCAAGTGCCCATCAATACATGAGTGGATTAACAAAATGTGGGATATGTATACTATGGAGTACTACCCAGCCATAAAAAAATGATGAACTAATACCTTTTGTAACAAAAGGTATACAGAACTGAAGACCATTCTTCTAAGTAAATTATCACAAGAACGGAAAAACAAATACCACATGTACTCGCTATTAAATTGGAACTAATTGATCAACACTCATGTGCATATATAGTAGTAAAACTCAACAGAAAATAAGCAGGTGGGAGGGGAGATGAGGGGACAGGTAAATCACATCTAATGGGTACAAAGCACACTATCCTGGAGATGGGCACAACACGTATAACTTTCACTCAAACTGCACAAAAGCAAATCATGTAACCAAAACATTTATACCCCTGTAACATTCTGAAATAAGACACAAACATACATTTAACAATTAAAAAACAATAAAAGAGAATTAAGGACAGCAATCTAAATGTCCATAAACTAGTGAATGAAAAGATAAAATGTTGTGTATCCATACAATGGACTATTATTTACCAGTAAGAATAACTATTGACATATGGTATGTCATGGATTACCCTCAAAAATATCACATTAAGTGAAAGAAGTCAGATACAACAGACAATACAGTGTGTGGTTCCATTCATATGCAATGTTAAACAAAGGCAAATTTATTTTTAATAAAAGAATATACAGACATATTAAGAATAAGTGTAAGGTGGCAGAATTTAAGATCAATATACAAATACCAGTTACCTCTCTATACACCAGTAACAGATACAAATATTTAAAAAGATTTTTATAACACCATTTACAATAACAAAAATAGGAAGTTTCAGGCATAAAGCTTAAAAATGCACGGGTTATATACTTTCAATAAATTATAAAACTTTATGAAAAAAATTAATAAGTGAAGAGATACATTCAGAGTTGTGCTGCAGCCAGCTCATAAGAGGCTATTATGTGCATTTCTTCCTAATTCCGGCTTCAGTAATTTCACAGTGTAGCTTATAATTGTCAATGCAGGGACTATTCATACAATAGAAAGTGGCAAATGCTACATATCATTTTTTTCTCTTCAGAAACAGTTTACTAGCATTTGACTGGTAATACCATATCATATAAAGATATCAATTGTCTTGAAGCTGATCTGATATTCAATGCAATTTCAACCAAAATGCCAACAAGATATTTTAAGAGACTTTATCATTTGATTCTGAAATTTATTTGGAGGGGGTAGAATAGCCTAATGAAGAATAACGTATTTTACAACCTCAAGATTAGGAAAAATTCACTAATTTCAAGTGCCACAAAAGATATGGCTCAACTGGATCTCATGTACACTACTGAAGGGAATATAAATTGGTATAACCACCTTGCAAAATAATTTGACATTATCTTATAAGGTTGAACACTGGCTTAATTCTACCATGCAGTAACTCAATTCTTAGTTATAATCCCTAGGGACACTCTTACACATGTGCCTCAGGAGACATATATAACACAAGTTTGTTCCTAGTAGCAGTTTCTATTATCAAAAAATAATCATCTAAATATCCATCAATAGGAGAATCAGTAAGTAAATAGTAGTGTATTTACACAGTTTAATATTATACAAAAGAGAAAATGAATGAACAATAGCTATATGCAACATGGACATATATAAGAGCTATACCATTTAATGATAAAAGCAAGTTTTAGCAGATAACAATACGTTATCATTTTTAAAAGCTCCAAAACAAAATATCATATTGTTTAGGAATAATTACATATTTAACCCTAAATATTTTTTAAAATCAAAGACAGCTATAAGCAGACAGAACAGTGCTGCAACATCCTACTTCTTACATCTAGTTGAGGCTTCACAGGTTCTCACTACATTGTTAAGCTTCAAAACATATATATATTTGTATATACCAAATATTTCATATAATTCACATAATGTTTTAAAATTAAGACATTGGGTAGCCCACTGAAATAAAAGAATTGGAAAACTAGGTCTGCAACATACACAGCAAGAAACACATTCAAAAATCAAACAACAGAACTGGTTTGATGGTAGAGGTATGTTGGTAAAAATACTTCTGTAGGGGTACAGGGAAAAAGCCACCCTAATTTATAACATTTGCCAATTTCCATGGCCAATTTCAACTGTCAACTAGATGATACTGCACTCTGAAGTGGGACAAGATGCTCACAATCAGCTTCACAAGCAGGAATGAGCTAGATCCTGCACATGGCAAGCATCTACTACTATGCTTTGTACCAGGTACCAGAGATCTCACTCGCTATGAACACTTACTCTGGCACTCCTTGCAGCTACTTCCCCAGACACTCAATCTTGCTGCAGCTTCTACTACCAGACAGGATTCTCCACAGGTCCTGCTTTTTTGTGTGTAACCAGCCCATGTCTAGGGGAGATATACCTGACTAGCAAAGCTGAGGTACGGGTGCATGGTATAGCTGCAAACAAGGCTGTGGGAAAAGTATGTGGCCTTTTCTTCTCTACCACCAAGACTCTTAAAATGGGAAATTCTTCCAAACACGGATAGAGAATTAAGGTTCTAGGAATCAGAAACATCCACTATACTTATCTTCCGTGTATTACCACCAGTCAAGAAGATCTGTCAAGTCCTATTTTCTACCGTTTACACTATAAAATAGCCTTTGTATTTTCCAAATAGAAAATATTAAATATGGTACGTATAATGTGTGTATATATATATTTTACACAGTGTGTTGTGTGTGTGTATATTTAAAGTTTTAGAGTAGGAGGATGTGTGTATGTACAATATATGTGTATCCTAAGACTTTAAATATGCCCCCATATGGGGATCTGCCCATTATTTCTTCATTGACAATCACATCTCTAAAAGCTAAAAGTCCAGCGAGCAAGGAGAGCAACCTCTCACCCTCATTAAGCTGAGATAGCTGCCTCTTTTTTGTATGTACTTTTGACACAGCATTTGTTTCACTATATTGAAACAAATACAGTGTTGGTTTCTCAGTCTCTCACTAGGCTATGTGCTCCAAGAAGGCAAGGACCATCTTATTGATCTCTATAACCCTTTCACTTAGGACAAATATACATTCAGAAACTCCCTGATAAAGAAATTATATTCTATTGTTTTAACTATAATTTATTTAGTATTTATAAGATATACCAGAAAATGTGGCAGGATATTTAAACAAGTTCTTTAATTTACCTCCAGAATTACATAATACATTAGGATCATTCATGTATCTTCAATGAGAAAACTAAGAGCAGAGGGCGACTACTTTGCCAGTGGTCACTCAGCTAGTAAGAAGCGGATCAGAATTCAAATTCAGATCTGCCTCACACAAAGTCTGACTTCTTTCTACTGCACATTCTTTCTACTGACTTCATCTCTACTACACAAATGATACAATTTGTTACATACTTAAAACAGATGTACGTATAAAGGGTAATGGGAATATCAATCTTCAAAAATTAATTCTGCTCAAAAGAGGTCAAGAAAATTAGAAGAGAAGCAGCTCCTAAGTTGGTATTTGAAGATAAACAGCAGTTTGCCTAGCAACTGAGGGAAAGACATTCAGATGCCGTAGCAACAAACAAACTGTGATTTCATAGTTCTCTCACCTCTGAAGTAAAAAGAAGGGCTGTAATAATTTCTATTTCAATGTTGTTCCAAAAATTGTATAGATAATATAAATTATTTAATATGGGACCTGCCACACAGTAGGTTCTCAACAAATGACAGAAGAAAAATAAGATGATGATGATTTTACTAAAAACCAGGGTTCTTCTAAATAAGGTAGGTGCTTGTTGTACCAAAAAAGATCAAGAGGAAAGCAGATAAAAAGCATTAGGGATATTGAAAGAAACAGCTTTGGGAAGTGAAAGGTGGCCTTAATAATAACCTATCTAACAGAAGCAAATAAACTATCAAACAGAAAGTAAGAGAAATAAACTCACAACACAACTACTTTTGGTTTAATTAAAACACATGTGGCCTAACTTGTTATCTGAGTCCTTTCTCAGCCGTGAAAAACTTTCTGAGAGGATGGTAGGAGTGCGAGCTACCCCTGCTTCCTCAAGAAGAGACAGTACTAGATGCCTCTTCCTATCAAGAAGAAGGAATAAACTAATTTCTGCTATCAATCTGCTACGTGAGCAATGGAAAAAGCCAACACAGCAGCTTCATAGCCACTTTTGTTATCAGTCTCCTGAAGCAGAGGGAAAAAAAGCCATTTCTACCCTTTAAATGCACTAAACAACTTACCTCGCCACCCAACATTTCTTTCCTCTGTGTGTGTAGTGGCTACTCTTTCTCTCTCTCTCTCTTTGTGTGTGTGTGTGTGTGTCTCCCTCTCTTTCTTTCTTTCTCAGGAAAATAAACTTTTACTTTTATATATCCTAACCACTGAGAATTCTTTCTCCCCACACGTATGAACTTCACACCCTAACAAGAAGGCGGTCCTTAATCTTGATCTCAAATTTTTCAAGTGATATTCATTTATAGCAAGAGAGTTTAAATACAAAAAAAATAATAAAACAAAAACTTTTTGAATCATAAATACAATGGTATATTTACTAGAAGATGTATCCCTTAGGAATTAAAGTTTTAAAACATTTAATACATGTCTTGTAATTGAGAAATGGACAGTGTAATCTTGAATAGATTTTCCCAAACTTGAGCTTCCCTGAAAATAAAAAGCATAAATTTATACTGCAAAATAACAGCACAGCATATAATTTTCTTTTATTCTATCATTCAGAGTAATTACAGCAGATGAAATACAAGGAAAGTATTGTGGGATCACCAATCAAAAATAACACTTTTCCCAGTGTGTAATTTGCCGATTTACATATTTCTATTCTTTACCTCTCTAACTTTTTGTTCTCTGGGACAATTTAAAAAAAAGGCAAATAGTTTATTTTTCAATTATGGGAAGAGTATCTGTCTAACATATATTGTTTTGTGTAGTCTTTTTTAAACTTCACAAAGTCCTATTAGTAATTACCAACAAGAATTCATATATAAAGCATAAAATCAGAGTTTCAGTAATCCATTTTTCTGAAGATAAAAGTATATTTTAATTTTAATAACTAATTAAGAGGAAGGCTTATAAATTGTATTATTTATAACAGACAATACAAATTAATTTAAATTAAAACTTAAATTTTTTTCAATTATTTTTCTTTTTAAAAACATGTAATTCTAGACTGTGTTCAAGAGTGAGAGTACCTTCACTTTGAATTTTAAGGCAGTGAAGCCATCTTGTGGTTGATGTCAGTATTGCCAAGGCTTTAAGACAGTCACTTCTACTTGGAAAATTCAGATCTTAATCATAGTTTACCTTTAAAAAGGCATATACAACTGTGGGTCCTAGAACTTACAAAAAATAAACACAGAACTGAAAGCCTATTAGGGCTCAACCACAATGCATAAGGTCCTCATGTAGCTAGACAGATAACGAAGTATTTTTACATTAACCTATGTTTTATAATTAACTTTTACACCTTGGTTTAAAAAGCTATGAAAATAACTACAGCAAAATATTAAACTTAGAAAAGATTATGAAAAATATTAAATAGTTATACATCCTTTTAAGCATGACTTTTTTCCATGATTTTTAGCTTACAAACCATCACTATCCAAGGACTTTTTAGTATCTAAGAAACACAAGGGCTGCCCTAGAAAACTCAGAAAAGTTGCAAAATACGGCTTCCCTACCACACATCCCTCCACTCTCACAATCTTAATGGCCTTAGAATCAATCATGAACTGCCTATGGGAAAATCTAGCTCAGGCCTGGAAACCTAGAGAAAACTATCTCCTTCCCACTCTCACCACTTTTTAGATTTGTCTGAAACTTGTCCATCAAGGTTCTAGGGGAATCTATCTGATGGAGAAAACATAGAAATTACAAAATAATGTTAAGAGAATGAGAGGAAAGCGAAAAGTACCTGAGCAAAACAACTATATTAATTAGGAATAGTTACTTGCACTTTTTGCCATTCTACTTTCCCCCAAAATAATCAGTGATAATAGCTATGATTAAGATTTCAGTTTTAAAACCCAGAGGATGAGGATCTTCTGACGGCCCCAAATGTGCCCTAGATATAAATGTGTCCAGATTGAACTGTCTTCGAACTACAGAGCTACAATCTTTCTTACCGTATCACAGATCTGTCAGCTCTCCCTTCTCACTCTCAAATTCCCAAATGCTAATAACAGTGTTATCTAAGTCTTATTAACTATAACAATACACACTGTGTGAGCATTTACTCTGTCCATTAAGGAGGGGAAGTTTGAAGACTCTTCTCTACACTTCTTTAATCTACCTCCAAAAAGAATTACTGGTCTGTCTTGGGGAACCTCCAGAACAGTGTATTGAGCCTCAGGACTAATCAATGAGCTTCTAAGCGGGTTGGAAGACACATGAATGAGGCCCTTTCAAAAGGACCACACAAGGTTAATGGAGGCAGCTCCTACTAAGATAACCGCCTCCTCTCTCCTCTTGCTTCTTAAGTACTGGGGCAAATGCTCTCCAACCCTCACTCTATTATTTGGCTTTCTCTCTCGTAGAAATGGTAACATCACAGACAGGCTTGGAACTTAGTAGAAACCGTCAGAGCACAGCTTTTAGCCTGCTGTGATTCTATTATAGAGATCAACCTAGCTAAAGCAGCAGAGTTTGCAATAGGGTTTGAGGCCAAAACCCAGACAATAATGATGTATCCACTGCCTTACTTCCTTCACCAGATTCCCTTGGAGATCTCCCAGTAGCAAGATACCCACCTGACGTAATAAGGATTCATGCATTCTTAGATTTCCAGGACAAAAATGCCATCCTAAATTGCTCATAACCCTCTAGACTTGCCATATGCATTATACTACTTTTATTATTTCACATACATTATCTTACTTCTTTAAATGCAATAAATAATATTTGAATAAGGAAATTAAAATCTAGCAAGATTAAATAACTTGCCGAAAATCACAAAAACTAATAAACAGGAGAAATAGGAGTTAAATCCAAGCCAACAGTCTACATCTGTATCTTTCCACTGATCCCTATTGTTTTATACCTCTCCATACTCAATATAAACATGTCACAACCATGCCTCCTCTACTTCTTGGAATAGCTAGTTTATCACATATTTTAAGTTTTCTGCCTAAATTAGTTTTTGGAAGATTGGTTTCTCGTATGCTCTATTTGGAAGATCACTAGGTAACCCAGCTCTTTCTTTCTTTCATTCTGTTTTTAATATAAAAATAAAACTAGAAAATATTATTTTATACTGAAATCTGGCATGGTCAAGAGATAGATCATTTATTCAATACTCTGCTTACTATATGTTGTAAGCTTGTAGCAGAGGTGGGTTCTAAGAATCTTCAACAGAGAAAATGGAAAACCAAGAATCCAGAAAGCTTCAAAATTTTCTTAACACCTTTCGTACCGCATAGAAATCTCTAAGACATACGCCAGGGACTGCACATTTTTGGGCAAACTGCACGTTATTTAAATCGTCTTAACTTTCACTACAGTGAAAAATGAGAAAACTCGTGAGCGGTCCTTAACAGGTAATGCGCGAAACAGGAGAAAACTCGTGAGCAGTCCTTAAGGTGTTAAGTAAATTAGTGTAAAGATGAGCAGACACTGCTTTGATGTCTTTTCTTATAGAGAATTGTTGCACTCATCAGACCTATCCAAGACTGCTGCCTAATCTGAGGTTCTACAACCCAGTGCCTTTCCAAGTATGCTTCCCGGACCAATAAACTCAATGTCTCCTGGAAACTTGTCCAAAATACAAATTCTCAGGCTCTATCTTAGTCCTACTAAATCAGAAACTTGGGCAGGGGTGGGTGGTTTGGGGCCCAGCCAGGCCTCAGGGCAATTCTGGTGCACACCAAAGTCTGAGAACTACTACAACCGAAAAAAGAAATGTAAAGAACTGGAGAGAACTCTAACAAGAACAACAGAGATGAAAGAAAAGCTTGAGACTGAGAATAAACAAATGAATCAAGACAGATAGCTTTAGCAAAAAGAAACCTGTGACAGTGACATTTACAAGTCTTCAAGTACATGAAGAATTATTCACAAAGGAAGATAAACAACCAGATGTTCAGATGTTCCCCATTTCCCCTAAGGAAATACAAACAAGACATTATGGACTTTAAGGCACAGTATAAGAAATTGAGGTAAAAATACAATTAAAGTTTGCTGACACAAAAAATTCACAACATGAATATATATATGTATGTACAGCAAAATTATAGCAATAACCAAATGCACAGCTTCATCAAATTGCTCCAAATATTCTTTCATAATCTTATATTTCTATAAGTTCATTATACAAACTTAACAGTTTATTAAGGTAACTAAAAGAAAAAGTTAACTAAAATAAAAAGGTAAGAAAAGGTCTTTATCCTGAGCTAATAATATCTGGTAAGTCTCACAGGTAGAGTAAGTATGTCATAGTTATAATTTCTGAAACAAAAAATTTTTTTAAATGTTGAAAAGTCACCAAAAGTGTAACTCTTAATGATTTTCTATGGAAAGTACCATAATGATGATTTTGTCACCTGTTCACCTCCAGAATATTTTGCAATTGTAGTCTTTATTGACAAAAAATAATTCCAGTTAATTTAGATGTTCATATTTATTATAGTTAGCATCATTTAGGAAATTAATGGTTTTCTTTACCTTTTCTACCTTTCCACCATTGATGTCACTGGGGAGGAATTTCTTGCCAATTGTTCTCAGATCTGTCTAAAATAAAAATATTATTATTAAAATATAATTATAGAAAAAAATAAACTTAAATCTAATCTCATGTACAGAAGATGAAATTGCTTATGGTCTATAGAATATAACAATCAAATGTTTTTTAACTGATTATGAGAGCCATACATATAATTAATCTTTTCAAGTAATACAGCACCATACATAAGTTGTTTAAAGTATACCAGTAAGATGAACACATAAGGCCTTAACTCTGGTCATATTTCTTTAGGTAAACTTTTAACATACTATCTCTTCTCTATTAAAATTGAAAACTTGATTTTATGTAAATTATGGTCTTACTAAAAAATTAATGTCACATTCCAAAATCAAATGACAGTTTTTGAATACATACACATAGTATATTTTTAACAAGTGAATCCCACATAACCTTGACAAGACATGAAAACATTATTCTACAGGCTATGATATCCATAACATAACAAAGCTATAGAACATACAAATATCCCAGGGAAACAATACCACTGGAATAGCAAAGAAGTTACAGTAAGATTTAAATTCATTTCATTTGTTTAAACAAATTATACAAATAGAAGTTGGTGAACAAATGACTAACTACATGAAAGTGCAGAAGTATGGTATAACTTAGCAAGAAAAGCAAAAGGACTAACATAAACAAGGTTATAGAATTCGTGACATAAAAAGAAAACTTCAACTACACAGTCTAAATAAAAAGCAGAACTTTTATGGATTGTGTCTTCCTTAGGAAGTGAAAAACCTAAAGAAAATTTGTTCAGAGGAAGTATCAGTATTCATGAAAAACGTTCAATTATTTAAACTAAGAAATTATCTTGATGCTTGAGATAGTGAGATTAGCATAACTGAAGTAGTATTGTTTTATTATTCCTTAAAATATAGTAAACAGTAGCTCTTTATCACCTGAAGAACAAAATAAAACAGTACATTTAATCACATAAATAATAAGTGAGAAATTTTTGTCAGACTTGAGAAACACTAGATGATTAAAATTATGGTGATATGAAATTAATACATATATAGAGGTAGGACAGTCTTCTTTGAACACCTGCAATTAATAGAATATCCTCTTTGAAATATCCACATGTGGCCAGCTTAAGAAATAAGAATATGTTATACAACCTCCACAGATCCTTTCCAGTCTTTTACTACTGTGATTTATAATTCATTACTCCTAAACTAAAACTCACCAAATGAAACTGCCAGGTAAACTAAGCCCCAAATCCAAATATTTGTGTAACAATGCTTTAGGTTTACGTTTTTTGCAGCCTCAAATCAATAACAGGATGAAAAGAATTATAAACTGCCACTCAGGTTGTATGCCTTTTCAGTTTGATGAAAGTACTAAGTACTGAGTACTCCTGTGTGTAAAAAATACTTACACTAGCCTTTCCTATATTAAAACTGTTTTGAAGATTAAATGTTAATAACATGTGAAGCACTTAGCATAATGACTTGCACAGAGTAAGCACTCAGTATTAGCCATCATGTTTATTTTAGTGAATTTAAAACACATACATTTTATCATCTGAACATACATAAGCAACAAATCAATAATGCAACAGTACATAAAAACATAGACAGTATTTTGAAGTCACTCAAAGTCTGAAATATTTAAATATGAATGAGAAACAGAATATATACAAATTTTATAATATATCATGGTCTCTCATTTCTGGTTTTGATCAATAATTATGAAATTTAATTCAAACTAAAATGAAGCATCAATGTAAGTAAATCTTACTTTACAAAAAAATCTTAAACTTTGATTCATCCCAACTATAATTAACTAATCATATGACCTTGGACACTATCACAAATTCTCTAAACCCAGTTAATTTATTCCTCTATAAAATGGAAAAAACACCACCGACCCTATCTCACAAAGTTGCTGTCAAGCTAAAAGGAGACAACGCATTCAAAATTTACATAACTTCTAAAGTGCTATCCACATATATTAGGGAATGTTATTTAGATGTGTTTTTAGCAAGATGAAAATGACCTAACAAAATCTTTAAACATCCTAAATTCAAAGTCAATTTATAAGTACTAAAAAGGCAATTTTATTATTCATATGCCATTATATCAGGATTGCTAAGACATCAACTGGGTCCAAAAATACTTTTATACTTAACATAAAAGGTAATGTAGGAGAAATATTTAGACTATAAAAATTTTCTTTAGTAATTTTCAAAGCATCTACCTATACACATAAACACACAAGATTCCTAGTTATTCAAGTGAGTTTAAGAGAATATTTGGCAAATCATTTTATATTATACAGAATCTTAAATGTTTTATAATTTTTACTAATAGTGTTCAGTAATTTAAGACTGGGGTATCACTAAATTTTTTCTGAATAATTCAAATATTTGAGCCCAAAATTACAT
The DNA here is from genome assembly GCA_008086735.1 of Cheirogaleus medius. NCBI lineage: Eukaryota > Metazoa > Chordata > Mammalia > Primates > Cheirogaleidae > Cheirogaleus > Cheirogaleus medius. The sequence continues at coordinate 53,049,412 of VBSM01003176.1, forward strand.
GCTGGATTTCAATGTCATTTCTTAATATTCTTACTCCCCACTTTAAAGAGTAAAAACTTAAGAATCCTCCTTTTTAACATAAAAATTTGAGCATTAAACTTACATAGCAGGTCTGAGGCAGCTTTCTTTAGAAAGACCTGCTTAAGAGGTTAGCCCTAGGCTGGCATCTGAGGACATTGCACTTGAACCATTCCCTAATTGAAAATGTGGTTCACTACATAGACTGTTCTTATAAACAATGTGATTTATGATGAACACCTGCTTTTTTGTGGGAGGAGTCTAGAATTTCAGTACATGCTAGGCAGACGGTACCTTTGTTGGCAGCCCAATAAAAGCCTTGGCTACTAGTCTCTAAAGGACTTCCCTGGGCAGAAACACTGTATACATGCTAGAAACAAGCTCGGTGTGTCCCCCACAGGAGGAAGAGAAGATAAGAAAACCTGTACATGGTTTAATCTCCCAATAATTAGTGACATATATATGTATATAAAATAACAATCAATAATACATTGATCTTTTTCTCAACTAGTGGCTAATTTCCCACAATCACTCAGAAGTTGAAAACATCCAACAGGATACTAAAAATATCTAAATTTTATTAAAAGATAATAAACTTGAAAAGTAGATGATTTGTCTGGTATAGGCTTTATCCTAATAGGTTTTTTTTTTTTTCCTATTATCATATGGCATGATAGTTTTGGAGTATTCAACTGCATATTTCAGAGAAAATGATAAAGACAAATTAATTCATTCAGATAACAGTCATCATGCACCTCTTATGCACAAAGCACAAATACTTCCTCTTGATTTATTTAAAGTTTCACACCAATTATAAATAGTTCATTGCTATGTACCTAAGTATATAAAGGAGAAAAATAAAGAACATAAAATTGTCATAAAATGTCTTTCCTAGCATCTTTAGAAAGTTTTTCTTAAAGAAATAGGAAGAGTTCTTTACAATATTTTTATACAATAGAATTCACTAATTTGTGTGCAAGTCAAAGAAAGTATCCAGGAAATATTTGCCATTTTTAGTCATAAATAACAGATAAAATTTCATTTATTGATTAATTAATTGAGACAGGGTCTCACTCTGTTGCTCGGGCTAGACTGCAGTGGCATCATCGTAACTCCCTGCAACCTCAAACTGCTGGGCTTAAGGGATCCTTCCTGGCTCAGCCTCCTGGGTAGCTGGGACTACAGGCACGCACCATCAAGCCTGACTAATATTTTCTTTAATTTTTTGTAGAGACAGGGTCTCGGTATGTTGCTCAGGCTAGTCTTGAACTCCTGGCCTCAAGCGATCCTCCCACCTCAGCCTCCCAAAGTGCTAGGATTACAGACACAAGCCATCACACCAGCCAACATGCAAAATTTCTACCTAATGTTTGTTATAAAAAATTTAGTCTTTTGTTTATTAAAAACCTAAATACTCAGCTCAGAAACAAAGAAAAAGATCTTGTTCATCTTATTGAATAAAATTCAAAGAAGCTGAAAAAAATGACAGAGTTCAGGACATAAGTTTTGCCTGTTTAAACCCAAGTTTAATTCTATAAATATAAAATTTAAGTAATTTTAAAAGAAATAGTTACAGACTTATACATTTATTTATATTTTAAATGTTTTTATTGCCCACCATTTCTGGTTTACATTGATTTTGCAGTGACACATGGATTTGTCAGACAACAGTTCTTTTATGAATTTCATTGATCATGTATCACAGAACATAAATTTGATTTTGATAACAATCTATTGATTGTTATTATAAGGCAACAGAAAAAAACTACCAGGGTAACCGCAGATGGAGAAAAGAGCATTTGTTTAGTTACATTTTTATTTCAAACAACTTTTATAACTCTTGAAAAAGAACCAAAAGCCAATCCAATTATGGAAAAGATATAGCTACAAGGTTGGGTAGACGAAGAGAGTTGGAAAGAAATATATACTAAAGCAATATAAGATTTAGTTTCCTTATTTTGCTTTTCTGTATTTTCCAAAATGTTCTACAATAGTATTACATTTATAATCAGAAAGAGTTACTTTGAAACAATATATACAATTGTTGAAAAGCAATAACCTAGACTTTCTATGTCAATTAAATGGCAATTTGTTTTAATGAATGGTCACAGTTTTTACTATTACATAGCTACTGTAAATGTTATAAAATTCTATAACCGATCACTGGGTGAAAAAAAGGAGTATTAATGTGCTTTTTTCCTTTTTCATTGGATTCTGTAGAATAGATGTTAATAATTGGCTGATAAGAGATTACCAAATTCAACAAACATCACTATAAGTTAAAATGGACCAAAAAAAAATATGTTCTCCATATTACTTATCATAAAATCCAGTTTAGTCTATGAAACTTTTTTATGAATATAGTCCAGATTAAAAATGTTATAAACTGTTAACTTATAAAGTTAATAAATATAACCTACATTGAGAGCAATCGGGATGATGTCATTTACATTGACTTTGTCAGGAGAACTTGTGCAAGCTTCAATGCCTTCATCTGAAAGATACCTGTTAAAATAAAATAAATGGCTTAATATTACCTAAAATCAAAATTAAGCAAAATTATTTTAAGTCTACATGCAATTTTGTTTTCTACTATAAAGTGCTTTTACTACAAATACTAGGGAAAGTACCCTGGATATGGACTCCCTGCTTATTTACTATTTCTCATAGAACAGAATTTTACAATTTTCCCTCTTTTGTATGCTTAAAGAGATATTGTGTCAACAAAATTATACATATGCCTTCTGAGAAAAGCTATTTAAATGTCAATATACTTCTTAATGAATGTATGAGCTACTCTTTGCTATTTTACAAATACAATACCTGACTTAATAAATATCTGATAACGCAGTAAGCTTTGAAAAAGAGATCAAGATGTGCCGTAAAAATAGAACTAAAAACAACACAGTTTTAAACTATTTCCAGCAGAAATTTCCCCTGAGCTACTTTCTCACATTATCTTCTCAAGGTTCATTTTTTAAAGAGAATGTTCTCAAGAATCCTTCAATCAATACTACTGACTCCAAGTAACACAAAGATAGGCAACTTTTTACCATATATCTTTTACTTTTCCTATCTCTTTTCTGTATTTTTACTCAATGTCTTATTCGCCCTTTGTTCTTTTATTCGGTTCAAACCAATCATGCATCTGTCAGAAATAATATTTAATTCAAGAGATTATTGAATCCAAAGGGCAAAAAAATCATTTCTACCAATTCACCCCCACATAGCATAGACATTTTGAAATTCTTTGATAAATTCTAAAATTCAGGTATCATCCACCAAAAAGTCCACCCGTAAAAATGTCCATTAACATCTCACATTTTTTGTAATGTGCATCAACTCTTTTAACCAAAGGGTTAACTCTACCATCACCAATGCAGACATTCTCCCACTGTTAAAAGGATCTGAGACTGCTAGTCTACAGATGTAACTCAAGCTCATTCTTGATGACTAGCAATTCCACCGTCAACCCCCAACATTAGACTGATTCTAAGACACTTGTCAAAGTAAACCCTACCCTGAGACAGCAACCCAAAATGAATGTGCCTTTAAGAAACAAAAAAATAATTTCTCAAAAGTAAAAGAACAAGTGAAAAGAAATGTGAATAGTTAGGACTATACCAAAGAGCAACAGAAGATTAAACTTGATAAGCATATAAGCAAGATCAAGAAGATAAAAGTCAGCAAAGTGTATACTTAAATCAAAGCAAGAATGTAAATAAAATTAAGTACTATTAAAAGTTTAAAACCATGGCAATGCTTAACTACAATAATGAATGAAGGCAAGTAGTTAAATGGGTGACAGAGATAAAACAGAAGTGTTAAGTACGTAGAAAAGTCAGTAAGAATGAATAGATGGTAGGCAGGAATGACAGTACACAAGTGACCATGGAATACAAATGTTTGCAGTCAACTTAGATGGTTAAAACATTGCTTTAATTCAAAATGGCTATGGTAACTTCCTTATCATCCTGTCAATTTTTCACTATTCATAGCCATTAACTGTATCTGTAATTTTAACTATGATGTTTCCCCAAAAATAAGACCTACCCATAAAAGAAGCCCTAGCAGGATTTCTA
>VBSM01003176.1:53053611-53078059 GCA_008086735.1 Cheirogaleus medius
ACTATGATGATGTTCCAGAAGACGACGACTTAACTATATTTGAATAAATGTAGACTACTGTACCGTACTTAATAAAAATAACACATCCCCTGAAGATAAGCCCTAGGGTGTCTTCTTGAGGAAAACTAAATATAAGACACTGTCTTATTTTCAGGGAAACACAGTAGTCATCTTACAAATTCAGCTCCATAAATATTAATTAAGCCCCTATTACATGAAAAGTATTGTATAAATTTGTAAAAGATTAGTAAAATTATGAAAATTAAACAGCTGCCTTCAGGGAGTTTACAGTCCTATACAGCATAACACAATATATAAAAAGCTATCATATAAAGCCAAAATAATTATAAATGAAATGTTATGGGGGCTCAAAGTGGCCAAAATAATTATAAATGGAATGTTATAGGGGCTCAAAGTGGCTGAGGGACTGGTAGACATAGATAGAAAGGGAATAATATAAGCAAAAACTTGGAAGTGAGAAAATGTGAAACACCTTCTAGAGGTAATATCCTGGAGTATTATGGCTGGAAAATGAGGAAAAAAAGAGATATAAGTATAGGTTGAGACCAATTTTAGAAAGCAACGGTGCATAAAAATGGTGATATATTAAATGCTGATTGATTACAAAAACACAACTTTCCACACTCCTACACACTGGGAAAATAGTACGCAATGACTAATAGAATACTTTGTTTTCTAGAAAGGCAACTCTAGAATGAAAAGATTATAGGATGTCAGATGAACTAAAATAGATCTTTAAAAATAATCAAAGCTCACCTCTTCAATTTTACAGATGAAGGAGTCCTAAAGATATTAATTAAACTTGCCCCAAAAATGTAAATTTAGGAAATGCAAAGTTAAAAACAAGAATGATTCCTAACCCCCCAGTTCAGCAGTCTTTCCATTTCAACACACTATTTTTATTTATCAAACAATTAATGCCAATATTAGAGATAAGACTGTCTCATAAACAAAAGCTAATGTATATACAAATCAGTTTCCTAATCAACTAGACCAACACACATCCACAAAAAGCACACTTAGGCAAATTCAATCAGTGAGCTCCAAAATACATTAAACAAGAATAGGTGTAACTTCACAGTAAAAGATCAGGAAACTAAAATTAACTAATGATTAGAGATTCAAAAATTGTTAGAACAATAAAAAAAAAAACCATCCCTTCAAAATATAAAAAAGGAAAGTCTATCAAACAAAACTTCTAAAGGCAGAGCTATAAGGGGGTGGAAATTTGACTTTATCCAAATACAAGTCAAACAGTGATATCTTTCAAGTAATGCCTATATAAAGCTTCATGAATATAACTAATAAAAAGTGGCTCAGTCTCAATTTCTAAATTTTACAAGGTCTCCTTTGTTCACTCCTTCATATTTTGAAAAATCAAAAGACTTAAGCTTTATAGGTTTACTTCGTAATTATCAAGAAATAGGACACCCATTCACAGCTCTCCCGATTAACATCATAGTGATCCTTCTGTAAATACTGGACCATTTTCACAGAAAGAATGAACCTAAATTAATCATAATTTTAGACTTACAAATTAATCTTTCTAGTTTTGTAAATATTTAAAACTCCAATATTATCAATGAATAAAACAAGTGATAAAAATAAAAAGTCAAATGCCAAAATCTGCTTCAAGATGCACCACAGTAACACAATATCTGAAAGAACAAAAAACACAGATTTACCAGCTTTAACTGTGGTCATCGGGAAAGAACGGAACTGAAAATGGGAGCAGGTGCACTAGATATGATCCTTGTGCACACCTGCCTGGTAGACATCAAGGGAAGAGAATTATAATCAGTTCCCATGTGCCATTTTTGAGCACTTAAAACCCAAGGGCATACATAGACCCTAGAAGAAACTGACCCCAGAGAGCTCTTATTTACTAAAACAGCCAGCAAAAGCACACATCTTTAGTGGAGATTTTGGACAGTAATATTATAAAATCACTCATCACTAAACTAAAAATACATCTAAATACACTTTATTGACAAGCAGGGCACTAATGGGCTAAATTTCTCACAAAATAGACTAATATTTCTTACACATACTAAGGAAGAAAGAAACCATGAAATCCTTAACATTTTAAATGCAAATGTTTCATAAAATTAAGCTGGAAAAAAATTTAATATGTAAAAAGTTTTTTAAAAGTTACTTAATGCTACAGAAGCATCTTTTTCCTAAATAAACAACTTAGAGATGTGAAATACAAAAATGCCTTGATATACACCATAATTAACATCTACTCAAATTTCAATATTTCAGTAGCCAGACCAAAAAAAGTTATATATATATTTAATTTTTATTTATTTACTTTTTTAGAGACAGGATCTCACTCTGTCACTCAGGCTGGAATGCCGTGGCACAATCATTGCTCACTGTAGCCTTGAAATGCTGGGTTCAAGGGATCCCCCTACCTCAGCTTCCCAACATGCTGGGACTGCAGACATGAGCCACTACTCATGGCCTCAAAAATTTATTTTAAAGACTGAAAGATGGAAATTAAGAATGGTTCCAGTGCTGGGCACAGCGGCTCACACCTGTAATCCTAGTACTCTGGGAAGCCGGGGCAGGAGGAATGCTTAAAGTCAGGAGTTCTAGACCAGCCTGAGCAAGAGCGAGACGCCATCTCTACTAAAAAGAGAAAAATTAGCCAGGCATCATGGCGAGCACCTGTAGTCCCAGGTACTCAGTAGGCTGAGGCAAGAGGATTGCTTGAGCCCAGGAGTTTGAGGTTGCAGTGAGCTAAAATGATGCCACTGCACTCTACACAGAGCAAGAGAGCAAGACTGTCTCCCCTCGCCCCCCCCAATAAAAACAGTTCCAGGTAAAATGCTTTGTAAGGTTATATCTAATTTAATAGCACTCAAAAGCGTTTAAATTCTGAAAAATTAAAACCCAGATATGTTTTTGTTAAGCACTTCCTTTAAAAAACTGAAGATTAGGCAGCTAATTCTGAGGGATGCACTACTTGAAAACACCACTAGATGACAACCTTGTTTCACAAGTAAAACAGTGTAATACTACTACTGTTGGAAGCTAAGACCCTGAAGATGTACTAAACTAGCTTTAGAGGTTTGACATTTGTTTTTTGTTGAGGGGTAGGGATAACAGAAAATATAATAGTCTATTATAATTTTAGAATTTGTGTTTGATATAAAGATCACTCAGGGTTTTTAAAAAATTCTTATTAGTAGGCATTCAAGAAATACCTCACCATAAAAAAAATTGTAAATATATCAAAAGACAATTTTCTCTCCTAGTCTATTTTATATTCATCCTTTAGAAATAATTAATTTTATAAAAATAAAGCACACATAAATTATTAGAGACTAATTTTCTTTTTTGCTGTAGAACAGTTAGAGTATTTTCAGCATTATTTCAGTAACTGCTTTTCTCTGACATCAAAATAAATAAGCATGACAATTTTAAGATAATAACTATAAGCAGATAGGTACTAGATCACAAACTTCTATTTTTTATGACCCATGTTGAAAATATTAAAATATTTTCCCATATATAAACCAACCCATAAAGACATTAAGCCTGTAATACTTATTTGGTATTAAAAAAATAACAGCTGAGCAAGTAAAAATTTGTAAATAATTTCTTTGAAATTCCATAATTCACATATTACAAAAGTTTAGTGGTAAAATGGTAACCAATATTGTTATTCATTTTTGCAAACCATGCCTTCACATAAATTTGAAAGTATAAAATGAAGGCCCTGGATATTTTTACTTTCACTGGGGTTACAATTTACACCCTTCTTCTAATTCAACATTTTCATACATTAATTCAGAAGCAGAGCTGGGGTTATTTTTCAATAAATCAGCCTTTAAGATGTAAGATTACTTGATTATTTCTGTTATCTTTTTCTCAGCATAAAAGTGACAGATATAAAACCATACATCAGGTCAAAAGGTTCACATGAAGCTTAATGCCCTAGACCAGGGGTCCTCAAACTTTTTAAACAGGGGGCCAGTTCACTGTCCCTCAGACCAATGGAGGGCCGGACTATAGTTTAAAAAAAACTATGAACAAATTCCTATGCACACTGAACATACCTTATTTTGAAGTAAAAAAACAAATGGGCAAAAACACCCGCATGTGGTCCCCGAGCCGTAGTTTGAGGGCGCCTGCCCTAGACACTACATACTGACTACTACATTACAGCATCAGTGCCTCCAGAGTCGATGCCAGGGTCTCCCAAGGTGAGGCCTTCCAGAATTAAGCCCAAGGAGACTGCACACTCAGTTAAGTTTATATAAGAAATGTTATTTATAAATGTAAAATATCAAAAATATTGGAAGGCATTTTTATAAGCAGCTTGGAGAAACTATCATCTGATCCGTAGTTTTTAGTGAGACAGGACTAGATGTAAATCTCAGCCTCACCCTTTAATATATGTGAGATCCTAGTCAACTTTCGGTTTATCCCTACAAAAAAATGAAGACAATACTGAAAATATTGATCTACAGAGTTGTTCTAAGAATAAATAAGAAAGCATGAAATACCTACCATATGCTAAATAAATATTAGTTTTCTTCCTTCTTAAACATTGTACCCTTGTTCATTCTATAAAATATTTTCAAAACAGTAATACTCAAAATTCTTCCGGGTTCTAATGAGAAAGGAAAAGAATAAAATTTACCTAACAATGAAGGGAATTTCTTCAAAGGCTGTAACTAGTAAATAGTCAAAAGTGTGTATTCTTATTAGTAAATCTGACTAAATATTTCTAATATGCTATTCACATGGGGTTCACTGAGAAATGAAGAAAAGTATCAGCAAGATAGAAAAAATTTTACTATTTAATTTGCTTAAATTTTTCAATTTTACATTCAAAAGTTTTTTAACAATAATAAGTTATCCCATTAGACTGTACAACTGTTTCTGCCCCAAACAGAAATTCTAATACAAGATACATTGCCATCACTTTTGTCCAATCTGCTATTTATGTCAAAATTTAAAACAATGATGTCAAAATATAGCTGGTAAGCAATATGTTTAAAATTCTACTGCACAGGGAAAAATTAGACATCTCAAAATTCACACTTATAATTTACTTAAATTAATGCCATCCATTCAAAACTTTAAAAATGAAAATTTATTATTTCAATTACCATAAGCAATTATGGTAAACACTTATTTGTTTCTAGTACATGTAATCATATATCTTATAATCTAATAGTGTAACAACTCCCTATAAATTAAAATGAAGGAAGAGGCATGTAAGAAGTATAATATTAAAATAAAAAAGGACAGTCACTTAAATATGCCACTAAATAATTTTTTGTCAAAGGAATAAAACAGCCTCATAACTACTTAGTTGATAAACATAAACTAATAATTTCCATTTCTTTAAAATGTACCTTGAATATAAAATGCTTAGTGTTGCTTAAATTTTTGAAATTAAAATGCTCCAAATAAATTAAAAGTTTTGTTTTTAGTAAAGGAGATCAGGGAATTTCATCCCAAAATATGGCACCCTAGTATGCTGATTATTTTAAACTAAAGGCCCTTGGAAGCCAGCAAATGCTGGAGGAAGCTTTACTTTAATACTCTCTTATCTGCCTAAAGTCTAGACCCTCCAAAGAAGAAAACAATACCACTTCCCTGAGTTTTCATTAATTTATATTGCAGAAATAAAGACTAAAGTCTGTCAACACACCTGAATAGACTTTTGTCACAAACCACTATCTGTTCTGCAGGTCCAAAAGACTTTGTCCCAGGCCATTTTATGCTCTCCAAGACCACTGGACTCCCTAAAAATCATTTACTATCCCTCTTAAAATCATCCACATTTTCCCATCTCCTTTTCCTCTATTAAAAAGGGCAAATAACCATCTGTACCCCATTGGGTCATTGGGTAATCATTCCCCTGTTAAAAGACAAATTCCCCTCACGCTATGTACCTTAAAATAAATTTGGTATGCCTTTTCTCCTATCAATCTGCCTTCTGTAGTCCCCATACCTCTTTGTAGTAGCCAGAATGATGGCCCACAAAGAGATTTGTCCATGTTCTAATCCCTGGAACCTGTGAATGTTACTTTATTGGAAAAAGAGTCTTTAGAGAGATAATTAAATTAAGAACCGTGAGATAAAGAAATCATTCTAGATTATATCCAGGTAGGCCCTAAATCTAATGACAAGTGTCTTTATAAGAGAGAGGCAGAAGGAGTTTTAAGACAGACACGCAGAGGAGAGTGACAGAAGAGGAAACAGCCAGATGAAGCTGAAGGGAGAAATTGGACTGAGGAGGCCTCAAGCCAAGTAATGCCAGCAACCACCAGAAGCTAAAAAGGGCAAGTTATTGATTCTCCCCTAGAGCCTCTGGAGGGAGAACAGCTCTATAGACACCTTGATTTCAGACTTTTGGCCTCCAAAACTGTTAAGAGAATAAATTTTTATTGTTTTAAGCTACCCAGTTTGCGGTTATTTGTTTCAGCAGCACAGGAAATGAATGTATCTGTTATGAATTTCCATAATTATTTGAAAACTAGTGATTCTATTAAATAAAATTATTTTAAAAGGCCATCCCCTAGCTTAGAATCTAAGAAGGACATTTTTCTATTCAACCTAAAATGCCTTCATTCATTCATTCTTTCTGAATGAAAGCTTTCAGTGAACTTGAATGATTGGTTTAAGTCCATAAATAATGAAATACAAACTATAAAGAGGCATAATAAAAAGTGAATTTAGCCCTTTTAATTATACAGTAAAGGGAGGTGGGTAAATCAGAAGCACTGAAGAGTATGGAGGAATCGTGCAAAGACCTAGAAAGGGAATCACCAAACTCTCTACCCACATCTCTGACTGACCTCTGAATGACACATGTACAGAACAGACTGAGAACATCCCAGCTGAAGACAAAAGATTTGAACAGAGAATGGAGCTGCTACACAGGATAAGAGTCCACAGTTTAAGCCCAGCCAAAACAAAAACAGGTATCTTCTATAACTGTAGTCCCCAAACCATGGCCAGTTCGGAACTGGGCTGCACATCACCGATTGAGCTCCGACTCCCACCTCCCCAACGGGATCTGTGGAGAAATTGTCTTCCATGAAACTTAGGACACCGTAGGAGGTGAGCGGCAGGGGAGTGAGTGAAGCTTCATCTGTATTTACTAGCCACTCCCCATGACTGGCATCACTGCCTGAGCTCCACCTTCCCCCACCCACTTGCCTCCGTGGAAAAATTATCTTCCATGAAACCAGTCCCTAGTGCCAAAAAGGTTGGGGACAGCTGTATAACACAGGAAACAAAAATCATCAGTGAAAAACAACAGAAACAAAATCTTCACATTCAAATCTGATCCCAAAATGAATCAGACGGAACTAACAATGATTTAAAGTGGATATTATAACTATTTGCAATTAAGAAAAAAAAAAGTTCTCAATATAGTCATGTGAAACTTAATTCCCTTAAGATTATAATACTGTATTTTTATTGTACCTTTTCTACATTTAGATGTGTTTAGATACACAAATACTTATAACTTCTGACTCCAGTGATTTTCATACTCCCAAATGCTTGTTGAAGTAAATTTAATTCTGTTAGAGTATAAACTTACAGTTTTTTCATACTTTATGGTTGTTTTTCGGAAGGAAAATTTTCCTTATTTGTATGCAAATGTATTTCCTGATTAAGAAACTTTTCTTTTGTTCACATTTTTGTGACAGTGAGCTGTTTTACAATGTTTCTAATCCAATGTCACCTTTTCCTATCAGTCTATTAATGCCATGTATTGATACTTTAATGAAGTGGTTGGTTTCTCTGTTTCTTTAGGTGGTGTGGGGAGTGGAGAGTGGTATGAATCCTCCAATTTTGTAGTTCTCTTGTGTCTTGCAAGGCCCTAATTTTCCTTTTTCCTCTTTTTCTCTTCACTACCCAATTGCCAAAGGAAACATCTTCCTTTTTGCTTTTTTTCTCTCCCAGAAGCAATGCATTTGAAAGATAATCCCTTTAAATTAAACCTATTCTTTGAAATCAGTCTTAACCATTTAAATAGAGTCTATCCCTTTAATTTACACACCAATTCTTTCATATGGCATCTATATGTTTCAAGTTGCATGCCTGGCCCGCTGTATGGCATTTGCTTCTTTCTAGTCCTTTACTTGGGACCTGTCTTCTAAGATATGCATACTTTGAAATATCTTCCCAATATGCCAGGTTTCTTTGGTATTTTCACATTTAGAGTGGATTTAATCTTTCTGGTGGTCATTCCTCGCACCCTTCAGTCACCTCACTTGCATCTCTCTTTTGTTTTTCTATAGCTTGTTTCAAGTTCTGCTTTGGATCACTAAAGCCCCACAGTGGGGCAAGACTGGAGTGGGAGTGTGTAGAACCATGACACTGGCATTTAACATTTTCATTTTATTCACAGGTATTTCATAGTTTCTACATTCTCTATTAGGTAGATAGTGAGGGATTCCAGGTCTCCTAAGGACGAATGTGGGTACGGTTGCAGTTCACCCCCACCCCAAACAGGCTTTCAGAAAGGCTCATGGGAGATCCACATGCACAGTAAGACTCAGGTATATAACTCCCAATTGTCCAATCAAAGTGCTTCCATGGTGACATCTGGGAGGTCACCATGGACGTCTGAGCCACAAGGGAGGTCCCAATCCGGACACTATAAAACAAGACCCAGACCAAAAGCAAGCCCTTTTTTTTTTTTTTTTTTTTTTTTTTTTTTTTGCTCTCTCTTTTGCTACGACAATGGGTCTGGTCGTCATCTCTGGAGTATGTATCTCACTCAGTAAACCTGTATCATCCTCTCCTCAATAAACCTCATTTTCATGCTGGCCTTACTTTGGCGTGTGTGGTTATTCTTCAACCATGAGCACACCAAAAACCTACATTTCAGACTACAGCCCAATATATTCTCACATAATGTTGACAGCATGGTTTTACATAGATTTTTCATTGTTATAAAGTTATGTGTATAGTCAGGGGAGGAGATTCTGGGAGGTTATTTACTATACTACCACGATTTTCTAGCTATCATAAGTCCCAGGAGAATTTTCTTCAATAAATAGACAAGCTGATCCTAAAATCCATATGGAAATGCAAATGATCAAGAATAACCGAATTATCCTGAAAGAAAAGATAAAGGCTTACACTAATTGTTATCAGTACTTACTATAAAGCTTCATTAATCAAGACAGTGTGATGTTGGCATAAGGACAAATAGAACAAAGAAATAGAATAGAATCCAGATATAAACCAAACATAGACAAAATATGGTAAAGAGATCTTCAACCAAAATGCCAAGTCACTCCAATAAGGAAAGAAAAATCTTTTTAACAAATGGTACTGAAACAACTATCTATCCCCCCAAAATAATAATAATACAATTATATCTCTTTCCCACTCCACACACCAAAATTAATTTGATCATATACTTAAAACATAAAACCCATACCCTACAGATTCTGGAAGCAAACATAAAAAAGTATCTTCATAAACCTCAGGCAATTATTCTGAGGACATATAAAGTACTAATCATGAAAGAAAAACTGATAAAATTGATTTTAACCAAAATTTAAAATTTTTAATCATCAGAAGATACCATTAATAAAATAAATAAACCAAAGACTGGAAAAAACATTCACACCATATGTACCTAGGAAGACTCATAACTAGAAATCAACATTAAAAAGTCCAACAATCCAATTTTTTAAATGGGCAAAAGACTCAGATACTTCATAAAAGGCCAATAAGCACAGGAAAATGCTTAACGTCTTTAACATCAAGAAAATACACATTAAAACTACAATTAGTTACCATTTCATAGCAGCATGAATGGCTAAAATCAAAAGGACTCTTAACACTGAATATTGGTGAGGAAGTGGAGAAATCAGATTTTTCATACATTGTTGGAGTATCAGATTTCATAGTCACTTTGGGAATAAAAGTTTGGCTACTTCTTATAAAGCTTAACACATAATAAATCTGCCTTATGACCCAGCAATTTCACTCCTAGGTATTATCTGAGAGAAATGAAAGCATATGCCCACAAAAAATCCTTATACAAGAATGCTCACAATCTCATTCATAATAACCAGAAACTGGTTATTGTTTATCAACAGAAGAATGACTAAACAAATTGTGGCATTCCATTCCAAATATGGAATACTGCTCAACAATAAAAAAGAACAAATTACTGATACAGATGAGAACATCAATGAACCTTTAAAAAAATTACATTATGCTTCTAAGAAGTCAGAAAAAAAGGTTTCCATTTTTATAATGTCCAATCACAGGAAAATTAATTCATGATGACAGATGTCAAAAAAAGATGACCTGAGGGCAAAGAAAGGACAGAGCAGGAGAAAACTTTTCTTGGGTAATAGTAACATTCTATATCTTGTTTGGGAAGGTGGTTATATAAACGTATACAACTAATAAAACCTATCATACTAAAGAGCTTTGCATTTCAACGTGTATTAGTAATACTGCAATTAAAAAAGAAAAGTCCAATCATTTCAGTAAACATTTGTTGAGTCCCTAGTCAGTGACAGACATTGTACTAGTCGTGGGAATTTGAAGATGAAAAAAGCATTATGTTGACCTCAAATAAATTCAGTTGCAGTGAAGCCTGGTTCACTTGAGGAGACAGACATATAAACAATTATAGTACAATGAGCAAGAGATAGAATATTAAAGGAGCTCCAAGGAAGGACACCTACTTCCTATTAGGAAAACTTCTTATAACAGGTAATGGCTATGTTTTAAAATGATAGGCAAAGATTAACTAACAAGTGGAGAAAAGCATTCCAGGCAGAAAGGGCAAAATGAGAAATGGTACAATGAATGGCAGACACAACATACCACGTACACAAGAGACTCACAAGCAAGTTGATGTCAGAACATAAACCACAAAGGAAGTAGGAGCAAAAAAAAGGAGGCCAGAAAGAAACAAGAGACCATGCATACCTTTGTAAGGCAGACTTCATCCTGTAAGTCTGCAGTCCCCAACCCTCCACCCTACCCCACCTTGGCCTATTAGGGACTACCACAGAGCTCCGCACAGCAGGAGGTGAGCAGCTGGTGAGCAAAGCTTCATCTGTATTTACAGCCGCTCCGCACTGCTCACATACCACCTGAGCTCTGCCTACCCGGCCCCAACCCCATCCATGGAAATACTATCTTCCATGAAACTGGTCCCTGGAGCCAAAAAGATTGGGGACTGCTGCTGTAGGTGACAGGAGATCTAGAGGTGAGACAACATTTTTAGATAATTCATTCTAACAGCTTATAGAAAAGAAGGATTTGAGAGAAGAAGCAAGAAGACCAATCAGGAGGCTACTAATGTGTTCTCAAGAATGAAGGCCTCCAGCCTGAGCAAGAGCGAGACCCTGTCTCTACTGAAAAAATAGAAAGAAATTAGCCGGACAACTAAAAATAGAACAAATAAGCCGGGTATGGTGGCGCATGCCTATAGTCCCAGATACCTGAGAGGCTGAAGCAAGAGGGTCGTTTGAGCCCAGGAATTTGAGGTTGCTGTGAGCTAGTAGGCTGATGCCACAGCACTCCAGCCCAGGCAACAGAGTGAGACTCTACCTCAAAAAAAAAAAAAAAAAAATTTAAAAAAAGAATGAAGGCCTAAAATAGAAAAATATTTAGATGGTAAAACTGGCAGGACTGATTCTTAGTTTAAATATGATAGAATGGGAAGAGTAAAAAATGATTGATATGTGAATGGTGAGATGAGCGTACCACCTCTAAGACAGTGTATAAAGAGAAGAAGAATTTGAGAGATGGAGGGGAAGAGAAGAACAGAGAGAGGCATGAGGAGTTTGAGGTGCCTCTGTGATATCTAATTCAAATTGTGCAGAGCATTTTATATATAAGGCTGCAGTTTGAAGTACAGGCCTAGGCAGATTTAGGAATCATCAGCATATTGAAATTAGTTTAAATCATGAAAGCAAATGAGTTAAAATAAGAAGAATGAAAAAGTAGACCAAAGATAGAACTTGGTTAGTACCAATAAGGAAGGTAAGAAGAGCCAGGGAAGGGTAAGATAAGAATATCATTTAAAAATGGCAAATGAATTATTAGAAAGTGATGAACAAGAATTCTGCAGTCTGAGGGGAACAAGGAATAGTGAATTTCAAGATTCACAAATAATGCTCAACGTAGCAAAGAGGTCACTAAGGAAAGACCTGAAGGATATCTCACAACTGGGAGGTCATTGGTACTTTAGCAAAAGCATTACAGCAGTGCAGAGGAAGCAAAAGCCAGACTGTGCAAAGAAATGTACATATGACTAATACAAAGAAATGTACATATGAACACAGTAATACATGTGCTCAACATTAAAACAGCAACTTTTAAACCAAATATGTATGTGTGCGTGTATACATACACACACACACACACACACCCAGAAAAAGCATTCAGAAAACATTTTCTAAAAAAGGAAACTCAGATTTTGAAGAAAAAAATCTTGCTTAATAAACATCTACTTGGTAAATCAATGTTTTAAATACGGCTTCATTCACATACTGGGATGGAAATGGCATTAAAATAAGAATGGAATTAGTAGTTAGTCATATCAACTCAATCATGGAAAAGGTGACAGCAAGTATTCCCATCTGGCAATAATCATTCCGTTTTTTTATATAAATGTGTTCTTAAAACTTCCTTAGTTTAAAAAAAAAAAATCCCTGGTAGTCTTCAGAAACCTACACCTAAGAACTATGAATACTTCCTCATTTTCCTTCAAAAATATTTCCACTTAGAGATACCTTATTTATTAAAAGTCAGTGAAATTACAGTCATTTTTGCTATAATTTAATATTATACTATGTTAAATCACTTATTTTATCAACTTACACAGCACAATTTTTGAGGCATCCAATAAAGTTATTAATTCTTAAGCAAACCACATAAAGAAATGACCAGCATTAACACTAATAGAGTAAACAGTATTAACTGGTTTTATTTTTAAATGGAGGAAGGGGACAAATCAAGGACAGAGAGCCAACCAGAGATCTCTTTCTTCAATTTCCCTTAAGAAAAAAATACACTGATAAGGTTTATCTCTAAAGAATGTTTTTCTTAAAACTGTCCCTGCCTGAGTCTTGATCTTGTAACCCATCCTTGAAATAAAAGCCAGAGTGATCTTTGTAAACTCAGTAAATCTGATGTCTTCATGGCCTTCATTTAAAACTCTCAGTAGATCCTCTGGACCAAGTGGTTCCCAGGGAATCCATCAAGTAATCCATACAAAGTTTGGCCATTTAAGAAAAGAAAGCAATTTTATCTACATACATCTCACAATTTGATAGGTAAAATTAATCATGATTTTTACAGAAAAACTAATGTATTCTTCAAAATTTTCAAATTCTTCAAATGTGTGAAAGAGATATAAAGATTGCATTTGTCTGTTTAGTTAGCTAACATTGAGGACCTGGTTTTCTCAATACTGTCATTTGCCTATTATTCATTACATTTATTAAATGAGCATGTTTGCTTATTGCCACTATGTTAATTATAGCCCCAATACACCAAAGTGGTTAGATGAAGTGTAAAAGATGAAATAGTAACGTAATTTCTATAATCAGAATGTCAAAAATGAAAATTGTGCACTGGATCTCAGTGAATATGAATGTCTATGTAGTGGAACCAGTAATTCTACAAGTTTGAGGACACATATCCAAAAAGGAAAAATATGAATAAGAGTATAACAATGCATATTGAAGAAGTGGATTTCATTACACCCTTCATCCCTAATCCCTTGAACACTGTTACAAAACATCATCAACCCAGGTCAAATCAAGACATGAATTATTTTTTTCATAAATTCAATTTCTAATCTAAAATAATCAGCCTGCTGATTACCAATCAGGTTAATTTAAATATGTCTGGCTATCCAATATACTGTTATTTAAAAACAAACTCCTGTCTTTTACTCAGGATTGATATGTTTCACCAAGTTTTTCAAACTCACATTCACTCTTTTTCCTCTGTTTAAGCAGTACTGATTTGATTTAAAAAAAAAAAAAAAAAAAAGGTCTGTGGTCTAGGTTTTCTATAGAATCCAAAAGTTGTTCAGGTGTGATGGACATGTTCAATTGAAACCAATGAAGGATTACTATCTGCCCCAGAACATAATGAAAGAGTTCTATTAAAAATCAGTCAACCATTTCAAAAACATCTGACAACTCTGTATTTGATAGAAAGCCCCCATTACAAGTACTGGCACATTCTTATCAAATAGTTAGGATTTATTAATCTGTGAAACAGCCCCATTTAAATCAGTCATTAAGAATAAGGATAAGGGGCGCGGTGGCTCACGCCTGTAATCCTAGCTCTCTGGGAGGCCAAGGCGGGTGGATCGCTCAAGGTCAGGAGTTCGAGACCAGCCTGAGCAAGAGTGAGACACCCATCACGACTAAAAAATAGAAAGAAATTATCTGGACAACTAAAAATACATAGAAAAAAATTAGCCGGGCATGGTGGCGCATGCCTGTAGTCCCAGCTACTGGGGAGGCTGAGGAAGGAGGATCACTTGAGCCCAGGAGCCCAGGAGTTTGAGGTTGCTGTGAGCTAGGCTGATGCCATGGCACTCTAGCCTGGGCAACACAATGAGACTCTGTCTCAAAAAAAAAAAAAAAAAAAAGAATAAGGATAAGAACACGGATTGTGGTTGTCTTGGCAAGTTATTTTTGACAAATACTGGAACCAGTAGCATGTACTATTTGTTCCAACCTCAGTTTTCCCTAAACAATAATGGACTGATACATCTATTTCACTAAGTACTTAGTGCAGAGATCAGCAAACTTTTTCTGTAAACGACCAGATAGTAAATCTTGTAGGTTGTGCAGGCCATACAATTTCTGTCACAACTACTCAACTGTGCTCTTGTGGCACAAAAGCACCCATAGAGAGTAGACGTGTATAAATAGTTCTGGCTGTGTTCCGATAAAACTTTATTTACAAAGACAGGTAGCAGGCCAGATTTGGCCCACTAGCCATAGTTTGCCAACTCCTTACTTAGGGTAAAGCTATATAATCTATCTTTGTTCAAAAACTAGACTCAAAAGATGTGTCCTCCTCTCTCAAAAAAGGCATTTAGTCTTAAATATATATATATATATATACTGTCCCATAAATTTACATATTGCATAATTGGGTCCACACATTTAATTCTTGAGAAGGGCAATCCATTACTCAAGTGAAATCCTCATTTTAAAAAATAAAAGGCAAATAATAACAATGCAACATTTCAACAAGAACATGAAATTGCCTGCCTTCAGCTTCTGAAACTTATTAAATTCATGTCCTTACTAAGAGACTGAATATTGACAGTTTCCTCTCAAATTTCTTTCTGTTCTTCCTGAAATAGTGAAATAATGTAATATTATGTGAAATAAATATTCTATCTACCTGTACAATTTTATCTTTAACTTGAGACACTAATATTTGTAAGACTACCAAATGCTAATGGTAAAATATGAGATTCAAAATCCTTAAGATATAAAGATTTCAGCTTTATCAAAGTAATGCTCTCATAGATAATATAAGGTATTCTAAAATAGAGTAAAGGGCATCAACCTTCTCCAAAGGTTACATCAGACCAGAAACCCATACTTGTGCAAGTCACGTGAATCTATTTAACTGGCAACCCTAAGTTAAGAGAGTCCAGGCTTGACATACAATAGTAAGAACATGAAGTATTAACTGGGTGCTCAGCATATGCCAAGCAGCGTTCTAAGTACTTTGTGTGTATTAACCTACTAATTCTCTTAACTATATTATGAGGTAAGTATAACAACTGACATCATCTTATGGATGAGCAAACTGAGAGCAGTTAAGAAATGTGCTCAAGGGTATAGCTAATTAGTGGCAGAACCAGGACTGACCTCGGTTCAGGAGAGTTGGTCTTTTAGACCCTACGCTCTTAATTACCAATCATACGGTACCTCAAGAAGTAGATATAAAACTAAAGGACGATCAAAGGTACACAGCGGTGTTTTTGTAACTATTTTATTTTTCTCAATCTCTCACAATAATCCAGTTTTGTGATGGAATTCTAATTAACTAATTCTAATATTAAATGTTTATTTAAAATAATTAAATTTCTCACTCTCAGTTTCAAACACAAATTGATTCAAGCTTTCGAGCCCATTCTTTGGCAGCATTTTCACACTGCTGACTTCTTGTTTACCTATTAGTTCATGTATACTGGGTACTTTGGCAAAAATGAGGAAAAAATTAGGGCAGGGGGATCCTGTAGAGGGATACCAGGCAAACAGTAACAGCAACAAGTAAGGTGAACATAACAAAACATTTAGTCAAACATTAGCCTATTTTTCCACTCTTAAAGTGTATGTCTTAGATATATAGAGATCTATATTCATGTATTTTCTCATATACTTTTGCTTAAAGCATTATCAATAACTATAAACAATTCAATTTACATACACATGAAAGCTACTGTGATAAAGTAAAACATTTTAAAAGACCACCAACAGTCCAATTCAATTTTATTTTCCACAAAAACATGTCAGGGCAGGAATAATTCAAACCATGTCAAGCAGTTAGCCAGTATAATAATGGCACAGATAAGTTTTATAACACTAATTCTAAACTAATATTAATTCATAACTAAAAGTATAAGAAAGTTATACAATACATAAAAAGAAAGCATTACCTCATAACAAATGTGACCATTCCCTGATATGACATACTAGGTTTCAGCAATATGATTAAACCAATAAGGCTTGTAATCCCCTTTTATAAGCAAATATAATACACACTACTTATTATTATAGAATGCCATACAATGTAGGGAAAAGCGCTTTGCAAACTAAAAAGTCCCTTACAAACATAAGATTATCACTAAAAATATTTTTAAGCAGAAGAATATTAAGTAAACTAAATCAAAAAGTATGAAGGGCAAAAAAGGGGGGCAGCCTCTTTTATTCATACCAATTCACTCAAATTTACCATAGTTTGAGCAGTACTGCTGATTGAAAAACTCAAATGTCCAGGCAGAACACAACTACTTCAAATGTGGTCCATAGATCAATGCCAATCCACAAACTTTGTTACTACTGCATGATAGGATACAAACTGAGGTAAACATAGAAACTTTTAGAGCAATCTCATACTGCTACAAGGTTTTATAGTCTACAACATCAACTGGTCGACAGCTTGAGAATCACTGAGCTAGACCACAGTTCTCAGAATCCTTTTCAGCTAGACATGAGACTAAAGTTCTTGGAAACTAAGGACATGATGTGTCCTCATCAGGGAACTGACTCCTGTCTTTCCCTTTCCAGCTAGCTGAAACCCAGATGTGACAGCTACTTTGCTATGACCATGAAGATAGGGACAATACCCTAGAGTAGTGCTCCTCAAACTTTAATGTGCAAAATAATCACTGAGGGAATCTCATTAAAATGCAGAAGCTTAGTAGGCCTCTGGTGAAGATAGAGATTCTACATTTCTAACAAGCTACCAAGTGATGTCAGTGCTGCTGATCTATAGACCACTCTTGGAATACCAAGGGGTGAGGAGTAAGACAGAAGAAACCTGGGTCCCTAAAAGACAGCACAAAGCAGAACTGTCCCACCATTCTGGGTAGTTTTATGACAGAGGGAAAAAAAGGCTATGTTCTCCAGGCTTCTGTAATGTGGAGTCTCTGTTAAATCAGCCCAACCCTCAATCTAACTAAGGTTAATTTATGTAGCAAGTTTTTCCATCAATACTGATACTTAATGTTTCACATTAGATAGTTTGTAAAATTTACCCTTACTAATTTTCAAACTCCTCACAGTCCTGCTTAGGAATTTAGTAAAATAAAAATGCTTTTTCTTAATATCTTCATGTAATATCCATCACAGACTGCTTTCTGAAAAGCTGCAGCTGAATTTATTTGCATTTTATATTTAGAGGAATCTGAAGGGAGATTTGGAGGAATTAAAAAAAAAACTTCAGATATACGAATTTATAAAGAATGTCTTAAAAACTGCTCTGTCTCTAATATCAGCAAGTCAATAAACTAATACTGACCTAACCAAATAATCTTATCAAAGAACTCTTAAAGATATGTCCATTTTCTCCTCTGAGAAAAGTCAATGATTCTATAATGTATTCTAAAGCTTTTTTCCCCTATCTGCCAGCTCCTTAAAGGCTAATGATCTTCTAAAAATGCTGAAATTTCTCAGTACTTAAACCTAGCCTCTGACTTAAAGCTTGGTCCTTAGAGCAGTGCTGTCCAACAGAAATATAATGAAAGCTGCATATATAATTTCAAATTTTCTAGTAGCCACATTTTAAAAAGTAAAGAGAAACAAATGAAATTAATATATTTTAACATAACATATTGAAAATATATAATATAAAAATTAGTGAGACCTTTATACTCATTTTATACTAAGTATTCCAAACCCAGTGCGTATTTTACATTGTACATCCGAACTTGAACTAAACACATTTCAAGTTTTCAGTAACCACACGTCTAATGACTACCATACTAGACAGCTGCAGCCTTAGATGATCTCATCCATGCACTGCTTCAATCACCAGCTATACCGAAATGACTCCAAATTTATATCTCTAGCCCAGTCTTCTCTTCTGAGCACACAATTAGTATTTCGTAATGCCTAGCTGACATCTTAGATGATGTAAAGGCACCTCACACTCAAATAATGTCCAACTTCGATTCATGCCCACCCCACCCTGCAAAATGTGCTGGTCTTCTAATAGTTCCTATCTAACTGAATTGAACTGTAATTGATTTGAGTACACAAGCCCAAAACCTAGAAATCACCCCCTTGACAACTCCTTCAGTGTCACACCCATATCAGATCCATCAAAAAGTTCTATCCATTTACCTTCCAAATATCTCTCAAATCAATTTATTGCTCTCCATCTCAACCACCACCATCTACTTCTGCCTAGCTCCATTTTCTTCAATGGAAGGATACCTCAAAATTTAACTATAATGTTATGCCTACTTTAACCCTCCCATCCTATTTAAAACTCTTCAACTGATTTCTATGGCCTCTAAAATAAAAACAAAACCCAACATGGCCTATAAAGTCCAAGCCACATGATCTAGCCCCTAAATATCTCCTAGCCCCACATCACTACACTGTCCCTCTGTCTTGCCCTCTAGCCACCTTGGTCCTTCAGACTTTTATGCTGACCATGCTCCCTACTGGCATATGACCTTTGCGGATGCTGCTCTCCCCTTACTTTGTCTAGTTAATTCCCACTAGTCCTCTAGATCTCAGAGAAGCATTCTCTGATCACCATGAAGAGGCCAAATTCCCCTTTTATATAAGCACATATGGAATGATGCCCCTTCTCCTCTCTAGTATATTTTACAGATGCAATATATTTGAATATGTAATTAATGGCTTTCTCCCATAGACTACATCTGATTATACTGAAGTTCCTGTCACAATATTGTGTTCAATAATTATTTATAGAATAGGTACATCAATGAATCTGCCTTGTTTTTTCCCTAGACAAAATATTGAGAAAGACATACAAAAATCTTGCTTACACAAGTCTTCCAGACTTACCAAGTCTGAGTTAATTGCTCTCAGATGTGTTTCAACAACCCTCTGCAAGTAAAATACCAGTGTATAACATGCTTATAGTCTGCATGACTACTACATCATTATATCCCAGCAACAAACACAGTGGCTTGTATACAGGAGACATAAGTATTTACTAAATGTACTTCAGTATACACATTATTGTATAGGGTTACATATTTGTCTGCATTATGACTTATTATAAAGATATCATACCTTCAACAGCACTATACTGAGGGTAGCTATTTGTCACTATCTTAAAGGCCATAAGCTGTAACACATGTGAGAAGTACACATGCACAAAAACATACACTGACTTACACCCATCCAGTGAAGGTGTGAAACACAACAGGGTTCCAGTGCTAATGCACGGTTAGGCTCTCTGTCTTGCTCTGGAGCATGATGCAATTCTTTTCTCTTTCTGCCCACAACCTGTTTCTTTTCTGCTGTCAGTACCTTTAATTTGACACCCTTCTTAATACTTTACATTATTACCACACACTTCTTGCCCACTTTTTTGGTCTATGACTTTACAAGTGTTTCTCAAACTTTTATATGAAATTTTTTGCATTGCTAGGAGTACTGTCTGCTCCTTCCAAAAATTATCTGGAGATAAAGGATACCTCAAAACTTAACTATAATATTATCCCTACTTTAACCCTCCCATCCTAATTAAGACTCTTCAACTGATCTCTATTGCCTTCAAAATAAAAACAAAACCCAACATGGCCTATAAGGTCCAAGCTACATGATCTAGCCCCTAAGTATCTCCTAGCCCCACATCACTACACTGTCCCTTTGTCTTGTCCTCTAGCCACCCTGTTCCTTCAGACCTTTGTACTCACCATGCTCCCCTACTGACATATGACTTTTGAAGATGCTATAGTTCTTCAGCTATTTCCAGATCCTAGAACCTTCAAGAAGAAAAAATTTCTAGATTGATGGGACTTAACTATAACATGATACGTCAAAATGCCAATATTTCTCTTTTGTCAAAAGAAAACATAAGCCAAAAAAGTTGATATAGTCATATTTTTATGGTTCTTGAAATGTTACCATGCAATTTTTAGTTGATTTAGCAAATGCTGCTGTGTGAAAGGAGAAAATTATTTTCAACCTGCTGAAGTAGCAAGTTTCTTTTTATACCTCCTTTATGCTTGAGGCAGTCAAGTCTACAGGCAGTTGAAACTAGATTTATAGGTTAGTCACCAAAAAAAAATCACTGCAAACAGCACCTTGAAACCTAAACATTTGCACAGTTTAACAGAATATCGAGTCATTTTTAGCAGTTTACAGTATCAGTAGAAGCTGCAAGGCAATGTGTAACATATTTTAAGATGGAAGGTCAACAAGGCTTATTACCTTGGAACATTTTAATTTCACAAACAATATTAAACTAGAGAGATGGCTACAAATGTTCATTAAAGAAATGGGAACTATTTCAAAATAGAAGGATGTTCCCAATAAGCTCCCCTGAAAACCAAATAAAAAGCAGTTGGTTTCTTCTAGTATTCTTCAGCATCTAAAAAATATTTTAATGATTCTGATCCTTTCCAAAAGAGTATACCAAGAGTACTTACAGTAAAGTAGTAATGAAAAAGTGTTTTACAATTATAGATAATTTAATTTAAAAATCCTGTACTTAATATGCAACCTTATAAAGGACTACCATTATTCTCTACTTAGAATAAATATACTTATTCCTAAGTTAGGCTGGAGTAATATGAGGAAGTAAAACTTCTGGTTTTACTTATCATATGCATAAACTCATATTGTATGTCTACTACCACTAGTAGGTGTGTCTCTCAGAAAACTGAAATCAAATAAACAAGAAAGGCACAGGGGTGGGTGACAGAATGGGAAGTTGACTTTCTTGGTCATGATCATTAACCTGTCTGAGAAGCTTCTATGAGATGAGATGTGAAAAGAAGTTATCCATCTGTGGACAGGTCAAAAACCAGGAATTAGAAATTCCAGCAAAATGCCCTGAAGCTGTTCTACCACTTTGTAATAGCTCTCTCAAGGTAATATGTGGAAGAGAGCAGGTCCTTCAAGATAAGAGAACAATAATAAATCCGTAATTCACAGTGCCATTTTGCTTCTTATTTTCTCCATTTACCCCATGTTTGTTCTCTAGTACTACATTTTGATAAAGACTTTTGGTTTTATAAGCTGTAGCCTTTCTTAGTTGTTCAAAGGGAAGGGAGTTAGATATGCATTTGGGCCAATAATCAAAAAGAGATAACCTCAAAAGGAAAGGTGAAATTTAAAGAGAATGAGGTATAAAGAAGACTTTTATGTTTATCCTCTCTGTCCCATCCACCCCATCCTCCTCCAAAAAAAAGAAAGAGAGAGAAAGAGAAAGAAAGAAAAAATAAAAACTTGGAGCACCCTGTATGGTTAAACTTTGGCCATTAGAAACCCACAATTCTTAATTTATGTTCTTTCAGAATAAAGTGGAAACACTATTTCTAACACTACCTTATAAAGTCTTCAACTCAAAACTGTTGAGTAAAACAAAGACACTTACTTTTTCAGATAGAGTATCCCTCAGTATCCAAGGGGATTGGTCCCAGGACCCCCATAGATACCAAAATCCACTGATGCACAAGCCCTTGATATAAAGTGTCCTAGTATTTGCATATAACCTACCCACATCCTCTTGCCAGTGACAACAACAGAGAACCCCATATGGAAGAGGAAACTCAGGATGTCAGAACTGGAAAGAGTTGGTCAAAGCTCTCGGTTCAGAAATTTCCCTTCCAGTGCTTTATCTGCCTAAGTCTTTGTGATTCTGTATTTTAAGGTGGCAAGTCCCTCTTTAAGACCTAGTATAAACCATCTGAAAGCCTAGGAGATCCTCATGCCTAGTCTATTAAGGCTTTATCAAGAATTACATGAAACTCACAAATTCCTAGAAAGATAGTCTTACTCCACAGATTACTATGAATCACTGCCATACAGCAGCAGCACAGATTGGTGGAAGAAATATATATATAGGTAATTTGTAATACAAAGTGTCAAATGCTACAATATAACATTGCTGAGGACTTATAACAATATAACAAGGCAGGAGGGGACTCAGTATTTAAGTTTCTGTAGAGGCCCTTTTTGGGAATTCTGACTGGCAAGGGCATTCCAAGGTCAACTACATTAGGCTTTACTGAGACTACAATGTAGTGCACTATTTGGCACTACAGATACACTGAAAAATAAGAACCAGATCCCTGCCCTTAAGGAGCTTAAGAGTTCAAAGAAGACAAATTTAGCATATGTTTGGGACCCAAATAATGAGACTAACCTTTCTAAAGGAGAGATCCTGTTGGAAAGCACTAAAAAGACTGAGTTTGTAAATGAAATCATATTACTCATTTGAAGAACTAAGGTTCAATCAAATGAGGAATGAGAGAAAATAAAAAAGTGATCCAAGATTATTCAAGACAGCCTTGTGAGGTAAAGAAACTGAAGAGATTCTTTGAACAAAAATAAAACTGAGTAAGGTGAGTTTTTCAGTCTACAATTTGTTATGCCAATGGTGTTCTGAGAAAATAACTGTAGGAACAATTATGCACACGGGTTAAAATCACCAGGTCTGGAACCTGGCCCTCTCTGCTCAACATTCAACTCCACCACTTTCTACCTGTTACTTAACAGCTCTTTGCCTCAGTCTCCTCCCCTGTAAAATGGGGTGGATAACACCAGTGCTTTTAAAACCAGGAGGGGGTTATTTAAAACACAGGTGTGACTGTTTCACTCTACTGACCAAAAACTTTATTCACAAAACCAATTCCACATGGTTTAGGCACCAGTAGTAGTCCTAATTCAACACCCTCCTACTTCCACCAACCATATGGACCTACTGTCAGTTGTGTAAAACCACAGCACTTTCCTAACTCTGTCTCATACCCAGCAGAATTGTGCTAGAAAGACTTTTCCTCTCCATCTCTCAAAGCCCACTTCTCTAGGAAATTAACTCTCCCTCCAATTCCATAGCACACCTTTTTGTTCCTTTGTACAGTTTACCACTACTTCCCTATGTTTGGTCTTTTAATGCCTCCCTCTTTCTTCTCATTAAGGTGGTAATTTCAGAGAGCCAGGGCAAATCTTTTTCATCCTCATTTCTACCCCTCATCCCAGAAAGTGCCTCTAAAGCCTGGGGAAAGCGTTACTGAATTAAACTGGATGTTTACAACCGTAATGGCCGCAGTTCCAGAAACTGATTAATTTCGCGTGTTTACTGCTTTCGGATCCTAAAATCTCGACACGAAAGGTCTTTTAAAATCAGAACAACGCCATCCTTTCCAGAAAAGTTCTACGGAGCACGAGAGTTCACCCCCACGAGTTGACAATGCGGTCATTCTCAGCTTCAGAAGTTGTGTGTGTGCCCCGGAGGACAACTGCACACCGGTCGGTGATGTACTTTGAAATAAGGAGAAAGAAGAGAAGCTCGGACGGCAGCGCGGGCTGTGCTCTGGTCTCCCTCAACTTCCCGGGGACCCGCGGGCTTCGGCCGCGCTCGTCCCTCTCCGCCGCACTGGGTTCTCCAGCCCTCGCCTCCCCTGGTCCGGCCGCAACAACACCCCCGGAGCGGCGGCGCGGACGGCGCTGCAGGTCCTCCCGGGCGGCGCGGTTCGGCCCGGGCTCGGGCCGCCACCCGCCCAGCCCGGCCTCTCCCCAGGCCCGCCGCCCGGGGCCCAGGCCGCCGCCGCCGCCCGGAGGGAAGCTGGGGCAGTGGCTCGGCTCCGCGTGGCGCCAGGGGCGGAGCCGGCCCGAAGGACCCAGAGAGAGGCCGGGGGCGGACAGCGGCCTCCGCCCACCCGGACACGCACCCCACCGCCCCCAACCCCAACCCTCCTAGG
>VBSM01003176.1:53078159-53098095 GCA_008086735.1 Cheirogaleus medius
GAAAAGAAAAGAAAAGAAAAGAAAAAACTCCTTTGGTCGGCTCTGCAACTGGGCATGCTCAGTGCGGCCGGCGCTTCCGCGTGCGGGTTCCGCTCGCCTCGTTTTCTGAGCGGCCGTAGGGGCCGGCCTGGTGTGGGCCTGGGAGACTGCGGTGCGCCCGCGGCTGTGCTGGGCCAGACGCCGGCTGAGGGCTGAAGTCGGAGGACAGTTAATTAGCAAGGACTATGGAGACTCTTCCTCTCCACCAAAGGCTTTTGTTTTTTGGGTCACTTTTCTGAGTTGCACACCTTGGAAACTAGTGAGGAGGTTCTTTGTAGAGCAGAAATGATCGTCCGCGGCTCCAGCGCCCACAGGCGGTCACCTCAGAGAGGGCAGGATGACGCTAGAGTTCAGAAGACTTGGCTCCGAGGGAGCGCTTCCAGTAGGAAGCTGAAAGGGCCGCATTTCGTGCAGTAAAACTCAAAGGTGTCCCCAGGCCATTCTTTATAGAAGAGTTTGCTTTCTTATGAACACTCACTCCATTCACCTCGCCTTTCATGGAGCCTGGATGCAAAGGAAAGAATGCAGGCTTTTTCGAGTCCCCACGTCAGATTGTGTTGCCCAGGACGGAAATCACAATGAAAATGAATGGTCAACCCAAGAAAACCTCCACTTAGGGAATACGGGTAAATTGGACAGTTGTGTCAATGCCTGTTTTTCCTGTCGGCCTCCCGCCGTACTCGTCCACGTCCTAGCGCAGCCCTATGACCTCAGCACTGGCACTAGAGCGCCAGCTCCCACCACCGCCTTGCCAATGCCTTTCGCCAGCACTCAAGGAGGCTAAAGTGTAGGCCCCAAGTGAGCATGCGCGGCGGCGGCGGCGCCCATCGTCGCGGAGGTCGCTCCAGCGGGATTGGGCGGCCGAGACTCACGCGGGCCAATCAGAGAAGAACAGGCGGAAGGGTACGCGGGTCGAAAGACTCTCCCTAAAAGTTTGCTCCACCCTCTCGGTCTTTCACGGCCGCGGAGAGAAAGACGCTTACGAGAGGGACTGTCCACAGCTGCCAACTCCGGGAAAGAGACTTAGGAACTGTAACCCGCCTCACTGCCGCTTGCCGCGGCTGCTTTTTCTGAGTCCATCATCACAAACACAGACGTGGAGCAGAGACTGCGGAACTGGGCAGAGAAGCTCTTGGGTCTGGGGAGGAAATTGGCAGTTACAGAAGAAAGAGGAAATTGCCCTGGGTGGAGCTAAAATTCCTTAATATAAATTTTTCTCATTTTAGCTAGGGATTCTGTTTAGCCTTCCCAAAAGTCACAGTTTTAAAATTGCGACGCCTTCCTTAGATCGACTGTTACTAGAATTTGTTTCCAAGCACATTGTTTGGATAATTGTAGATCAGGAGTAACTCCATCCTATTCCCTACAATTTGCAGTATTATACAATGTTTAGGTCGTACATATGCTACAAGTATATTTCAATTTACAGACATCGGTCATCATATCCAGGTGCCAGGAAAAGATTTACCATTTTAAAGGTAAATAGATGACTCAAAAATAATTTTATTGGTTGTTAAATAGAATCTTCTCTTACCAATTATTTACATTTTGCAATTAGCATAACTTGTTAACTATGCAAATGATATGTTGTCCAAGTCATCAGGATTTCTCCCTTGTTAAATGTGAAGCTGTTACACATTTGTTCTCATGTGCAGTGTAATACAGTAAGAATTTACCATCGCATGATGCTTGTGATAACTTTAAAGTGCTACATTTATTATCTGGTATTCCTCTGAAAGAAAAGGTTTCATTCTCCTTTCCTTTTTTTAAATTTTATTTTTGGTAGCACTCCAGATTCATGAATTTTTAAAATATTCAATGTGTTACATCAGTTATTATCATTATTCTTTTTGATGCTCATATTGTCCCCAATTTCTCTGGTAGGAATCCCAATATTTACTCCATTCTTAAGGTAAGGCAATTCAGTGTTTTGAGGAGCAAATTGTAGGGAATAGGATGGAGTTACTTCTGATCTAAAATTATCTAAACAATGTGCTTGGAAACAAACGGAATTCCTAGTGAATCACAATTGATTCAGGCAAAGTTTATCAGAGGATATTAAAAGCCACAGGGTGAAAGATTGTAGGATTACAGGATCTTCACATAGTCTCAAAGTATGGAGCCATAACTTGCTTATTATAAAAGGGAAAATGTACCTTTACCTTAAAAAAAATACTGAGTAATTCATGTAACCAAAACGTTTATACTCCCATAATATTCTGAAATTTTAAAAAAAGTCACTGCCTTAAACAAATGATCAAAGCTAAAATCACTGGTAATGGGACAATCCCATGTTCTATGCTTTCTAATGTAATGCAAGTAGACATGCAAATTATTTAAGAAATATTCTTGCCAAAATTGTTTAACCTGAATTTAATCAAGCTTCTTAATCTAGATAGTGGTTCCTAGCCAGGGGCTGGATCCTCACCCCTCTGGGCACTTTAGCAATCTGGAGACATTTTTGTTTGTCACAACCTGGGATAGAGGGTGTTACTGTATCTGACAGGATGCAGCAGAATGCTGCTAAACATCCTACAATGCAAAGGACAGCCCAGCACTCCCAACAAATAATTTTCTGGCCCAAAATGTCAATTGTGTCAAGATTGAGAAGCCTTGGTCTAGATGTAAGCACAAATTTAAAGAGCATATAGGGGATATTGGAACAGATTAAACATGAAGACACAGGCAGATAAATCCAAAATGTGGCATACTCTGCAAGAAAACTGGCCTGGACTGTTAAAATGAGCCACTGTAATTATAAAAAGAAAAAAAAATTCTTCCAGATTAAAGAGATGCAAGAGACATGACAACAAAATGCAATCCTGGATCTAAAAAATAAGTAAATAAAAAGACAATTATTTGTGACCAACTGCAGAAATTTGAATATGGACTGAATATATTGGACAGTATAGTAGAATTATGGTTTCCTTAAATTATCATGGTATTGTTCTTAACCTTGGGATTTTATATCAAACCATTTATAGATGAAGAGTTGGGTCTACAGCTTATTTGCAAATGATTCAGAGAAATACACATAAATATGTAAAATATGTAAGACAAATATATACAAATATATATATGTATGAAACAGGGAGAGGAAATAAATGTGGCAAAATATTAAAAATGGGTAAATCAATTGGAGGGTCCAGGTGCTCATTATATTTTTCTTAACTTTTCTACAGGTTTGAAATTTTTCAAAATAAAAAGGTAATGAAAAAGTATGGATTATAATTTCTTTCACATGAAAAATTTTACATTGAAATTATGTTCTGTGTAGATAAGTTAGTGCCAAGGAAAATAGTAACAGCTGACTAGATAAAAAAATGAATTTCCATTTTTAATTAGATAAGTCATTGGTTTACAGAAGATATAAAGTCTATAATGAGCTGAAGTTGGGGGAAATTCTAAGGATGGCAAAAAAAACTTTGTTAGGTTCAAGAAAACAAAAAAGAGGAATTAAAGCTATTTGGAGTCAGTGGTATAAATTAACAGAAGAGAGAGAGAGACTGAGAATCCATTCACTTCTCTTATGCTTCTGTCATTTCAGTAAAGGAAAAGATTCTCAGACTGAAAAAGATAGAAGAACATGAATAGGAATAGAAGCTACAATAAAAATGAGATTATAAGGAGTATCTAGCCCCTCTGAGGCAAATTAAATCTTTTTAACTTTAAGCCATTTGCATCCTAGGGAATACTAAAATAACCTGTAAATAACTTAGATGAACCAATGCCTATTGCACTTGAAATTACCTGAAAAAGTATACTTTAAAAGCATGCTAGTTGTACCCACTTATAAAATGAAACGTCACAATTTAATGTGTCTTCTGGATGTATTTCAATTTCCCATATTCACTTTTATTTAAATAAAAATCAGTCACCAACAACTTTATAACATGCCTTTTCGTAAGTATGTACAAGAGGAATTGGCTTCTTTTACATCACAAGGTAAGACTATATTTTTTAGTTATTTAATTCATTTCAAGCACTAAACTTTGCCATATTCCTGGAGTCATTGGACCTTCCTTTAAGCTATTCAGGACAGAGACTATATCTATTTTGTATTTACAACATGATCTGATACAGTGCACAGGATGGTCTGTTTTTAAAGAAAATTGGAAATGACCAAAAAAAATCTTTGTGGAATTTTGCTATCATTTTATAGTTAATGAAATTTGCAAGATTACTTCCTATATTTTCTCATCTCCCTCAAAATTACCATAGTCTAGATACTAATACCTTAAAAAATCATTTATTCTCCAAAGCTTGCCACTAACACCTGACCTAACATGGAGCCACCACTTCAGACTTTCCCAAGAGGTTAATCCCTGTCATTTATCCCTGCTCTTTGGTACTTAGCCGCTTTCAGCACACTGATAAAACTCTTATCTAACTAGTTTGAATTAATTTTAGACCAATATTTCACAAAAAAAACATGCAAAAGAAAAAATATATATACTTTATTCTTCACTTTTTTAAACTAATGTTAACTCTTCCCTATAAATTAATTAATTAATGAAATTCAAAGTTAAAAGTAAGTTAGTTATATTTCTTTATAGTTTCTTCCACTCTCTACCTATCTGAAGTATTGGGAACTTTTGACCAAAAAATATATATATATTGAATAGGATCTTGTTGATGAGTAATTTTTTGTTAAATAGGCAAATGTTAGAGACAGGATTCCAGAATATTCTGACTATGAAACACATGTACCTAACTCCTACATTCATAAAAAACTGGAGTTATGGTGAGATCACTGACAAGGAAAACAAGATGAAATGAATGTGCTAATTTTAAATTTAAATCTGAATCTAAAGTGACATGACATGCCAATTATCAAGTAACAATTTCAGCTGTAAACAGGTGAAGGCCAGATTTGGAGGTACTAATTTTAGAAGTCATCTTATAAGGCATTGCTAAAGCCTTAAAAATGAACAGGCTTCTAAGGAATAGTATAAAAACTGAGAAGAAAGAGACATAAAAATTGAACCCAAGGAAAAACCACAATAAACAGTAGGAGGAAGAAGAAGCTGCAAAGAAAGAGAGAAACCATAGACAGATTTTGAGAAGAAGAATTACAATGTTAGAAGAACAAATAATATAGACAGATTGTTAAAAACCTGAATTAAGTTAAAATGTACGTGCTTGACAACCTATAGACAAAGCCTTAATAAAACAGCAATGTATGTAATAGTCCAGCCCCTTCATCAGCCCATCCTATACATCAGTATTCACATTATCATCTTCACATAATCTTCCTCATCATCAGAACAAGATTTATTGAATGTGCTAAATATTCTCTAAATAAAAATGAGGCAACAGAATGATAGAGCTAAAATTACCTTTTCAAGGTGTGTCATTAAATGGCAAAGCTTGGGTTTAAATTCATGTCTGTCCAGCACTTGGACCACCCTTTTATCCAGTACACCATTCCCGAAATGTAGGACAAGTAGAGATAAAGATTGTTTCTAGGTGTTTGCAGACAATGACATTAAGTAACATTGACTCGATAAATATTTGTTGAATATTCTTACATAGCAAGAAACTTATTCCCCTTTCCGTTTGTCTAACAGCCTCAAAGAGGAGGTTTCGTTATGGAGTATTTCTAATATCCATCTAGCACTTGCCAAACTTCATTTTTAAC
This sequence comes from Cheirogaleus medius, assembly GCA_008086735.1. Taxonomy (NCBI): domain Eukaryota; kingdom Metazoa; phylum Chordata; class Mammalia; order Primates; family Cheirogaleidae; genus Cheirogaleus; species Cheirogaleus medius. The sequence goes on from VBSM01003176.1 coordinate 53,083,840, forward strand.
AAAAAGATAGCAGCAGGCTTTGAGGTCAGAATCTTCTATAGACAATAGCTATAATTTAATAACATTGTTTTATTTTCATTGTATTTATTTTTTACAGGTACCTTCTATTTATGACAAATTATTTTGGTTTTCTACTTACTGTAGTGAATTAGGTTTCCTGTCTAAACACACATAAGATTTTCTAAAGTAACTGTTCGAAAACATGTATTAAGCAAACAATAATGCAGGAGGTATGGAGATATGGCAATATTGTGAGGGTGGCTTGTAGATAATTAAAATTTAGGGAAAACTGCCTTATGTTAAACATCTTCCCCCTTTGTGTGAAATTCTTAATCATAACCTTGGCGGCAAGCATCAGTTATTTATTTCACTCCCTCCTTTTTATAACGCTTCCTGTAGCACTGATCCAAGCAATGCCTTCCAAGTGATTATCCTTCTCATACAGTAGACTTTTTCCCTTCCTTTTTTTCTTTCTTTTTTAATTCCCTGTTCACCTTTTTTAATTCCCTGTTTTCTTTCTTTTTTAATTCCCTGTCAGAACACTAGCTGGCATACTGCACTTCGATGGGCAGTTTGCAGGCCAAAAAAAGTTGAACTGAGCTTTGAAACCCTGCTCTCATATTCCAACTCTCTGCACTGACTTTCTGAGGCTAAAAATATGAGACCTCTGACTCACCAGCCAGGAGTCACCTCTGCTAATTTTTGTTATAGAAGACTTAGAAGTGAAATTTTCTAAGCTCAGAGGAAATAGGCAGGTTTACATTCACTTTTATGCCTAAAATATTTCACTAATAAATAAAAGAGACTATTACATTTCAGGATGCTTTGTTTTTTTGTTTTTTGGTGTGTTTTTTTTAACTTCTCTGCTCATTCAAAATTATCTAATTAACATCTATGCTTCACATCTTGAGAAAGACCTTTAGAAACAAGTCAGCTCATGTAGAGGAGTATCATGTAAGCAGGGATTAAGGGAGGTGTTCCACCCAGTTAGTACTATTTTTTAAAAAACTTGGCTCATAACTCCCTTATGACCTTAAATAATGGTAGTTCTTACAATAAGATTCACATCTTTTTATGTATTAATTAGCTCATTGAATCTTGACAACAAAGCTACTAGGAATGGAGTGTGTGTGTGTGTGTGTGTGTGTGTATGTGTGTATTTATCTAAAACCCTCATCTTGCAGATGATGAAGCAAGGATCCAAATTTGCATAGTTGGTCAATGGCAGAGCTGGGGTTTGAGCCTAAACTTGTGATAACACATTATCCACACTCCACCACCTACTCAAACCCTCTCCACTTGTACATGCTATTCCTACTGCATTTGTGTGATTTTTGTAAACTTCCAAAGCCACCTGGATTTTAAGTGGCATGAGGAAACTTAGAAGTTAGGGGAGGTTAGGATTCAGGAAACAGCAAAGAGTAAGACAGCAAACAGGACATCTAGATCGAAGAGGCTGAGGATCTCTAAATTCCAACAACACAAACCCTATAAGAATGATATCCAGTAGTTGCTTCAGTGAATGTTCTTGTAAACAGTGATATATGAGTAATTTTATAATAGTTCTGCTTGAGTCAGAATGAAGAAAAGGTATTTTTTAGACAGAAACAGTTCAGTATTTTTAGACAAAAGTTATCCAAACCATTCCTTCAAATACCTTTTAAAATTCTAAGAAGTCAAGTGAAATCATTTCTAACTAAGTGTTAATTATAGATAATTTATTGGTGTACACCAAATTTTCACAGACCTTATTTGCCTGTAGGTTCAAATCAGGCTACATTAGCATTTACATGCAAACTTTATTGTCACTCTCCACAACATAACCACAAGATTTAAGCATCACCCTCTAACGCCTACCCCTCCCTCTTGGGGAGTAGTAATTCATCATAGTTCTGCAAAGATTCCTCAAGAGCTGTGTAACACATGCACAGCAACAGTCCTCCACTCTCTTCTTTTCTGGCCTCTTGCTTCTGCCTACTATTCACAACCCACTAGAGAAAAGTATGTGGATATTATAATTGCTTTGATTACTTCTTTGAAAGTGCTATTTCTCTGCCTAGAGAATTGTCTATTGCTGCCCCCAAACCTGCACAACCTCCATAAGTCAATGGAGGCGATGTGTTCCCTCCACGGTGTTCTGTGCCTAAAATGGGGACCACCCATCCTCAAATTCTGGTTGCACTCGGGGTGCCCGGGACCCAGAGCATTTCTGCTTACACTGTGTTCTCACAAGTTTCTTTTGGAAAAGGTTTTGCCTCAGCCTCTGGTTCCCTACAGATCAAAAAGAAACTGCATGGAACAGGGTTGAGGAACAGACATTACACTGTCCTTTCCACTCTTCTATTTTGCTCAAAACTGCCCCATACATCCAGTTCATACAAATAGATGTCAGGGAGATCACAAGCCAACCTGTTTATCAGACTTACCCACATTTTTTAACCCCAGTTGGGAAAAATCCTTCTCCGGTATTAGTTTCAATAATTCAGATTTCTCATATATGAGAATTGTATTTTTATGTAGATGGATAGTTTTAAATACATTAAACCCCTTTTCTAATCAATGAACAAACTAAGGCACATTTTATAGGATATTTATAAGGTAAATTACTATGGAATTGAGATTCAGCCAACTGGGTTCAACTCTTGACATAGGAATAACCGGTTGAGTGGCCTCACTCAGATAATTTACTTCTGTAGGACTTACTCTGTTTTTTATTCAAAGGGTTAATTTCATGAATATTTGAACTATAAAATCCTCTAGACCCTTCTACTTTCTATGATTTTAAATAACAAAAATATAATTTTATTATTTCAAGTTATTGATAGGTCGGTAAGTTGTATTTTCCCAAGATGGCTGTACCAATATATATACACCATCCCATGCTCTTTTTACAGCGTATCATCCACTTGCCTCCAATAAGAGGTGGAGTTTATATTTCCTTCTTTGGGATCTTTGTAACTTCCTTCACCATTAGAATGTGGCAGAAGTAAGGCTGCTTGCCTTCCGAGGCTAGATCATAAAAGGCAAAACAGTTTCTATGTGGTCTCCTCCCACGTCCTCTCTCTCTCATCTGTCTAGCTACCTGATGCTTGTCCTTAGACCATAACCACCATGTTATGAGGCAGCTCAGGTGACAGAGAGGAGCCATGGGTAGGTGTTCCAGCCAACAACCCTAGTTGGGTCCCCAGCTGAAAATCACCACCAACTGCCAGACATTTGAGTGAATGAGCCTCAGATGATTTAGCCTTCAGGCTTTAAATCTTCCAACTGAGGTTTCAGATATTGTCGAGCAGAGAAAAGTTAAGTTTGTATGCCCTGTCTGATCTCCTGACCCACAGGAACCGTGAGAGAGAATAAGTGATTAGTATTGTTTTAAGTCATTAAGTTCCGGGGCAATTTGTTAGACAGACAAAATAACCTGAACCTGGAATATGAGAAACTACCATGTGTGGATTGCCTACTATATGCCAGGCACTCTTGCATGTGCTTTATTTGTATCATTTCCCTTAGTGTACCCTATGCCTCAATAGTTGCTTTCATGCTGTATTGTTGGACATATCTTGATTTATTATATGCCAAGTTTTTGGTCAGTAATACAACTCCCAAATATATGGTCGTCCATTGGGAAAAATAATTATTACTTTAAGATGTTTCATTTCCTAGTGCTGTTCCCAGAAATGCCCCCTACCGTCTGATTAATACAGAAGAAAAACAACAATGAGGTAATACCCATTTCAGAGTTCATGCTCAGAGAGAAATGTTTTAATGATGACAATTTTGAAAAACCTGTTTTTAAAATGATTACAATTGAACTCTAAACTGCCTTCCATCTCCAAGGTTTAATTCTATAAAATTATCAATATATTTATTTTTCAGATGCCTTTTAAAAAGAGGAATTTTATACAGCAGCATGCAGAAGCTAAAAATAAAAAAAAAAAGAACAAAAAAAAAGAATAAAGGAAAAGAGGAATTTTAGTCATTACTCTAAAATAGATTTCCTACTCCTTGTCTCATAATAACAAATATACATTTTTCTTACTTTGCTTAAGGTAACAAGTGTAAGGAAAAAGTGATCAAATGAGATAGAGGTGTTTATTCTTTTAATTTTTAAAAAATATATTTTATGCCAGACTTTGATTTGTTACAGAAATGCAGCTGGGTCTTATAGCTAGTATTTGAATAAGACACATATTTCTTTTAATCAATCTCTATTATGCAAAAATAAAAATAGTAAATATAGTATTATATATACAAGTAGTGATATGTTCAATTGTATGCATTAAATATGATTTGTGCTAATTAGTATCAGACAAATATTACTATTTATTATAAATATTATAAATATGTATTGCAAATACTATCATTATTATTGAAATACTTTGGGTGGAAATTCAACCCATATTGTGTTCACAGCAACAATGCAACTGCTTTGTTTTATCGGTCATCAACAAATGGAACAGATGCAGTATTTTGTTGACAGATAATATTCAGTAGTATATTGGATCTTGAGCTAGAAACACTGGTGAATATTAAAGTCATAAATAATTCAATCCTTTGTAGCGTCAGTGTATGACCTCAAAATAACCCTGTTCAATCTGAAGCCACTGGTAATGGCCCAAAGTTCGGCAAGGCCAAATCATACCCTGCCATATATAGTAACACACTGTAATATAGAGTTTCAACAAAGAAAATACAGTTAGCATAATAATGAGGCATTAGCTGAAATGCACATGGAGTTGTTGACCTGAAACAAAAAATCCACAGAAAGTATGTGTTCTGAAGGATGCTGACAAAGTAATTAAAATAACTAGGGAAATAGACCTAGCTTAAAACTTAGCAAGTCATAAGTCCTGTCTTAGTCACTTAACCTCTAACTTATGCTCTCTGATCCTTACAGACTATTTTAATATTCAGTTATTCAATAGAGTAAATTCAGAGCATTGCTGTATTTAATTCTAATGCTCCCGCCACAAGCTCCTCTACCCCAATACCGAACTTTGTATGATTTCCATAATGTGCTAATGTCTTTTCCTCTTTGGTGGCTTTTTACTTACTGTGCCCTCAGCCTTGAATGCCCCTCTTTTCCTTTCCATCTCAGATATCACTTCTGTGAACCCTTGCCTGATTTACCCAGACACAACTGCTGCTTCTCGCCTCCATGCTTACATGCCATTTTGTATATCCATTTTCTACAGTTCTTACTGTACCACGTTGATATCATTTATGTATTTATGCATTCAATCCTGAGGTGTGAGATGCTTAAAGTCAAGGACTATTATTTCATCCTTTTACTACCCAGCATGGTCACAGAGCTTGGAAGTTAGACAGCCAGATTAGAATCCTGGCTCCACCTGCCATTGGCAGTGTGATACCAGAAGAGCTACTTAGCTTCTCTAACCCTCTCATCCCATTATCTTCTTATGGACCACCTGGGTAGGATTGCTTTGAAGACTAAATGAGATAAAATACATGTGCAGCGCCCATTACATAGAAAGTACTCAATAAATGTTGATGATTGAATGTAATAAATGTGTGTTATCCAACGTGAAATGTTTTCTCTAGGCTAGATCAGACTGAAAAGAGCATAGTGATAGCATTCATCCTTTCTGGATTAAAAGAACTTCATGTACTTATGAATGTTATCCAGCAAATCTCCAATGCATCATGGGAAGCAATAAAAAGAAACCCTATATTATTCGAATCAATACCTTCATCTGTTCCAGGATATTCTCAAAACCACAAAATGATCATCATCGTCATAGTAGTTATCAATTACATCAAATTCATTCCCCCACAATCTTTCTCTATTAATAGGGAAGTGTTAAATTAATTTAATGCATTTAAATTAATATGTTAAAATTTAAATATGAAAATGAACACATTGTTATAATTATAGCAAATATTTTATTATCTATAAAAGATTAAAAATATATCAATTAGTTAATATCTTTAGAGATGATGATGATGTTTTTGGTTTAATGGCAAGGACATCTTGTACATATCATGGTGGAATAGTTTTCTATTGTGCTTTCTTACAGAATAGCACTGGCATTATGCTCAGCCCTATACTAAATAATGTGAAAGTCAATATTCCAAAATATGTATCCACAGGCTCACATGAAACGTAATCACAGGGCAAAGGCAAAGGCTGCAATCAAAGAGGGCAAGTGAACTCAGTGTGGAATCTGACTGGGCTCTTGTTGCAGGACCAGGAGCTTGAAACATTTTGCATTTTTCAGCATCAAACTTATTCTGAGGAAGAATATAGTCTAGATAATTGACTGGATATAGGTTAACGTTATTTATGGCTCTGGATAGTAATAAGAATGAGCAGCCAACTTCCTGAAGCCATAGCCCTGAATACAGGACAGTGGCTAAATGAAGGGGCAAAGTGTGTGTGGAGCAAAGTCAAAAGTCCTTCCCCGGGGGAAGTGAAGAGTATTCCTAAAACAGAGCAAAAATGAACCTTGTCTCTCCCATGCATGCCAACCTCTTTGTCTTATAAGCACTGGAGATAATTTTCCTCCTCCCCACATGAAAATGCAAAGAAACACTAAGGACAGTCCCTGCTGCTTAAAAACAGCATGCAGGAGGTAGAAGGTGGGAACTGAGCTAAATAATAATACTGTTCAGCATTTCCCTCCATTATCACTGCTCTTCATTTCTTCTTGTACTTAAGCTCTTTTCAGAAATGTCAAGCAAATAGCCCATATGGCATTATCTCAAAATGTACATTCTATCTACAAATGGGGGGAGGGTGGGTAGAAGATGATCCTTATTCTATATAAACTCTAAGGCCTTTAAAATCCAAGGCTCTTAGCTAGGCATGGTGGCACATGCCTGTAGTCCCAGCTACTCGGGAGGCTGAGGCAGAAGGATCGCTTGAGCCCAGGAGTTTGAGGTTGCTGTGAGCTAGGCTGACGCCACAGCACTCTAGCCCCGGCAACAGAGCGAGACTCTGTCTCAAAAAAAAAAAAAAAAAAAAAATTCAAGGCTCTTAGAAAAGCCTAAGTAAATTCATTCATTCTCATATTTAGACCTTCCAGCAGATAATAGCTTAAAAACTGATTATTCTGACTTTAACAAAGTAAAATGAGATTTTCAAACATTAATAGATGGAATTAAATATAATAGATAAAAATGTAAATAGATTAATAATGCCATGAATTTATATTATTTTTGTTCATTAGACCTCAAACTACTTTTTAAGTATTTTTTTTCTTGTTGTAACATCATATAGGTATTCTTTTAATCTTCATTTTATAAATGAAAAATCTTTAAAATATATATATGGGAAGTTAGGTAACTGTCTCAATAATTTTTAGAGAGTTAAAAGGAGAACTCATAGATCCTGAGCAGATAAGTCACTAAATACATTAGCTGTCATAAACTCTCAACAAAGGGCCTTAGCTGTGACCCCTATTATACTATTGATGAACTGCAAAAAGTTTTGGATTTTTTAAAACTCATCTTTGTAATATGTTCAGGTGCCATTAGGTGGTAATAAGCTACAGCTCATACTCTAGTAGTTACAGGAATGTGACAGACCCAGTGGAGAAATGTCTTTCTCATGGAAGGAAACATATTCAGGGACAAGCAACCAAAAGCTTATTAGGGGTAGCAATAATATTGGAAGCTCTTCTTCACACCAAAACTCCGTCAAAGACTTACTTTCTCCAGTCCCTCTCCTCCCATTCCCCCTTAAGCCCACTCCATTTGGCCTCCATTACACAATTGAAACCGCGCTTGCTTATCAAGGTCCTCACAGATCCGCACGTTGCCAAATCCAGTACTGAATCTTTCCTTATCCTTTTTGGCCTATCAGTTGTGACAATGAGCACAGCTGAGCACTTCTTCCATCCTGATACACATTTTTCACTTGGCCTGCAGGCCACCATACTCGCTTGATTTTCTTTCCACAAGAAAGAAAACAACTTCATAGAAATTGGCACATTTGAAAGATTAAAAAATATATCTAGTCTGAAAAAGGCATTCTTTGCCAATGCCCTATAATCCAAGATGCCCGAGGGTCCAGTGATCTGAAGGTTTTCAAATATTATAAAAACAAAATTCTCTGCACCAAGCTAGGGAAATATAAACAAAGCCAGAGGTGGGAGACTTAGTGTGAGATAAAATTGGCACTTAAAAGAAGTCTGATGGTCAGCCTCCTACCTAGTATCTCTTGTTATAAATTCTCTTTCTGCAAAAGGGGATAATTATTTTAATTGCAAATATTCATTGAGCATGCAGCTTGGGGGCCAAAAGCTGATTAGCTATTGCTGCTTCACAGGCAGACCATATGTTCACTGTGCTGTGAGACAAAGGCCAAGATACAGGCCCTGAAACTGTGGTCTGGGCAAATAAAGAAGGAACTGAAGGTAGTTGCTAAGAAGTATGAATCCCCTACCCAGATTCCAAGTTGAAAGACTCTAACTTACCAAGATCAACTGATTTGGTGATTAACCCATGGAATTACAGACTCAGAGCCAACTAAATGTTTTTAAAAATTGCATTGCCAAAGAAATCCCAAGCTTAGTAAACAAAAGTTGATCATTATTAACCCCGTAAGTTTTAAGTAATCCCTAGGCCTCCTCTCAGTGATATTCTGGTAAATGGTAAAACTGGCTATGGGAAGGAAGAGAACTTTTTAGATTCATAGCATTTGCTGATTTTTACGGTATAAATACTCCTTTCATGGCCATTTCAAGCGACCAATGTGCATCACTGGAAATAGAGCTGGAAACAGATGTATACACTTGGCGCTCACACTCCTGCCTCCTCTGTACCAACAGGAAGTGGACTGCTAAAGATGTACATCTACCACAGGTAACTTCCTCACTAGTGCTCTTTACCTATGGGGATACTAGACTTGGGGGAGACCCTTCCAGAAGGAAGACCAGAGACAGCCAGATTGGCTGTCCAAGAATTTTCCTTCATGGCTCAGGCAAAAAGTTCCTTATCTGCAGGTTATATTGAGTTATACTATTGAGTATACTATTGAGTCTGTGACTGCTTTGAGTTGTTTCCCATTCTATCCTCTTCTCTCTAAGAGTTCTAAATTGATATTAGTCTACTTCAATGCACAATTGCATTTTGAGTATATTGAAAGTGATTACATTTATCAATTATTCATGATTTCTCAGACCATCAGAGTTATATCCAGACCTATTTGAAAACATGTGTAACATAGATGTTGTAGATTTAGAGTTAGATGCAGTAATTGGGCCAAAAATGATAAGCTGTCTCCCTTGGGGGAGGGCATGAGTACACATGGAAATGTATCATATGTGTTAAAATAAGGCATGTGTGGAAGTTTATATATGTGAAGAGAGATGTATATTGATGTGGAGTTAATCAAAGGGTAAACACCAATTGATTTTCTCTAACAGTCATCACCCCTCTTTTGCTAACAATGTCATATTTGGATTTCTTTTGGGTTCTCATTTCTCTCTAACTCTCATCCATGTGGTTCAGTATAATTTCATCTCTTGTTCCAGGGATGAAGCATGTGACCCAGGCCTGGCCAATCAGACTACTGCTCTCCTCTAGCAAGTAATTTGATCTGGGATGGGCATGTGATGCCAGTTGGTCCAGTAAGAATAAAATCTAGGACTTGTGCTGGAGTTACCAGTAAGAAACATTTTCCCTGCACTTGAATCTTGGAAGATAAAAGCCTGGAGATGCCAGAAGCCACCCCTTGAGGTCTTAAAATGATGTCTCACAATGGACAGCATTGTTGAAAGAAATAAATTCATTTATTTTAGCCCCTTAATCAAGCCAAGACTGAAAAAATTAGGTTGCAAAAACCAGTAAGTTCTTCCACCTGTTTGTATTGGGTTTTCTGCCTCTTACACTATTTCAAGTACTTCTCTTAGTGTATTTCAAATTGAGGAGAAAAAAATTTACACTAGATTATAGATGTTTTATATTTTAATATGCATGCTTCATCAGATCCCCTGAACCACAATCTACTTCTTTAATTAAATGGAAAGCTACCATTTCAAAAAAAAACCCAAAACAATCAAATAACATTCAGGAAAGATAGAATACTGATTACTTTATTCCCTATCTGATACCTTTTCAAAAACTCCAGAAAATTTATGCATAAAACAAACACTGGCATATTTTGTGCTTACCAAATTAAATTGAAAATTTGAGATTTTGATGGTAGCTGATTTCTGTGACATTGCCCCAGCCCTGTTATCTTATGATCAAAAATTCTACTGCCATCGAGATCTTGTCTCTGCTGTGTTCTATTCAGTTTTACTGACCCCCAGACCTGTCAGATTTTTTTGTCTCTACAGAAATCAAGATCATAATTAGCTTATATAATTAAATAATTTATATTATCATAATAAGAGAAGGACATGCTCTACTGAAATATCCTTTTTGCCATGACATGTAGAAATATTTTGGAACAAACTGACCTTTTGGTGTCCTTCAAATCAAAATGTACTGGAAACTACTACTTTGCCAAATTATTCCAACAATGCTAGTGAGATTTCTTTTTAAGTCATAAGTCAAACAAAATATGTCTTAAAGAGCTTGGAATTTTGAATATGACAGAGCTTACTTACTTTAAAGATGATTAAGTATGATCTGATAGAGGTAAATTGTAATCCATTCATAAATTAATCTAATTAAATTAATAATTAATGTAATCCTTGCATTTAATGATCTATAAAATAAAATAAAATATTTGATCTTCTATTTAACAAAGTTGCTATATTTTCTTTTTCTCATTTCTCAAACACTGTGTTTTTTAACATTTCATCTTCTCATTCTTATATTCATAAGGAATGCTTGTTCTCTCTACTACTACATGAAGGTCAGGGAAATTCCAGGTTGGGTCTTGAAGTACAAGAACTCAGTTGGTAGTCTCAGAAAGACTAGAGTTTGAACATCAGAGAACAGCAGTTTGAAAACAGAGAACATGTGCAAGGCAAGAAAGAAAGGAATTAGGTACCAAATTTATATCTTGAGAAAAATGTTTAGACACTTAAGGGGATACAGAAATCCAGGGGACATTTGTTCTTAATCCTCTGTGCTAGGGCTAGACCAGCACTCATTCAGAGATCAGAGGGTACCTGCTAGGGAATAATAAAATTAAGTAAAACACTGGATCTAGTCCTCTAGCTTCAAGTTGCTTTTCTATCAAACAGAAGCAGACTGTGCCTATTTTGTAAATTTGCAATAAAAGAATCTCTTAATCACTTATCAGTTAAAACTACTATCCCTTCTACTCTGCTTTGGAATTATTGCAGGCATTTTGGGGATTTGCCCAAAGGCAACTGTGTTGGGGTACATTTAGTTTGGGTTTGGTGGCATATATTTATGTGGTTTGTAGGTACTTCCTTAGATAATTGTTATTGCTACCTGTTCCAGTGTAGGAATGGCTTCCAGGAATCTGTCTACACCATGCTGTGCAGATCCACCCACCACCTTAATATGAGGACATCAGTTACGAATTGGTTAATGAGTGCCATCAGATCAGATCAAGAGATCTTGAAATGTCACTAAATTCTACAGTTCTTGTATGAAAGAAGCTTTATAGAGGTTTCCCAAATCAACAATATTAAAAGTGTTCATGGACCTTATCGACAAGTAGTTGTGAAGCTGAAACTTTTCTAAACTTTCAATAAATGTAAACAAGTTTAAATCAGTGAGCTAAAGAAAAGGCTGAATTATCTTTCTATTCCCTGGATAAAAAATTATATTCTGAAATTATTGTCATATGAAGAAACAATCAATGAGTATGCGGATAAAAAGTGTAAGGAAAAAAGTATTACAGAGACGTATCAGAAAGTTCATCAACTTAAAGCATTTTATTAATTTTCTGGATTTCATGATCTCTATGGTATTTTTTAGCCTTTTGAGATATGAAATTTGTTGTGATTTTCACTATCTTTCTAAATAACTACCTACTTTCTTACCAAACAGTATATGCATAATTTTATATTCTTTTTTTAAAGAAGCTTCCCTTTCCCAAAATGTATAAACTTCAGAACACACAAAACCTGGATCTACACATGCCTTCAAAATAAATATCAACACAATTCTATTTTTCTGAATGTAAAGTAAAAAATTATGTCGATTATCCAGGAATTTGCAAAATATCTAGGTGATCTGCTAATTTTTTTTAATATCTCATCAAAATGTTTAGCATTGATGGCCATAATCAATGAATGGCATTCCAGGAACAAACACATTAGAACCTGACTTATAGCTTCTGCCAATTCTCCAGGCAGTGAAGCCTCATTTGTGCAAGGGTTCAATTCCACTAAAAATTAAGGAAAGTTTTAAATTACTCTGTTTATCATGGAAAATCATTTCTGGCTCCTTGCCTCCTTATCATATGGTTCTTGTCATCTAAACACAGCAAGTTCTTCCTTTACATTTTTATTCGATATCTCTTAGCTAAGCCTAAAACAGTCACTATCAATTTCTCACCAGTTCCTGAACATTCCTAAGTTGAAATTATTTTAGAGTAGTTATTCATGGGGCTTGCAAGTTGAAATGAAAAAGCACTGAAAATCAATTTCATTATAAGCTTTGAAGTAAAGGGATGTTGCATTAAAAAAACTTGACTGGTTGGTAGGTGGTATTTACTTATTTTATTTTGGAATGCTACAGCACAGCAGCTTTTAAACCACTGAAAAACCCAGCTGGTGATTTTCTGAATACATTCCCTGTACATAATCAGGGAAGTCTCAGCTTGACTGGGTGTTTGCACAGAATTCACTGAAAAGAATACATCTGTATTATTTCATGGCAGTGACTTCATTTATAACATTATGCACTTTCCTTCTCATAGTGGCTGCTTCAGTTAACGATCCTGTTCCATAGCAGGTTGGATATTTTCCCTGGTGGGTATCAAAATAGTGAGACTAACAAATGATTCTCAAAACCCTAAGGACAGTTCAAAAATCAAGGTTTGCTGTATTTAATGGGCCCAAAACCTAAGGTTTTAAAGCCATGCATACACAAGCAATATGACGTGGAGAACAGCAATTGACCCTCCAATTTTAATACCCCAAAGTGTTAGTGGCATACTAACTTCTAGGAGAAACCAGCTCTTTCCTAACCTTATTCACTCCAACTAGCGAAAAGAGTCAAGGACAAAATGTAGTCCCAAGTACACCAGATTTAGGTCTTAGTATTAGGGGAAAATATTTTAGTGGAAATTGCAAAGATATAGTCCATAGAATTCTAGTGAGACCATCAATTCCCTCCCTTCCCAGGCCACTGGACTGGCTTTCTTTCCTCTCTTCCCCCCACTGCGACTAGCTGGCAAGGAGGAGGCTGAGGGTGTTTCCTGTATGGAAACTCCACCCTACCCCAACTTAAATGGTGTAGTCCTTTGGGGTACTGGGATAACTTAGAGCAAACATAGGGCTGTTTACCAGCAGAATTCTTTTTTATTTTCTCAGTTTTAAAACTTTCAAAATATTAAGGGAGTACAAATGTTTTTGTTAAATGGATAGCTTTTATCATGCTTAAGTCAGGGCTATTAGTGTGCCCATCACCTGAATAGTGTTCATTGTACCTGTTAGGTAGGTTTTTACCCCTCCCTTCCTCCCCCCTCCCCCTTCTTGATTTCCAATGAATTTTACTTCTCTCTGTGCCCATGTGTGCCTATTGATTAGTTCCAAATTATTAGAGAGTACATGTGGTGTTTGTCCATTCCTGAGATACTACACTTAGGATAATGGTCTCCAGTTCCATCCAAATTGCTACAAAAGATATTAATTCATTCCTTTTTATGGCTGAGTAGTACTCCATGGTATTTACATACCACATTTTGTTAATGTATGGGCTAAGAAAAAAATACTTGTAAACTGGATGTGGTTTATGGGTTATCACTTTGTAGTTTCTAACAGGTGTGTCCCTGTGTTACTTGATTTTCATGTTTTGTGACTGCATGGCAGTAGCTCGTTGTTTGAGGATTCAAGAGATCTGGAGTTCCTATCTCTTTATATCAGATACTGGAACTAACACTACCTACTTAATAAATAATAGATTCTAAAAACAAAATGGGAAGATTAAAATTCAAAGCATTGAATTGGAATGAAAAGTGATAATTTTGCCTTCATTTTCATCTCAAATGCTGGCTATAAAGAAAAAACCCAATGTGATATAGGTCAAGCTACAAACTATAGAGAACTCAGAAAGATTGCAGTGCTGTAAAACACTTATGCTGACAATACCTAATGTAGATGAGATATTTTTTCTTTTCTTTTCTTTTTTTTTTTTTTT
>VBSM01003176.1:53100665-53125614 GCA_008086735.1 Cheirogaleus medius
AAAAAAAAAACCTACAGCACTTACTTTATTTAACAAATATAATAAAATAAGTGCATTTATTAGCAAAATAATCATGGGTTAATTTAAAGGAAATAAGCCACAGGCTCTCTACAGATAATTTAAAAACAACTCACTGGGAGCTCAAAAAAATGTGTGGCATAAATTAAAAAGACTAGGTTTCTGGAAGAAAAAAATTCTTCATGGTTGATTAAAATGTCTTAAAAATGCAACGTCAAAGACACTATTACAGGAAAGGATGGAGCATCTCTTTAAAAATGTAAAGATTGCCCAAGCTGAAAATGATGTGAAAATTAAATTATGTGAGGAAAAAAAATTATGGGCTCACCTTGAATTAAAATATCAATGATATATAGTGAGAGATTTGTTAAAGGACACAAAATTACAGCTGGATAGAGTAAGGAATAAGTTTTATAAGCATTCTATGCCACCATAGGGTGACTATAGTTAACAATAATATATAGTTTCAAATAGCTAGAAGGAGGATATTGAATGCTCCCAACCCAAATAAGTGATATAATGTTTGAGATAATAGAATGCTAATTACCCTGAACTGATCACTATATGTTATATGTATCAAAACATTACTATATACCCCATGACCATGTACAATTCTTATTTGTCAATGTAAAAACTTGAAAAAAAGTATCAGCGATGTATAGAACTAAACACACACACAAAGTGCCAGTGAAACTGGAGAAATCTGAACAAGATTGATGGATTGTGCCAATGTAAATATCCTCATTATTATATTGTTTATTGTTTTGCAAGATGTTACCATTGGGGGGAACTGAGTAGAGGGTTCACGGGACCTCTCTGTATTATTTCTTACAACTGTATGTGAATCTATAATTATCTCAAAATAAAAAGTTTAATTTTAAAAAAACTAATACAAATGTAAAATGTCAATGATAAGTTTTTAAAATATTGAAAGGTAAGACTCTTGCTAGATGGCCACTTAATCACAGTGTAAAACATGCACAGAGGAGAGTAGAAAGAGAGAAAATGAGGCAGTTGTTCATGAGAAAGACATACGGGAACTTCTCATTTCCATATTGTTTTTTGAAAGTGAAAGGTAGTTGGTACTATAGTAAATACTGGAAACTACATATCCTAGCCTCAAGTTAGCAGTAGTTAAGTTATGGTGATATTGTTCAGAATCTTTAACCTGTTGCTGTTTACACTGGGCTTTGTCTGCCTGAGTTCAAATCCTGGCTTTGTTCCTAACTTGTTGGGCAAGTTATTCAACCTCTCTAATCCAAGGTTCCCACCCTTAAAATGAAGATGATGACAATAACACGACCTACTTCAGAGGTTTTTGTGAAGCTTAAAATCTTAAAGTAACAAGAGCACACTAGCATGGAGTCTAGTAGACAATAAACACTATTGATAGTTGTGGGAACTCTGAGAATTATAGGCCCATAATTGTTCTTCCATATTGGGTAAATGTGTTAAGTGTAGAATAAGAGTAACTACTGGTACCTAAGATAAGTAGGGCAAATACAAAAGGATAACCCTTGCACACCTACTGGAGCTCTTCAGAAATATTAATATACTTGTTTAGTAAATACTTAGTGAATACTAGCTGCTTTATGAAGTATTTAACATAACTCTCATTTAACTCTCATAATAACCTGGGAGGTAGGTATCCATTTTACACATGAAGAAGACAAAGCAAAAGAGGCCAACTCATTTGACCAAAGGCAAAGAACTTGAAGCTAGAGGAGCCAGACTTTGAGCTAAGATGCTGCTTCCAGAACAAATGCTTTGATATCCACATGGTAACTGGTCTTTCTGGGAGGATAATTAAAGGTAAAAATTAAAGCATAATCAAGGACCTAAATACCAAAGGACATACTGTAGATTGTCAGGCAGTACATACTTTATTAGAGAGTAAACACCAAAAAATGTTAAAAAAAAAAAAAAAAAGAAAGAAAGAAAGAAAGAAAAGAAAAGAAAAAGGAGTCTCAAGTATTAATAGAAATTATTTCAAATAACTAACTGGTATAGAGATAGTTTAATAAATAAAGTATGCATGGATTAACATTCTAATGCCTCAATGATTCTGGAGATAAGCTTCTAAAATGATCAAGTAATTTCTGGAAAGAGTAAACAAAAAAACTGTTGAAGAGAAAACCAGTGATTTGTTGCCTCTGAAAAAACCTGAGCAACTAGAAGACAGAGAGATTGGAGACTTATTCGTCCCTACATACCCTTTTAAGCTTTGTAATTTTGGGGGAGCCATGTATGTATTCACAAAAAGAAATGACTAGAAATATAAAATGACCACAGCTTGAAGAGTACATTTGAGATTCTAGTTGATACCACAGAAAGCTAAAGTCTCAAATAAATTATTGCTGGGTAGTTACTGGATTAGATAGACCTGGGCTTCAAAACA
Source organism: Cheirogaleus medius (assembly GCA_008086735.1). Classification (NCBI taxonomy): domain Eukaryota; kingdom Metazoa; phylum Chordata; class Mammalia; order Primates; family Cheirogaleidae; genus Cheirogaleus; species Cheirogaleus medius. Next base: position 53,103,082 of record VBSM01003176.1, read on the forward strand.
ATATTCCATTTATGTTTTCTCTTAAACTTGAATTTGGTTAATTGTTATATTAACTCTTGATTTCACATAATCTCATGACCAACTGGCTTCATAGCTTTTGTTTCTATGCATATTCAGTCTTTTAGTATTAAAGTTTAATTAGCATGTTAAAGTCTGGTCTTAATTTTATATATTCCCTTGCTTGTCTGGTATAACAGTAATTAATACTGTAGTCGGCTAACTAATGTCCCCCCCAAAGATGTCCATGTCTAATCCCCAGAATGTGTGATTATGCTACTTTACATAAAGGGCAAAAGGGACTTTGTAGTTGTGATTAAGGTAAGAATTGTAGCCCCTGGAGACCCTTTTCAAACTTCTGACCAGTAGAATTCTAAGATAAAAAGTTTGTGCTGTTTTAAGCCTCTAAATTTGTAGTGATTTGTTACAGTGGCAATCGAAAAGTAATACAACAGTGTTGCTTCCAGTTCTTTGAATATTTTAAATAAGAGAGCAAATACATAGATAATAGGAAAATCTAAAGATAATGCAACACAATAAATATTTTATTTATTTATTCAATTTTTATTTTATTATTTATTAAAATCCAAAGCTATTATAACAAGAGGGAACAATCAACAAAACTAGTCATATCAACAAGCAAATTTGTAAACATTAATTATCTTGGAAATGAAAACTCATTATTAAAATTAAGTTAGATTACACAAATACTTATTTATTTATTTTTTTTTTTTGAGACAGAGTCTCACTCTGTTGCCCCGGCTAGAGTGCCATGGCGTCAGCCTCACTCACAGCAACCTCAAACTCCTGAGCTCAGGCGATCCTTCTGCCTCAGCCTCCCAAGTAGCTGGGACTACAGGCATGCGCCACCATGCCCGGCTAATTTTTTCTATATTTTAGTTGGCCAATTAATTTCTTTCTATTTTTAGTAGAGATGGGGTCTCGCTCTTGCTCAGGCTGGTTTCGAACTCCTGAGCTCAAATGATCCGCCCACCTCGGCCTCCCAGAGTGCTAGGATTACAGGCATGAGCCACTGCGCCTGGCCCACAAATACTTATTGACCTAGGCTGGGGTGTCAGTCAAGGCCTGAGTCCCAGGTGAGTTGATCTAGGAGCACAGTGTGAAGCAGGGATGGAGCAGGATGGAAATTAATGGATCTGCCATGAGGCCATGAAGGATGAGGGAGTGGAGACAGAGAGTGGAGAATGGCCCTGATTCAATGGAGTGTGCAGCAGAGGGAACCAGTGGGTAAGGAGGAAGCCTGCACCTGCACCTGTAACTGTACCTGCACCTGCACCTGCACCTGCTGAGAAGATGGAGTTATTAGGACTTTCTCAAACAACTAGAATGGCCATAGTGATTTGCCTGATTAGTGAGTTCATCTTTTAGCTGCAATTCAAACATCTATGGAAGGCAAGTAGACTTCCCATTCAGGTCCACAGTATAGTAATTGATCTCCACAATGGCCATAATGTCAGTACAACAATCAGTACAGTACCTACAGGTGTAGTATCTACATGTGGGATCAGAACTCTTGTTTCATCACATGGTTTTATTGAAAAAAAGAGATAGTTTAGTTAATATGTCCCTTCCTTTCCCCCACTGTCATTAAGTTCTCTCTTTTTTTTTTTTTTTTTGAGATAGAGTCTCACTGTATTGCCCTGAGTAGAGTGCTGTGGCATCAGCCTAGCTCACAGCAGCCTCCGACTCCTGGACTCAAGTGATCCTCTGCCTCAGCCTCCTGAGTAGCTCGAATTTCAGGTGTGTGCCACAACACCAGCTAATTTTTCTGTTTTTAGTAGAGATGAGATCTTGCTCTTGCTCAGGCTGGTCTCGAACTCCTGAGCTCAAGCGATTCTCCCGCCTCTGCCTCCCGAAGTGCTAGGATTACAGGCATGATCCACCAAGCTGGCCATCTTTAGGTTCTGGAGACCAATGGATGGATTGTGAAATACTTATAAGAACCTATTTGACACATCTTAATTTTAACTTCCTTTTCCAGGAGTTTTTGTGAATATAAGTAATAAAAGTTTCAAAAATTGTGTTCATGTTAGAGTAATTATTAGTAATTACTTAAATACACCTTCTCTTAGAAACTAAAAATGGAAAGAAAGGAGGGTTGCTAAGTAGAATTACAATTCATCGGTAAAATAGAATTAATAGTTTTAAGGTGTAAACATGAAGTGTTAAATTTCTTATAGACTAATCATTTCTATTTCACTTTCTTGACATCTTAAACAAATTTACCTAACTTCTAAGACAGAATTGAAAAAGTTAGTGGTCTTAACTCATTTAAAAGTAGGTTAAGTATGTTGTGATTAAATGGGATAGTCTAACTATACTTTAAGAGATAATTTAGAGAAATACTTATGTACACTATAGCACTGTTAAAACTTAACTTGTACTTATTGTGCTCAAATTAATCACCCTATTATCTTCATTTTGCAATTCTCTACACTTAGTTAAACACATAGTTCACAATATATTAAAGGATAATACCCGAAAATAAGAATTAGATAAGCTTATGATATGATCATTAAATCAAATTAACTTGACTCTAGATTAAAGATAATAGGAGAAAGATGAGTCAGGAATGTTAAGTACTTAATACTTTTTGTGTTGCCATTTACAGAGTATTCATCCCATATAAATGAGGCTGGGATTGAGCCCTGACCTTGGATCTAGATATTTATTTCCCACATTTTTGCTCCCCCTAACTTATTTTAGAAATAGAGAAAGATTTGCATACTTTTTTGTGTTGGAGCACAGGAGAGATTTCTTGGTTATGGACTCCCGCTCCATGAATTGACTTCTTTGGACACAGTGGTGGATCCCGGTGTATTAATGCTACCTTGCCTCCCTGCTCCAGTGATTCCAGGGGATGGACAAGTGGCTCGAGGTGAGCCTGTGGACACCTGCCCATTAGCATGACAATGAAACTGAGAAGAAGTCAACTTAGAGCTGGGTTTCAGCTCCCTCCACTGCCCTAAGACTACTCTCATACAGATGACCAATAACTTCATGTTGCCAGAGCAAATAGTCACTTTTCTCTTCTACTCTTACTTGACCTCTCAGTAGCATTCAAAGCAGTTGACCACTTTGTCCTCTTTGAAACTCTTCTCTTGGCTTCCATGACACCACCCCTTCTTGTTTTGCCCCGACTTCACTGGCCATTTCTTCCTGGGCTTCTGACTCAATCTCTTCTTCTCAGCTGCTCTAAATATTGGAGTACTCTAAGGTTATTTTCTGGGCATCCATCTCTTTTCTACCCACAGTCTTGCCCTAGAGGTTTTTGTCTAGATCCTAGGCTTTTAAATGCCATTGATATGATAATGGCACACAGATCTCTGTGTCCCCAAGTCCATACCCTCTCCTCTGCCTATTTGACATCCCTCTTCAATGTCTTTGGCCTCACAAACTTACCAAGGTGGTACATAATTCCCAATTCTCAGATTCTACCTACCTACCCTCCACCCTAAACTATCTGCTTTCTTCTCAACTTTTTGCATCTAAGTAAATAGCAATGCCAACCACCCAGACCCAGATGGTAGCATCAAAATTTTTGGCATTATCACCGATTCTTCTCATTCCCTTGGCCTCCAAATCAACGTCTTATCCATCTACTTCTAAAACATACTTCCAATATACTCACTTCTCTCTATCTTCATTGTTACCATCCTAGTCCAAGACACTATTATCTCTTACCTAGACTACTACAATACCTTCCCAACTGGTCACCTTGCTTCTGCCCTCATTTATAATCACTTCTTGCCACAGAATCATCTGGCTTCTTGTCATTCAGATTCAGCTTCAATTTTACCTCCTCACAGGAGTCTTCTATGGCCAATCACTAACAAGTAGACACCCCACCCAGTTTAAATTTTGGTATAGCTCTTCCCTCTCCCACTCCGTCTTGCTCTTCTTAATTTATACTCTGCCACAATTAGAGCATATGCTCTGTGTCTTGTTCACCGCTGTGCCCCTAGCACCTAGTACAAAGCACAGACTAGATAAACATTTATTGAATGACTAATTGAAGGAGTAATTATGCTCCCTGGAGCTTCTCAGAATAATTTTAAATCTCCTGCCAACCAATAAACCTCCATGTAATTTCACAGCTGTTCTCTACACTTCCACTCCAAGTCATCAATGTTGCCCCCATTACAATCTCACTGAGCCGGTCCTCAGAAGCACCCAAGTTACTACTTACTGATTTAAAAGGCACTTTATACATTAAGATAACACCTTTGTCCATCAAATTGCAAATATTTTTTTCTATTTGAATCTGTTAATGAGCTTTAATATTTTTGCTGAATTTTTTGCTGAATTTTGCTTAATTTTTTAATTCCTATTTAGAAGTTACTCTCTTCAGTATTATTTTTCCTTCCCAAAGCTTATATGAGTTAAAATTATATCTATTGTTCTCTGGTATATTTTTTATGGAAATTGTTTCCATTTAATCCTTCTGGAACTTGCTTCTCTGTCAGGTAGGAAGTAAGGATCCAACTTTATTCTCTTCCAAATGATGTATCAATTGTCCCAACACCAGTTATTTACTAGTCCATCCTTTTGCCAGCAATGTGAACTTGAGGCTGCATTTGCGATAATTAAAAGGATGGCCTTGGCCAGGTATGGTGGCTCACACCTGTAATCCCAGCACTTTGGCAGGCTGAGGTGGGAAGATTGTTTGAGGCCAGGAGTTTGAGACCAGCCTGGGCAACATAGCAAGAATAAAAATTTTAAAAAATTAGCTGGGCACAGTAGGGTGTACCTATAGTCCTAGCTGCTTGGGGGGCTGGGGCAGGAGGATCACTTTAGCCCAGGAGTTGGAGGCTACAGTGAGCTATGATCACCCCACTGCACTCTACCTCTGGGCAACAGAGCAAGACCCTGTCTCAAACAAACAAACAAACAAAAAGGATGGCCTTGAGTTCAGACGGCGTGGGTTAAAACCAAGCTGATCCTCTGATTTACATGTTGTCTAATGTTTTTGATGCTCAATTCTTTCATCTGTGAAAACGGGATAATAGTAGTAGCAACCTCAAAGAGTACGACAAGAATAAAATGAGATAATTGTGAATTACTCAACACAATTCCTGGCACATGACGAACTTCATTACTAATCTTGTTAATGTTAGTATTACTATTCATTTATTTATCTAGTAACTGGTAGAGTAACTCCATGATTGTTTTTTTAATTTCTTAATCTAGTCTTTCAACTTCAAATGAAATTTTGGTTAGAATTGTATTAAATGAATAGATTAAAGAATCACAACATTTATAATATGTCGTCTTGCCATTCAGAAGCACAGCATGTGCCTCATTTTTCAAGTCTATTTTAGAATCTATATTAAAAAGCTATGCTTTCTTTTTTTCCATTCTTATTAAGCTTATTTGTAGGTAATTTATGCTATTTTGAATGGAATATCTTTTCTCATTATGTTTACTAAATGATTATTTATACTTAGAATTCTATCATTATTTAAAGATTTTTCTCTGAATGTTTGGTTATAGCCCTTCTTTCCTAGTGATATATATTTCTCTTTTCTCTGTTTTTTCATTGGTCAGATTTTTTTGATGTTTGCCTATCTCAGGTGTTTTAAAGATTTTACATATCAATTCTATTTTTGCTTTTGTCTATTTTACTGTTGTATTTTAAAATCTTTTTAAATTATAAATGTGTTAATAAGTTCTTCCTGCTTCCTTTTTGTTTATGTTTTTTGAGTTTTTCCCTCAACTTTTTAGTTGTGTGCATTATTCATTGAAAATAGAGCTTTGGCTATATCTCATAGAATTTTTTCCCCCTTTGGTATTATCATTCTTAATTTCTAAATTGTCAGAAATTTTCATTTCTGATAATTCTAAGCTAGAAAATTTAACACTCCCACTTAAAGCAACTAAAAAACTACCTCCTTAAAATATTTTTGAACAGATTATTGACATCTCAGGTATGTTTATTTATGTTCTGCCCTACATAATGGTTTCAGTTTATATGTTTAATTCTCTCATCCTTTTGGAATTCAAGTTATTAGGTATATATTTGTTATTTCTTGCTGTGTAATAAACTACCACAACTCAGTGATTTAATACAACATACATTTATTGTCTTAAAGTAGCCATGGATCAGGAGACCAGGCATAGTTTAAATGGGTCCTCTGCTCAGGGTCTCACAAGGCTGAAATCAGGGTTGACCAGGCTGTTATCTCTTCTGGAGTTTGGAGTTCTCTTCCAAGCTTATGTGGTTGTTCATAGAATTCACTTCCTTGTGATTATAGGACCCTCTCTCTTGCAGGCTCTCAGCCAAGGATCATTCTCAATTCTGAGAGGCCCCTACAGTCCTTGCTATGTGATCCCCTTAAAACATAGATATTCACTTCTTCAAGGCAAGCAGGAGAATCTCTGATCATCCATTAAAGGGCTCACCTGATTAGATTAGGCTCACCCAAGACAATTTCCCTTGTGACTAATTTAAAGTCAGCTCATTAGAAGCCTAATCACGTCTGCAAAATCTTTCTACTTTTTCCATAAAACAATCTAACCACAGAAGTGACACATATTTGTAGGTCCTGCCCATAATCAAGTGGATGGGATTGTATAGGACATATATACTAGGAGGCAGGAAGCTTAAGGATCATCTGGGAATTCTGCTTACCACAAAGTGTGAAGTATCTTTTTAATTTTTTTCTAGAAAACACCCAGTTTTTTCAACACCACTTTTTGATTAGTCCTTTTCTCAACAGGTTTCAGATGCCACATCTATCATACACTTATTTATAATATGTATTTATCTCTATTTCTAAAATTTTGGTTCTTATCTATTCATTTGTCTGGAAGTCTTGTAATATATTAATATCTGGTATGGTTAAGGTTCTACTTCATTATTCTTTTTTTAAGAATCTTCAAGTTTTCCAATAAAGGGCTGATAACTAGAATCTATAAAGAACTCAAGCAAATCAGCAAGAAAAAATCAAACCATCCCATTAAAAAGTGGGCAAAGGACATGAACAGAAACTTTTCAAAAGAAGATAGACTAGTGGCCAACAAACATATGACAAAATGCTCAACGTCTTTAATCATCAGAGAAATGCAAATCAAAACCACAATAAAATATCACTTAACTCCAGTGAGAATGGCTTTTATCAAAAAGTCCCAAAACAACAAATGTTGGCGTGGATGCAGAGAGATAGGAACACTCACACACTGCTGGTGGGACTGCAAACTAGTACAACCTCTGTGGAAAGGAATATGGAGATACCTCAAAGATCCAAAAGTAGACCAACCATTTGATCCAGCAATCCCACTACTGGGTATTTACTCAAAGAAAAAAAAGACATTCTATAAAGAAGACACCTGCACTCGAATGTTTATAGCAGCACAATTCACAATTGCAAAGATATGAAAACAACCCAAGTGACCATCAATATTTTATTAACGAGTGGATTAATAAAATGTGTATGTATACTATGGAGTGCTACTTAGCCACAAAAAACAGTGGTGAACTAATAGCCCTTGTATTAACCCGGATGGAACTGGAGACCATTCTTCTAAGTGAAGTACCACAAGAATGGAAAAATAAACACCCCATGTACTCACCATTAAATTTGAACTACTTGATCAACACTTATTTGCACATATGGAAATAACATTCATCAGAAATCAAGCAGGTGTGGGGGGAGGAGGGGATGGGTAAATTCACACCTAATGGGTATGATATACACTATCTGGGGGATGGGCACACTTATAACTTTGACTTAAACAGTTCAAAAGCAATTTATGTAACCAAAATGTTTGTACCCCTGTAATATTCTGAAATTAAAAAAAATAGAATTAGGTATCTGTAGGAAATTGAAACTTAAAAGACAGTTTAACAAGACAGACCTTGTTAGATAGTTAATTTTTCAGATGGTTATAATACCTCACAATAAATAAAACTTAGCCAGAAAAAAAGAGAGAGAGAATCTTCATGTTTTAGTCTTGCTTTTCTATTTTTCTACATGGAATTTAGGAACAGCTTGTCTAGGTAAAATAAATCTGTTGTGTTTTCATTGAGATCACATTAAATTAACAAATTAACTTAGAGGAAACTGATTTGAATCCCAATCAAGCACATGATAATGTCTTTCCATTACTTCAAGTGTTCTATATGTGTCCTTACTTTGTGTTTTAATGTTTTTTTATATAGGCCTTGCAAATGTATGAAAAAAATAGATTTGGAATTTTAGTTTTTTCCGTGCTTCGACCAGCTCCTATTGCTTTGAAGTTGTCTATTTTTAAACGTTTTACAGAAATTCCTGTAAAATTGTCTAGGCCTGGCAATTTTTTAAAGAAGATCACTCTTTGACAACTGCTATTTCTTCTTAGAAATTGGTTTGTTTACATTCTCTATCTTTTTATGGTAATTTATTCATTTCATCCAGGTTTTTCAATTTATTTGCATAGAGTTGAGGAAAGTAATCTCAGAATTCTTTGAATGTCCTCCTTCTGAGGTTACTTTCCCACTGTCATTTATTAATTTATGTAGTTATACTTTCCCTATGTATTTTCCTTTATTAAGCTAGCTAGTTTGTGTACTCTTTTTTCTACCCCAAAGACTCAGGTTTTGGATTTATCAGTTCTATTTTTCTATTTTTAAACTCATTAATCTTTTGTCTTTATTAATACTTCTTTTTATTTTCTTCAGTTTATTTTGTTTTTCTTTTCAAACATTTTGAATTGATAGCTTATCTTATTTACTTTTAGTCTCCCTTTTTTAGGTCTATGATGTTTTCTTGAGCTGAGTTGTATAGTGTTTTAATTATTATTATTTTTTTTAATTCTGCAATTTTAGTTTATAGATCTTTTTGACCCATATACCAAGTTGCTTTAAAATTTTTACATTATCAGATGAAAGGGTTATTTTATTTTCTGATTTATTTCTAGTTTTATTTGATTATAATCACAATGTTGTTTGATTGTGATCAAATATATTGATGAAGATTACTCTGTGATCTAAAATATAATTAATTTTTATGACTTACTCCATGGGCGTTTGAAAACAAGGTGTATTTTTTATTTTCAGGAATAGAGTTCAATAGGCATCAACTGGATTTCTTTTAATAATGTTGTTTAGATCTTTTAAGACTTTAGTCTTATATACTAGTGTATTTTTGTCCATTTCTCCTTATAATCTTTATCATTTCTGCTTTATGAATGTTACTGCTATTTTGATTGGTGTATAGATTTTCATGACTTTTATATCTTCATTGTCAATTGTCCCCTTTGGCATTATAAAGGACATTGGTTATAAAATAAATCTTATTCTGAGTTTCCCTTTATCTGATATTGACAGGAAGAAGAATATACTTTAATTTCAATGCTTCTGAAAGTTTTAGATGTGTCTATCTCCTACACATAGAACATACAGAACAAAGTAAATTTTTTTTCTGGTCTCCATTCTGAAAATATTTTTTATAGGTGAGTCAAACTTATTTACATTTATTGCTGTGATAGATATGTTTGGTCTTAGGTCTGTCATATTGTTCTATGTTGTTATCTAATAACAGTTGTTTTTAAAAGTCTTATTAATGTAATTTGTTTCCTTTGTGTCTATGCAGTTTTTTGTTTTTGTTTTTGTTTTTTTGGTATTTAGAAAGGCCTATATTTTTATTTTTCTATTTACCTTTATTTCTTTAGATACTATTAGTTACCTAATGGGTATTAGTTGCCCACCAATGATAATATTAGAATGTTTTCTCCTTTTCTTGTTCCTCTTAGTCCCTTTGTCCCCATTATGAGTCAATAAAATTATACTTTTTAGTGTTTGTTAATTTTCTTTTTCCTATCAATACCATGTGAACTAGACAGGATAATTATTGTGCCCATTTTTCAGATGAGGAGACTTGGAACTAAACAGATTATAAAACTTTTCCAATTGGTATGAGGTAGAGCCTGGTCTCCAAGTCTAGGCTTCATTATCAAGTGTATGAAAACTAATACCTCTCTTTGCATTTACCATAGTCTCTTTTCTTTAGGTGCTTCTTGCCCACCTTAAAATTGACAGTGAGATATAAATTTTGTTGTTGTTACAAAATGACTAGGTAAAAGAGTACATTTATTTATTATTCATTGCCTTCTTAATTTGAATTTTAAATTAGGTAGAATTCAGAATGATCTTAAGGAATTATTATGTCTGTTACCTATTCTATGGGTAATTAGCTGACTAGTCATTTAACCTCCTAGGTCTCAGTTTCTTTACCTTTAAAGTGCATAGGTTTAAACTCAAATATCTACAACTAATATTCAAAGAGATTAACCCTCACTATCTATTGAACTTATGTATAAGGCCATGACATCTTAAATCAAACACAAGATTGCATCATAAGATGAGACTCTCATAACCCTACCTTTCTGCAGGAAAGATAAATACACAGTTTTCTGATGGGAAGGGAACATGGGAAAGACAGCAGGACATTCTACAGACCCCCCAGTGTGTCACTGTCAGCCTTTGTTTTCCTCCCTGCACAACTGTTCAGTTTTACCTGGTACCTCAAGGTAAGACCAACTAAAATGAATGTCTGAGACAATTCCACGGGACAGAGAGTCAGAAAGGCTCTTCTTTCTTTTTTCCATATTTTGTTACCATTTCTATCTCTCTCCCTGCATTGTCTCTCCTTATTATAACCTAGACTACTATTGCACTTCTTTGACTCAACAAACATATAGATTGTGCCTACCACATGCCTACATGGTATGAAGTACTGGAGTTAGTACTTGAGAAATAATTCTTATTGAAAGTTATAAAATCTTGATCTATTCTGAGGAAAAAAACCATGGAAAGTCGATTAATAAATGGGGAGGCTGCTGTACTATAGCTTATCGTTATCTCCAATCTGGAAATGTAGTAACAAACATATTTTGTGGTTTGCACAGTTTTTGTTTATTATACATCATTTTCTTCTTCAGCCAGATTTGTGGCTTATAAAAATAACCAAATATTTGCTTACAAATTGTTATAATGAAAATCTGTAGCCTGCTGCAGTAAGATTCATGGTCATGATAACTTTGAAAGCATTTGTTTGCATTTAGAGTGTGGGGGATCATTTAAATTTAAAATTTTTGCATAAATTATTTATATGTTGGGTCCAGGATGCAGCGCAATTACTACAACATTTTTTAGAAGTGCGGCAGAAGTTTAAAATTTATAAATACCTCTTTACATTTTGGCGGCACTGGGTATAGTTTTCTAGAAAGCTGTATTTTTTGTTGTTTGAATAGCAGTTAGCTGTTTTCACTCTCTCTAACAGATGGAACCAAAGCATTGTGAACATTTTTATTAAAACAGCAAATGAAGCTATGAAAGAAGTGTCACATTGCCAAGTATTCATCTTGCAAATTAAATTCTACAACTTAGCAGGTGGTTTAAGTTCCCTTTAGAAATTTTAAATCAGCTTATTTCATCTCTCTGTGGTTTAACAGAGATACAGGTTCACTGCTGCATTCACTTACACAGAATCTGTTTGCATGTTTCTTAGAATTGACAGTTGGGAAAATATTTGCTAACTCTCACTCAAAATGGCTCATAATTGCCACATTCAGATGGTTGAGTCTTCAATTTCCCTCACTATTAAAGTCTACCATTTGTCTCTGGAGTCTGTTTGCAAGGCCCCGATGAATCCAAGAATTTGAAGCCCACATTCAGTATGTTTTTTGACCATTTTGATACACATAATCATTCCACATACTGGTGCTATACTACCCAATTTAGAAAACCCCAATATTAGATGGTAATATTCAGCTAGTCTGCTTCTAGTTTAGAGAATGCCAGTGAAGTAATTGGTACTTCCAGGTCTCCGCAGAACCGTACTGATGAGCTAAGGCAAATCAGATACATTAAACACATATGTTAGTGGTCATTTCAGAGGTGATGAAGATGAAATAAAATTACCCTCACTGCTTCTAATGTCACTGCCATAGGATTAATTTCACACAAACATCATTTTCCCACCACATAAGTTTTCATATGTTTCCACTACCTACAGAATAAAACTTAGACTCATTATTCACAGACTTCTTCAATTTAGCCCCCAAACTCTTTTGACATCTAGTTCTCAACAAAACTTCTTGTGACAGGTCTATTTATTCATTGTCTCCCAAGCAGGTTGGTACTTCTTTGCCAACCCCTCTGTTCACCTGAACCCATGCATCTTCCTTTTCCTCTTTGACTATCCAAGCTCTTCTTGTCCCTGAAAGCACAACTGCAGTCACGATACAGTGAAGCCCTCCTTAACTATGCTAACTCAGCCTCATTTCTTCTCATTTAGGCCTCTCTAGCACTGCTTATTACATGGTAGCTTGCATTATTTTTTAATTTCCATGATATAATCTGCCTCCCCAATTAAAGTGTACAATTCTGAGGGTAGAGATCCCATTTGTACACTGAATTACTAAAATTCTAGAACCCAGGACATAGTAGTCAGTCATGTCTGCTCATGTTGGTAAGATAACCAAGATCTCCCCAGGCTACATCGAGAAATATAAAACACAATGAGAGCTAGCTTAAAGCTCTTGGAGTTTAAAACTATAGCTAAAGTTTTGCTTGTCCAGTGTACTTTCTCATCTCCCTTCTTCTGGTGTTTTAGTGGATTCTACCCCCATTCTATGTGGAGTTGTTAATTGCAGTTCTGTATTCACAGGACAGGCCGGTAAGCAAACAAACTTTGGATATTAGTAAGTTCAAATAAAAGTTTAATTCTCACTCATCCTGTCTGTCCCAGTGTACTTTGCTCAGACCTTTTCTCCATGTGACTGTCACTCTGGAACCCAGACTAAGATTCCAGCATCTCTGAGGGGCATTGCTAATGAAGAGGCAGAGGAATAATGTGTGGAAAATCATTCACTGGCTCTTCAAACTTTCACATAGAACAGACACACATGTGCTGGCAGAAAGCTAGACCTATAGATCAATAAAATAGAATTGAGAGTCCAGAATTAAACCTTTACATTTATGTCCAATTGACTTTTGAAAAGGGTACCTAGACAGCTCAATGGCAAAAGAATTGTCTTTCCAACAAATGGTGTTGAGATAACTAGATATCCACATAAAAAGGAATGAAGTTGAGCCCCATACCGTATACAAAAATTAATTCAAAATAGATTATAGGCCTAAATGTAAAAGCAAAATGTAAAAATGTAAGTGCAGAATATAAATGTAAAGCTAGACTTAAAAACTAAAATTATAAAACTCTTAACATAGTAATAAATCTTTGTGACCTCAGATTTCTGATATATAAAACAAGCAATAACAGAAAAAAAATAGATAAATTGGGCTTTGTCAAAATTAAACTTTGAGCTTCAAAGGACCCTATCAAGAAAGTAAGAAGACAACTCAAGGAATGAGAGAAAATATTTGCAAATCATGTATCTGACAAAAGACTTGTATCCATAATATACAAAAACTCTAATAATTCAACAATAAAAAAGCAAACCAATTAAAAAATGGGCAAAGGATTAGAATATACATTTTCCCAAAAAAGATACACAAATGGCCAATAAGGAGGTGAAAAGATGGTAAGCATCATTAGTCATTAGGAGAATGCAAACCAAAATCACAATGAGATACCAGAAAGGATAGTTAAATTTAAAAAACAGAAAATATCATTTGCATACCTGTAATAAAAGAAAAAAAAAAGAAAAGACAGAAAAAAAATAACATTGGTGAAGAAACTGGAACCCTTAAACATTGCTGGTTGGAATGTAAAATGATGCAGGTGCTTTGGAAAACAGTTCAGCAGTTTCTTGAAGGAAAGAAAGTTACCATATGACCCAGCAATCCCACTCCTACCTGTATAACCAAGAGAAATGAAAATATACGTCCACAAAAAAACTTCTACACAAATGTTCATAGCAGCATTAATCCTAATAGCCCCAAAGTAGAAACAACCCACATGTCCATGAATTGATGAATGGATGAAACAATGTGGTATAACCACACAATGGAATATTATCCAACTATAGAAAGGAATGAAGTACTGATACATGCTACAACATGGATGAACCTTGAAAACATTATGCTAAGTGAAAGAAGCCAGTCACAAAAAGGCCAGATATTATATGAAATGTCCAAAATAGGCAAATCCATAGAGACAGAAAATAGATTATTAATGGCTAGTGGAAGAGGAGGAGGGGGAAATGAGGAATGGCTGCCAATGGGTATGGAGTTTCTTTTGGGGGTGGTAAAAATGTTCTGGAATTAGTGATGATAATTACACAACTCTATGAATATACTAAAAACCACTGAGTTGTTTAATTTAAAGAGGGTGGATTTTATGGTATGTAAATTATAGCTCAATAAAGTTGTCATTTCTTTTTAAAGTAACACCTATCACTCCTGCTCACTTTCATTGGTCAAAGAAAGTCACATGGCCACTAGTTACTCCAACGGTACAAGGATGTACAATCCCAGGAAAGGAAGTGGAAACACTTGTTGAATGGTACTAATGACTGCTACAACAGGGGGCCTCAGTCTTTAGCCACGTAGGTGGGCATGTGTCTCAGGGTAGGCCAATCGTAGTACCATACCCTCCCAGATAGAATGATTGGTCCAGTAGTGGTCATATAACATAAGTAGGCCAACCAGCCTTTTTATGGGATTAAAATATGTTACAGGCAAAAAAAGTTTGTGATTAACAAACAGGAGGATGGGAGTCTGGGCCTATCAGGAGCCCTCTTACCAGCCTTATGGAGAGAGCCTGGATCCAGCTGTGACTGTTCAGTCTCAAGATTTGCAAGCTGCAGAAGAATTCTGCTTAATAAGTCATTAGCAGCAAAATGGAATTCTAATCTTACAACTCTTTGCCCAGCAGATGTCTCACATATTTCCTGAGACATCCTGACAGTATTTCTTCTTTGCCACCTTCTGGAGTTTCTTCTTTTCTCTACAGTTTCCTAAATGCCTAAATAGGAGGATTCCTCTTCTCAGCCTCTCAGGTGTTCCCTTATCTGTAGCCTCAGGCTTCATCTCCTGCATTGTGCCCAGAGTGAGAGTTTTAGTGGGGCTTATCCTTCCTATGTTTTATTGCCTGTGCTAAACAGCTTCTAAGGTGGCTATCAGTGATTCCCACCTATTCACACATGCGCCCCCTTGAGAGTTGACTGGACCTGTTTGTACTAGCAAACAGAACGGCAAAGTGATGGGATGCCACTTTCATGATTAGGTTACCAAAAGGCTCTGATTCCTGAGCCTTCTGTGTTTCCCTGGAATGGACACCAGATACCACGTTGCAAGCTGCCCTATGGAGAGGCTCATGTTGCAAAAAAACTGAGGGAGGCCTCTGGCCAACAATCTGCAAAGAGAACTAAACCTTGTCAACAACCACATGAGTGAACATGGAAGTGGATATTCTCCCAGATGAGACTTGAGATGTCTGCAGCCCAGCTGACACTTTTTAGCCTGTGAGAGACCCTAAAGTAGAGCACCCAGTTAACCATGCCCAGATTCCAGACACACACTGTGAGATTATAAATATTGTTCTTTTAAATCTCTAAGTTTTGGGTTAATTTGTTTTATACCAGTGATAACCAATACAGTACCCCTCCCTCAAAATCTTGGTAAATCTCTCTTTAGATCAGGGTTAGGAGTCATTATGTATAACTTTGTTTTAAGGTGCTCTTAAAATGATCTATCCTCACCCCTTATTCAAGGCCCTGAACCAAGCAGATTCACCTAGCTTCTCTTCCTGTCAGTGAGCTTCTTTCTCATCCCAGTCTGCTGCCTGGGAGTTACAATGTGGCTCGTGCTCTCTCTTGTCTTAATCCCAGAGTTTCAGCCCAATGTGCCCAATAGCTTCCTCTCCTAAGACTGCAATGCTGCCTTCACACTAATTGAACTTCATTCCTCCTGGACACTCTCCAACACGTTCTAATTTGCAGTGAGCATGTAGTTAATCACTCATTTTAATAAGTTCTGGGACTGGAAGAGAATCAGGATAGTAGTAAGTAAACTGCAGAAGAGGCTTAAGTGGGCTTTTCATATAAGCAAGTGATGGTTCTGCAATAAGCATCCAATCTATCATCCAATGACCCCATCAGTCTTTACAGAGTGATGCCCCCCCATTATCCTCCCTCACATCCCAGCGTCCAACCATGCTGCGCTCCTTGGCATTTTTTAGACTTAACTGGGATCTCTCATGCCTGGTATCTTTGGCATATGGTTCCCTCTGTTAAGAATACTCATTTCTAGTTTTCTTTATGTTTCAAAACTTTATGCACACAGCACTCTTGACCTCTCTGGAGAAGTCAGGCCTCCTCTCACCCTGTTCCTTCATAAACTCTCCCCCAAGGTAGAGGAATATTATTAAATTTGGTCATTTATAAGGAATCTTATTGATTGCCATGAGAAGAAAGGAGTTTTCCCTAGGCTGAGAAAAGAGATCAAATGGTAAACCTACGTGCAGGCAATCCTTGCAGTTCCCTCATCTGCTGCTGAGAAGGAGCCGTGGGCTTGGGGACAGCCCCCGCAGCCTCAGTCTGACAGGGTCCAAGTTAGATGGTCTGCTCTTGGGTGAGAGTTAGGGTGAAGGACAAAACAGGAGGCAAAGAAGGACTTTGGGGTTAATTTTGTCCCAGGAAACTTGGCTGCATAATCCCCATGGTCTTTCCTAACTTGCTCATGTCACTGATTTAGTGCCAGAGCTGATCATTAGTTTCTGTGCATACCTTTCCTTATAAAAGGACTCCCTGTTCCAGATATCTGTCTCTTTCTCTACAAAGGAAGATTGACATCCCACTTGATGTGACTTTCTTCCTCTGAGAGGCTGTCCCTAGCTCCCAGGCTGAGTTGGGTATCTTCCTCGGGGTTTTCATAAGATGTGGTGCTTGCATCTGATATGACCCATCAGGCTTTAATTTTTCTTTAACTGGCATGTTTCTCTACCAGACAGGTAGCTTCTTTAGCTACAGCGATGATATCACTCATCTTTGTGTCCTCAGTACCTAGTATAGTTCTTGTCCCATAGCATTTTCTCAATATTTATTTAATATATGAATCAGTGTTTATAATACCCCCCTTTTTATCTCGTCTTTGCCATATAATGGCACTTGATCATACATTGTCTTGACTTTTTCTGTAATAGGTTATTCACAAGTCTCCTCCTTCAGAAATCACACTTTGTCCATGTTGATGTGAATTCCTGTCCCTGTCTTAGCCCCTTGCTAGATAGTCCTGATGCTCCCCTGCAACTGCTGTCTACCCTGCCCTGCCTCAAAATTAAGTGAGAGGATAGTCAATCTGCATATCAACTTTCTCAACCAAGGAAATAGGGTGTGAAATATTCAAGCCTGAGATAGAGTTGCTAATTGAGCCCATAGATCCATCTAAGAGAACTCTATAAATCATGGGTCCCCAACCTATGGTGAGTTGTATAATTATTTCATTATATATTACAATGTAATAATAATAGAAATAAAGTACACAATAAATGTAATGCACTTGAATTATCCTGAAACAATCCCCATCACCCTGGCCCATGGAAAAATTGTCTTCCATGAAAACAGTCTCTGGTGCCAAAATGGTTGGAGACCATTGCTATAAATAATTCCACTGGGGGCCAGGCTGCCTAGCTGGCTTCTTCCATCTGGGTGTTTAAGATTCCTCTCCCATGGCCAACACTTCCCACACGCAGACTCCCAACTCCTAACACCACTCACACACACAACCTGAACCACATGGGCAGAGCCCTGGCTCCCTATAGGAGCTCAGCCAGTGTCTCTTGCCAGCAGCTGGGATCTCATCACCTTGTTTCCGCCTGCCCTACTACCAGGTGATTGAGCCCAATTCTGCCTTCCCTTGATCTGGTAACACCAGTGCTATAAAAGACCTAGCCAATGCCTACAATCCGGTAGGCAGTTATCAGATCACTCCTCTCGTGTAACCTAGTGGTCACCTATGGCTCCCTTCCCATCCCAGCCTGTGCCCATTGGCAGCCCTCCCTGCAATGTCCCCCAGCTCCGTGGAAGGGCTTTTTCTTTCACTGCATATGTACTAAACATCATCTGCACCTTTATACTGGTTTCTACAAGAAATCCAATCACATTTTGTATGTTGTAATTTTCTGTGGATTTTTATTCATATTGGGAAGCAGAGGGAGGATGGGGGGGGGGGGCTTCCAACACAGCCTTCTACTTTCTTTCTGGCTCTATCAACTTCTCCCACTCCTTGGTGTCCTTCCAGGTGACCCATTCTGCTAAGCACAGTCCCAGGGACATGTGTCTGGCCTTTGTACTGGCAGCACCACCTCTGCTAGGTAGTTTTGGTTTTAAAAGTTTCTCCTTCTTATTATCTTCTTTTATAATAGATGCAATTTCTAGTATGATCTGGCACTATGATAACAGTTTCCTTCTGTGTCAATCCCTCTACTTCACCTATTCAACCACCCTCCCCCAACAACAAAGCACCCCTTTTGTTTCCAACGCCTGTTCTAGAACTGGGCTACATCTGCCAAGCTTTGGATGTATTGGCCTCTTCCCGAGTTCTGTCTCCCTTCCCCCAGCTGATCTTGCATTATTTATCACTGAACCCCTTCTTTGGGAAAACCCGAACAATCGACTAGGACAGCAAAGCTTTTTTTGTTCCATAGATGTGTGTACTGAGCCTGAGGCAGTGTTTTCTCTTGAATCTGCACGCAGGGAAGCAGATTAATCAAAAAGATCTTAAGCAGGCACTGTTTGTTTTGCATGAACAAACAGCAATTGCTCTTTGTTTAAATTTAATAGTTAAAAATGAACAGTTCTGGTGATAATTACCACATATTTATATTGGCATTTTACCTTTTAAGTTCCAGAAGAACAGCAGTTTAACTCAATTGAATCATATTTATCAAGCCAAAGGTTAAGTACTACTGCCTTTTAAAATTAGAGAAGGCAGTGAATTACTAAGAAAATGCCCCAAATTATAGTCATGTATAATATACAAGTCTTCTTGTTGGGGCGGGGGTGAAGAGAGAAATAAGAGGAACAGTAGATCAAAGGAAACAAGCATAACATTAATCTACTAAGATCAAGGAAGGTACACAGAAAATCATCATTGATGCTCACATTTGCACGGGCTGGCTTGGGTCATTGAACCAAGGAAACATATTTGTCATAGTAGACACTACAGCACAAACCAAACACTGTAAACCACACCTCAAAACTAATCCTGCTGACACTGCATGTACTACGCTATAAGTGAGAATGTCAACAGTGGCATTCTCAGTAGGAATATTGTTAATGATAATCTCATAGTTTATGAAATATATTGCTGGTTTAAGGATAATGCTTAATTTTAATCCTGTTTCTAACCAACACAAAGAGCAAATTTTCCTTTCTCATTATGACAATCTATTTGCACCTCTCTTTAAATAACGTGTCTTGCCAGTGCGTAGTAGCAGGTATTTTAATTAAAACTCTGTGTGGGAGCTTCCTACCTGTTCCTAGTAAATAATTCCAAATAGAAATATTTGAAAAGAGACAAAGTTATGAATTAGAAGCAATTACTAATTTGGAATTGGAAATAGAGTAGGTAACTTGTGCTTATAAAAATGTGTCTATAGTTATTTTTACTTTAGACAATTAAGGCAATTTAAATTATAGAATTATAGAACTAGAAGGACTTCACAGGTTACCAACCTCTCTGCACTTTCCTAGAGAAGGTAACAAGAGGTTAATTATGTCCCTGAGACCACACAACTTGTGCCAGGGATGGAACTAATACAAAAAGCTCCTGATTTCTAAATTAACATTCCTTCTACAACCTCAATGTTCCAGTAGTAAATAAAATTAATTTGAAGTATTAAGCTTCATTGTATTTTAATAAATCAATTTTCTAAATGAAATTAAGATATCAATATTTCAACCAGTCAAACCATTGACTTTGTGTGAATATATTTTCATGTTTATAGTATTTTGCATATTTAATATTCAAGATGTTCTTTCCATAGACCTAATTTTCAATTCCTACAATTACTCAAGGTTGAGGGAAGGATAAAACATAGACTTTCAATATTTGCATCTTTTATGCCAAATGAGAGTTCAAAAAATTAGTTTCAGTGAGCTTTTAGTATTAAAATATGACTTGAATTGTAGAATACATTAATAAGAAATATATATTCATTCTCAGATAAGTAAAATGCTTAATCCATTATTCCTAAGCTGATTTTTTTTGTTGTCTTATAAGATTAGGTTGCTGATTCCATTTTATTAGAAAAGTGCTTTACAATACTCGTTGAACAATACTTCATACAAATAATCTTTCTTGAGAATTTGAAATAAATCAGTGACTCTCTGACAATTAAAAATAGAAACAGCCTTCATTTATCACTGTATCAGATAAGTTGCTTCCAGCTACAAGTAACAGAAACCCTAAATTAAACTGACTAAACAACAAGGAAATGTATTAACTTGCATAAAAAAAAGTTTGGTTTGGAAGATTTGACACTCAACCATGTCATCAAGGACTTGGGTTCCTTTAATCTCTGCAGTGGCATCAAAAGTGCCAGCTTTATCCTTTATGAGGTAGATGCTAGCATTATCTCCAGTTTACAGGTTAGGAAACTTATGGTTTTAAAATGGTATCCTCATGGTCACTTCATGGTCATAAAATGGCTGCCAGTTACAATCACAGCTGTCTTATTTATATCCAATGGGAGAAATAGACACCAGTGCTTCCTGTTGCTTTCTAATAAGAGAAAGAAAGAATTTTCACAGAACTCTTTAATACAGTTCTCCCTGCATCTTATTGGCCAGAATTGGGCCTCAGGTTCATTATTGAACCAAACACTGGCAGGATGGGATGGGATTATTTTTATTCCATCAGTCCCAACCTTGAGTCAAGGTCAGTTCTCCAAAAATACACTAGTGCTACTCATTAAGGAGGGGATAATTTCTGAATTCAGCAGAGAGGCCCCAACTTCCTTCCTGAAATGCTCTACCCTCTTGACTTCCATAACATCACACTTAAAGTTTGCCTCCTGTCTATCCAGCCATCACGGCTCAAAACCCTCTGCAAGCAAATCCTCCTCTTCCTTCCCTCCAAATGTCAGAGTTACCCATGCCTCAATCCTAGGTCCTCTTCTCTTTTCCTTCTCCTAACCCTCTCCGTAGGTTATCTTACCCATGCCTTTAATATCATACTAAGCTGAGAATCTCCCACCCAAAACTTTCTCATAAGCTTCAGATTCATATATCCAGCTTTGTTCCACATGGACATTTGGGGACTCAGGTTTCTTTCATTTTGTGTTTTCCTCCTTCTCTTAAAACAGTGGTTCTCAAACTTGAGTGTGCATCAGAATCGCTTTGAGGGCTTGTTAAATCGTGCATTGCTGAGCCCCAGCCCCAGACTTTCTGCTTCAGTAGGTCCAGGTTGGAGCTCAAGAGTCCGCCTTTCTAAGGAGTTTTTCAGTGATGCTGCTACTGCTGATCTGGGACAATACTCTGAGAACAAGTATACTGAGTATTCTCCTCATATAAACATCCAAAGTTTAAACAGCCACAAAGAGGGTATAGTCAAACATCCAAACAAGTTGCTGCGAAGAGGGTGCAGCCAGTGGGAAGAGAGAAAAAGAGAGGATAAGGAGGTACATCTATTGTCTGAGGCACTGGCGCAAAAGGAATATACACCCACTGATATTCTATTGGGCCCTCCTAAACGAAGGGAGTCTGAGAAATATAATGGAGTTGGGCATCCACTTACCCAGCTACATTCTAGTGCTATTAAAGAAGAAGAAAGTCCGTTTTCGAACATCTAGACATCTCCACGCCTCTTCAGTCTAATACCACCAACTAACCAGCAGCCACACTTGCTTTCTTTTATTTTGCCCAGTATTAACAAAGAGTCTTTATACTTGCTTCTACGCACTCCTTTGTGCTCTGCACATGGCTAATTCATTCTCATTCTTTGGCCTCAGTTTAAATGTCCCCCACAAGAGGTCTTTCCAGAAATACCCTGCCTCAAGTAGACATCAGCCTACTGCTCAGCTCCTTATTTAATACCTTTTTAATCACTCATCACAATGTATAGTTTTATTTTTTAGATTTAATATCTGCCTCCCTTGCTAGGAGTCAGCTTCATCAGGACAAGAACCATGCCCCTTTTATTCATGTGTATGTCACTCATCTGGGAAGACCATATTTGTTTTGGCAACTCAAAACTCACTTCCGTTTCCTTGTTTCTTATTAGCAGAATCCCAATTTAGTTCATGTCTCAGGAGATGAACTTCCCTTCATCCCAGGGAAGATGGGAGTAGTGGTCTAGGGACAGGCATTTAATCTGATTCTGGTTATTGAGATGCAGTAGGAAATCTGGAATAATCCCTGGGAAGGCTTTTCCATCCTGACAACAAAAAAGATGGTGAGACAAAACTCTGCCCTGCACTTTCCTTGTTTCCTGCTTCTGAATGTGATTGTGTGAGGATGTGACGTCTGGAGTTGCAGCAGCCACACTGCAACTATGAGGTCAAGAGAAGCAGAGAGACTTTGCGAAGGCATGGCGGGGAGAATGTGAATGTCAGCGTAGAAGGTGCTCAG
>VBSM01003176.1:53125714-53136068 GCA_008086735.1 Cheirogaleus medius
AAAAAAAAAAAAAAAGAGAAGCAGAGATAGCAACCCTGAGACTGACCGTCATTAAACCACTATCCTCACCTAGCAACCACCTACCAATTGTTAAGGGAGTTAATAAAAAACACTACCTGTCTTAGCCAACTTCTGTTGAAGCTGTTGTGTAGAGCCAAAAGCATTGTGATTTAGCATACTACTTGACACATATTGTACAAGTAGTTAGAAGATTGTCCCAAGCATCAGGTAATGAGTCCCTGAATCAGGTTGGTGGTTTCAGAAATGTATGTGAGACAAATTGTGAAGAAAGCTTAGATAATAATTATAGATAGATTACATACAAGAAGAAAGGATGAAAGTTGATTCTGTTTTTGTAAAGCTAAGGTAAAACACAGGGATAGCATTTAAAAACAAAAAAGAAAGTCTAGAAAATGAATATTTTAAATTTATATTTAAAGTGAATACTTCAAAGTCCTTGTCAGCATATCCAATAACTTAGGGTCAACTCAAAAACAGGTATTACGCTTAACTATTACTTTTGTTTAAGTGGCAATTTCTATGTGCATCTGAAAATGTGATCTAGGAGGAATAGGTAGAGCCTCTTCCACATAATTCTTTTGCAATTTAAGATCTTTGAGGAAATTTTCTACACAAAGCTCCCTGATAACCCACCTTCCCCAGAAATTGGGTACCACTTCCTATCCTTCCCTCCCCCTCCCACACACAGTCTTCCTCAGTGTAAAATACCAGGAATCATTTGAGAACTTACTGTATTGTACTGTTGTGGGTGGACTCTCATAACATACTCCCAAGGTCTCCATGGATTACTTCCTGCCCTTCCTTCCCAGGCTCCATCTGCACGCTAGCTCCAGTTCTTAATCATGCCATTCTTCTTTCAGCACCTTCCTTCTATCCCTGGGCAAAGGCAGATGATTTGTCTTAGTTTCTGTAGTCACTGTAGAAGTTTAGCTCGAGGTCAAGGCATTGGTTTGGGGATGAAATTACTTTTTTCATCTCCACCTGGAGCTTGATTTGGTGGCCTCCAAGAACTCAACTTAATTCATTCAATAAACTTTGACCATTAAGCTTTGACTAAGTGCCAGGTGCCATGCTAGAAGCTTAAGGTCTATAAAGGTGGTGCTTCTCAATGTAATAATGTGCATAGGAAACACCAGGGCATCTTGTTAAAAATGCACAAGTGAATGCCATAGGTCTAGTGTAGGGCTTCAGCTTCTGATTTCTAAGAGGTGAGGTGAGGTCCATGCTGCTAGTCCTAGCACCACATTTGGAAGAGCAATAGAGGAAGATGGGAATATAAACAATGAAGTTCCATAAAGAGTTATAGATGCTATGACAAATATGTGAGAAACCGAGAATGGAAAGTAGGGAGTATCCCAAATCTCTCCAGTCTGTGCTAGTTCCTCAGTAACCCCCTAGGCTTCCCCTGAATCATTTCTGTATTTCTGGTCCTAATCTGAACCTCTGCTATCAATTCCCACTCTAAGCACCTACCAACAGTTAATATTCTTCTATCCAAGTCTGCAAAAAGCATCTCTCTGCTTCATTATTTTCCTCCTATGTTTCACTTAAACCTTTACAGAATTCCTTCATTCTGTCTTCTAACATCTCACCCTTGGTCACCACTCAGAAAGTTCAATTTTCCAGGCATACAATGCTGAATTTTATGACCTCATCTCTATGATCACTAGTAGTGTATAAACATATACACTTATATGTTGATTCTTTGCATATAATAATAATAATAGGCAATGCTTAGGGGAACGTAAAATATGCCAAGCATTGCTATCTCATTATAGCCTATGAGATGCTATAGCCTATCTGACTAATATTACTCCATTTTGTGATTAAATATAACTGAGACAGAGATATTTAGGACACATTGCCACTGAGTGGTGGAGCCACGATTTTAAACAGACAAGTTAGGTCTTCAGAGAATGGTGCCTTTTAAAGTAAAATGCGTTGTAGTACAATGTATTCATCTTTTGTAGTAAGGTTGGGAATGAGTGTGTTAACGATTGCTGTGGCATGGGAAACTGCCTCCACGATATGGAAGCAACTGGACATTTTCTCCTCTGCCTATGAGCGGAAGAGTTTGTGGGGAGATCTGATGTCTAACACTCATGCTTTTAAACCTGCGTACGTGGCTGTGCCATGGTAACTTAGGTCCCTAAAACAGTCACTTAAACTCTTAATTCGGTCTGCCTTATTTAGATGAGAGATTCACTTTTATTTGATGCTTTAGGTTCTGATCAAGCCTCTCAGTCAAGTGTCTTGAAATGCAAATACAAATTTTGGTTTTATAAAATCATCTGGGTTTAGCAGTAAATCTGATCTCAATAGAGAATTGTATCACATTGGGTTCCTTTTATGCTGTCACTATAATTGAATTGCCTTTTCACCAAAAGGATTATTTTGAACTCATAGAAAACTTCTTAAAAAAAATAAATGACAATGAAAGCCCAAAGGACATTCAATATGAAACCAAATTATTATGGCATTAAAGGATCTAAGTTAAATCCATCAAGGCAAGAAAATTCAAAGCAAGGTTTTAGGAGTAAAATTCCTTCAGTTTCATGCCTCACTGCATGTGCATGACCACTTCCTTAGACATATAGCAGGCAGTAGAGGCAATTAAATTATTTAGCTGATGACAACTCCTGTGGGCCAGTAGATCAAAGAAGGAACTCAAAATATTAGTAATAGGAGCAGGATCATAAGGGAACGATCCAATTTTTTCTATTCCAAATGAAGCCTTTCATTATTACTGTTCTCCCCTTTTTCTTTGTCCTTGCTGTTTTCTTCAGCATACTTACTTCCTGGAAGCTATCTTTTGGCCATCAAAACGATGCCACAAAAAAATGAGATTCCATTTCAAGTGCTATTGTCATCCCTTCACCTCACCCAATCACCTCCCACCCCCAACCACCACTGCACCGTAGATTCTGTCTGCTAGTCTTCATTTTCTTTCTATTATCCCATCCGAACAAAAACAAGCTTTCTTTGTTCGTTCTACTTGGCCCCCTGTAAAGCCTCAAATACAAATCCATTTTAGTGCCTTTCCCAGATCTCTGCACTGGCCTGACGATGTTTAGCTATTCTCAACATACAAGCACGAGGGGTGCTCTAACGTGAGATGCAGTCAAGGACAGAGGTCCTGAATCCATGGGCAAGTAGCAGCTTTTTACTATTTCATCAGATCATCCAAAGGGCCTTGAACTTACCTGTCATGTGCTTCACATGGAGCCTAAAAACAAATGCTTTCTGTATCTTCCTACACCAAAGCAAAGTAAATATTTGGGAATCACTTTTATTCATAAGGGATAACTCTTTTCTATAAGTTGCAATAGCCTCTGTCAGCTCCCCAGATTCTTCCCATGACAACTACAGAGTGACCCTGTCCTGTGTAGGCTCTGATGAACACATGGTACAGGTAATACCCAGTGTTGGGAACAACTCCCTCTCCTCTCAGATGTGCTTGGTAGCATCTTTGCTTCAATCATGTACACAGCTTTGCAATTCAGAGCATTAGGCATAAATTTTTCCTCTTCTCCTTTTCCTTTTAGAATCAAAATGTTCTGAAATTTGGTAGTTCACAATTTCAACTCAGTATGTTGAGTTGAAACCTTTCTTTTCTGGCTATTATCCATGCTACAGAAATATCTAGGAGGGTGTCAAACCCATCTATATTCTATTTTTTAACATTAAGCCTGGCTACGTTAACAGAAATATGCTGATTAATCTTTATTATGCACAACTTTCAGCTCTATATCCCTCTCCTGTGCTGTATTTCAAATTATTCAAATGAACTAATAGAATGCAGTTCTGCATCTTTTTCACAAGATGGCACTATAAGTTTCTGTATTTATTGTTAAGCAGGGAAACGCAGAATTCTAAAATTTATAGTTTAAATTACATAAATTGTAGTTGAATATTAAAGGGAAAATAATAGCACAAAACTATAGGATGATCTAATTTTCTTCAAGATATTTTCACTCCCTTTAAAAAGGTAATCAGTGAAAATTAGAATGACCTCAAGGAAATTTGTGCTTTTATTTCTTCCTTGTTTTTAATATCTATTAAATCAGGAAAACCCTTTCTCCTTTAAAATAACATGATATAAATTCCCACTGGTACCCAAATGCTAGATCTCTATTTAGCTTCTACTTTCTTGATATAATTTTTCCAATAATGCAATAAATACTTACCTAGAAAAACAACCATTCTGTTGTTATTAATATATAAAAGTGTCAAAATGTTTTTGTCAGAAATTTAAGCTGAGGGAAATCAGAACTATGAATTCAAACTGGGTTCTTAGTGCCATCTATGAGCATTACTCTACAAAGAGCAGACATTTTTCAAAAGAAGATTTAAGTGCTGAAAGCAATAAGGAAAATAAAAGAAAAAGTAAAAGGAATGCATAATTATTTAATTCTTTTATGTCCTGACTCTGAAATATGCCTTTCAAGTAACTCTACAGAATAGTAATAATAGTTAACATTTGTTAAGCTCTTACTCTGTGCTAGACACTATACTAGATGCTTTACAAGGATGAACTCACTTAATTCTCAAAGCCCTATCCAGTGGTTACTATTATTAGCCATATTTTGCCTGGGAGGAACTGACACGCAGCGAAATCATTCATCCATTGATTTATTCCTTCCACAAGTGATTACGGAGTGCCTACTATGTGACTTGAACATTTTTAAGTGTAATAGTTGGAATTTAAACCCAGAATCTGCTGAGACCAAAGCCCAGAGCTCTATCACTTAATTATAGAACTATAAAGAATCAATTTCTCAGATAAGCCTAACAGGCAATTACATAGTGAAAAAGAGAAAAAAAATTCCGCTATAAAATGAGTAAGCAAATTGACATACCACCAAAACCAGAATTAGTTTCTTGCTCTATGTATTTCTATAAGGTTGATTTAAAGCTCCTTTATGCAAGGTTCAACTTGGCCAAAATATGATGTAAACTTTAATTATACAACAATTCAATTACCATTGCTGGAACACCTAATCTGAACCAGAGTAAAAAAAAAAAAACAACAACAAACAAAACACTTTTGTGGTAAAGTTATAAAAGATCTGGAGTGACTTCCAGTTCGATGGTGGGCTAAGTAGATGGGAAAAACCTTTCTACTTCTGCAAAACAAACAAACAAAGCACAGATATCTGGATAGAACATCTTAAATTATTTTAACAGTATGTAGCCAAGCTCAACACCAGAAAAAAATCTCCAGATTACATAAGTAGAAAAAGTTTCTGAGTAAAAAGGAATTAAAAGCTGCCCTTCCCATGAGGTTATCAGGATACCATAATCAGGCTTTAATACTAGACTCAAGGTGCAGAGCCTGTACCCAACAAGAACTGGATCACTGCCTAAAGTGGGAATCCAAGAAAGAATTTTCCTGCCACGAGACCAATAGACTTTAAACAGAGCCCAGAGACAGCCAGCTAGTGAGGGATGTGGAGGAGTCTATACAGAAAAGTCAAACCTATGCTCTGGTGAAAGTATCTAAATTTACACCACCCATGTTAAGCAGAAATCTCAAATTGTCTGAACATGACAGTTCAGAACCTCAGTAGAGGCCATAGGAAAACACTTCTAATGGAAACCTCCAGGGCCCATGTGATACTGCTAGGAAAGATAGTTCTTATAGAAGGTAAACTCATAAGCAGAAATTATATGAGAAAGTTTAGTGGTAGTAAACAAAGTAGAGATTTCAGTAATTTCAGATGATACAGTAATCTAAACAGGACTTTAATATAAACATGCTTAAAATGTTCAGAGATAGAATTTTTTTTTTTAATGAGCAAAATGTTAAAGCTGAAAGGAGTTGGATCATTTATAAATTGCAGAAAGGAAATAACGGAGTCACTTGAAAAAAAATCTCAATAGACTTGTTAAATAATAGTTTAGAGACAGAAGAAGAAAAAATTAGTGAATTGAAGATAAATTGATGAAAACAATCCAGAACAAAGCACAGAGAAATAATAAGATAGAAAATGTGAAAAGGGAACTAAGAGAAATAGAAGATAGAATGAAACGATTTGGATTTGAAGAAAAAACAGCTAAGTGATGTCCAGAAGTGAATAAAGACATGAGACCTCAGACTAAAGATGCACACATTATTCTGAGCAAGATGAATAAAACAAATTTACACATAGTGAGATTGTAGGATAAAGCAACTAAACTTAGGAATCATGAGAAAGTCTTCAAAATAACCAGAGACAAGACAGATTAACTTCGACTGTGGATCATCAATATGAATATTGAGTGTTTATCAATAAGAGAAGATGTGTTTATTTAAAAAAAAATCTGAGGCAAGAGGATCGCTTGAACCTAGGAGTCTGGGGTTGCAGTGAGCTACGATGATGCCACTGCACTCTACCCAGGGTGACAGAGCAAGACTGTTTCAAAAAAATAATTAATTTTTAAAAAGTGCTAAGAGACAATAAGTATACTAAGCTAAATTTTAGTGTAAAGTGAAAGCAAATTAAACATGCGTCTAGATTTATTTATAACATCTAAAAGAAACGTAAGTTGCCAGCATTTCCCTCTTGGACAGCATAATTTTCTTTTGAATCAAAAGTTGCCCAAAGTGGAAGGTAAAACTGATGAGTGCAGTAAACACCACTTCTAGTTAAGGTGGTCTAGTTAGAACCAGTATGTCTTCTTTTACTCTCTGCACTACTAAAAGAGGTTGCTAGTTGCCTTCCTTAGAAACTTTCTGTTATGTAAAAGAAAAAAATAGATTAAAAAAAAAAAAAGACTAAAGTTTTGTTTCAAGGAGAAAGAGGCATGAGGGGACCATAGAGTTTTGACTTCAAAATGTCTACCATAGGGTTTTCCTTTAATAATTTTATGTATAGCTATAAACCCAAAACGTTGCTTTTTCTCCAGTTGCCATGTCTGTCCTTAGAGCAGGAGCAGATTGAGGAATTGTCACTTTTGGCACTTTAGATTTAAGGCAAGCCAATTCTTCCTTGTGTAGGTCTGTCTTGTGCACTGCAAGGAGTTTAGCACCTCTGGTCTCCACCCACTAACTACCAATAATCTCCCAACATACTAATTATTTTGACAACTAAAAATTCCCCCATATTTTTGGAGGACCAGTTCCACTTCACTGCAGAACTAATTGCTTTTTCCAGTTACCTCCAGAACTGCCATCAGCTCAGTGCTTATCTCAAGACAGTTCTTATCACCTTCATCACCCATCCTCTTATCACCGAGCCATTTAAACAAAGCCCGCTGCAACCAGAACAGCAGTTTTGCTCTGATTGGTGCTAATTCTTAATCCCTATCCAATTATAGTCAATGCAATCCATAAAATATAAATAATGTTCCCTGATCAATCATATTAAAGTGAGTTCAGGTTATGAAAACTCACTCATGAGGCCTGCACTCCTGAGACCTCTGTACCGTTTCTGTTTCCCTGTGCATTGACAGATCCTTCAGCTTGTTCTTAATTCTGAGCCCTGAGTACAAAGTCCTTCAACCTCTTACCCGTATACCCTGTTTGCACTTAGAAATTCAACCTCAGAGTTGTGTTGTGTAGAATACATTAGGTCAGAAGTCTAGGGAAATCAGTAGTTAAGTCCATTTGAAAATCTGAGAGAATTTGAGAAGAGTAGCGTTACTTCCCTCCTGGAGACAGAGCATTCTCAAAATCATAAATAAATAACAGGCGGGAAGGAGTGAAATGTTTCTTGCTGAACTCTCTTCCCGTTCCTCTCCCCTCCCCAGGCATAACAGGGCCGGGCATGTAAGGAAACCAGGGAGAACCTTAGAAAGAGTGTGTTTTCTTATTTTCTATTTTGGATATAGTGAAGATCTTCAAATTGAAAATCAGTCATATGCTTTTGTTACAAAGCGTTTCCTGATGGAGATAAATATTCTCTCCCATTAAAGGATAGAGGGAGCAAAATTTGATCGGTAAAGACAGTTGGCAGCAAAGCAATGAGGCGAGAGAGAGGCTGTTTTAGTGGACAGGGCCTCTTTGAGGCCCCTGGAGATTGAGCAGCCTCGTGGTATTGGAGGCAGACAACATAGGAGATCCTCTGAAAATGCAGGGGGTGGGAGGAATGCAGCAAGACATCAGACTGCACCTGAGGCTTAGGAAGCAGCCCACAAGGGAGTGACAACGGACAAAACTGCAGCCCAGAGACGCAGCAGCCCCTCAGCACTGTGCTTCACAGGTAAGATGAGTGTCAGGGGAAAATGTACAGGAGAACAAAACTGCAGGGGAAAAAAGAAGAAAAGAAAATCATGCCTATATCTAGGGCATTTGCACATAAGACAGCATGGATTGAATAATATCCAAAGATTTATATTTCCATCCATCCATCCATTCATTCATTCAAGCAATTTTTATGGAGCTATTATTACATGGCTGGCATTGTGCTAGGTGCTGCCCAAAGGTGAGCGTGATAAAATCCCTGTCCTTCAGGGTTTGATGAGGAAGACTGACAAATAAACAGACACAAAATAACATGATTGAGTGATATAACAGAATACAGGATGCTGTGGAAACTTAGAGGAAAGCATGACTTTTGCCTGGGGTCATAGAGAAGGCTGGAAAATACTTCACAGACTAATTAATTAATTAATTAATTATTTTGAGACAGGATCTCACTCTGTCACCCAGGCTGGAGTGCAGTGGCATCATCATAGCTCACTGTAACCTCCAAGTCCTGGGCTCAAGTGATCCTCCTGCCTCAGCCTCCCAGGTAGCTGGGACTACAGGCATGCATCACGGGGCCTGACTGATTTTTTAAAAAAATTTTTGTAGAGATGAGGTCTTGCTATGTTGCCCAGGTTGGTCTTGAACCTCTGGCGGCAAGTGATCCTCCTGCCTCAGCCTCGCAAAGTGCTGGATTACAGGCATGAGCCACCACGACCAGCTCACAGACTGTTTCTTTAAAATATGAATATAAAAGTGAAGACCTAGATGTATAGGGCAGGATGCTGAGGTGTAGGAATTGTAATTGTTCCATAATAGTCAGAACCTCAGTTGCCTATGGGAGAGGGTGGGGAAGGGCCTAGAGAGCTAGGCAAAGGCCTGTTTATGAAAGGTCTGTGCCATATAACTTAAACTTATTAAGGATTTAGATAAAGGATTTTAAACATGGAAAATACTCTGACTAAATGTTTGTGTCCTCTGAAAATTTGTTGAAACCTAATTACCAATATAATAAAATAAAGAGATGGAGCCTTTAGCGGGTGAGGCCCTCATAAATGGGCCCTTATGAAAGAGGCCCAAGGGAGTTTTATTCCCCCTTCCACCTAGTGAGGACACACAGAAAGCACCATCTATGAGGAATGGGCCTTCACCAGACACCAAATCTGCTGGCACCTTGATTTTGGACTTCTCATCCTCCATAACAGTGAGAAATAAATTTCTACTGTTTATAAATTACCAAGTTTTAGGTATTTTATTATAGCAGCCCAAATGGACTAAGAAAGGAAATATGTCAAACATTTGTTAGTGAACTACCCAACATTCATTTCCATCTTCCTTCTTTCTTGCCCATCTCTCTCTCTAGAAGCTGGGGGGAAACTATATATTTATTTTCCTGGTCTCCCTTGTAGCTCACATGGCCATGGACCCAGTTCTGGCCAGTAAGACATAAGAGGAGGTCTGACAGGTAGGCTTCTAGGGAAGACCTGTCCTCCCTGATGAGAAGGGACAGTCATGTGGGAGGAGCTCTCCCACCACTCTGGCCTCAGCCTTGCTTCTTGTCTTTAATTTCTGAGGTCTGAGAACACGATGCTTGCGGCTGTAGGAAAGACCAAAAGAATCACAAAGACATCAGTCAAGGGCCCTAAAATTTGGAGATGCTAATCTCATCCTCAAACAATATGCCTCCAGGCTTTTGGTACATAAACAATAAATATTCTTATGGCTTATACCACTGTCAGCTGGAGTTTTCTGTTACATGAAGCCCAAAGCATTCCTAGCTATTACAGAGAGTGAGTTATTAAGAATTACTACAATATGGTATTTCTAAACTAAATTAGACTTAACCTAGAATTTATTGGGGACTCTAAATCAGCATTCCACTAGCTGTTAAACAACTTTCCAAAGTGTTGACTATTTATGCATTGCAAATACTTGAAAGTCCTTTTACTTTTTGAAGTACCCATTCTTATCAGTACATCAACAGTGTTATATTGAGTTGGTCATAGTTTTATTTACTGCTAGTCTTACTCTTTAATTATACAGGACTGTTTGCCTCATCATTATCAATTTAGTTTGTTTTGCATCCTTTGGTTAAGGTTACAGTGTAGGCTTATTTTCATTTGATCTATAATTTTTTAGATAATAGACTTTAGTTCATGTATACAT
>VBSM01003176.1:53136128-53211019 GCA_008086735.1 Cheirogaleus medius
AAAAAAAAAAAAAAAAACTTCTTTAAAGAAGAATCCTGAGATCTTTCAATGTGGAGAGAACTTTATTTCTTATAAAGGGTTGCAGCTTGCAAGCTAGCCATCCTGACAGACTGGAAAGCATAGCCTCTGGCAGAGACCAAAAGCAGGCACTTTTAAGGAGGAAAGATGAGACGGGAATTTATGCCAAGTAGGTTGGCTAAGCATACATATATTCAACAGGTTATAGGAGGAGACATAAATATTCATGAAGTGGGGCTGCGGGAATGCGAATGCGTAAAAGCAAACATGCATGTTATATGCATCACGTGTTCATTTTGGGGTGGAGACTTAACATTAAAATGCAGTAAAATTTGGCTCTATATGTCAAAAGGTGAAGCAGGAACATAAAGGCACTCAGTGTGCAAGCTCTGTAAACAGGCCAGAACCAGTCCATGGTCAGTGGTCTCTTAATCAGAGAAAGTTACTGAAATCTGTCTCTTACCCAATTAAAGCTGTAGTTGCGGCTTGTGGGATGCCGGGTCAGTTAGTCAGTGTTTGACAGTCGGTGACTACAACCATGTTAATAATGCTTATCTCGTGGCCAGTGCTTGTTTAGCAGTTAGAGAAAAAGAAAAACCTTGCTGCAGTTAGAACGTAGTTTATTCTTTAAGTGTAGGGGTACGTGACTTAACTCTTATCAGGCATCGCCTTAAATCTTGTTTATAATTTGATATCTTATTGCCTCAAAGAGTCCATTCCGTGAGTCATATGATCTCTATTTTAACAGTACATGTATCATTGGTGATAGGCTACCAGTGGATTTGCGATTTTATTTTAACTTACAGCATGCCATCAGGGTGTCTTATTCTTACTGAGTTGTTTTTAGGATTATATATGAAATCATGCTAATATTCTTCTCATAAAGTATGAGAAATTCATGTGTGTTATGAAATACAAATGTTTCCTAGTTCCCACTTTCCCGCTTTCAGGGACGCATTCACCATTCCATAAGGGTGACCATATTTGGTCTTACACTTCTTTCGAATACTCCTCTAAGACTGCTCAGCTGGGACTGCCCAACATACCACTAATAACCACATGGAACTTAGTCCAGTCAGTAACCTTATGCCGCCTTCCCTAAGGGTGTCATGTTCCTTTGGTCTCTTCAGGAAAGCACATCACATAGTACATGTATATGCAAATTGCTCTACTACAGCCCTAGCAGGGAAAAGGATAAGTTTCTAGCTAACATAAAATTTTCAGTTTGTTATCAAAAGGAAGAGCACCAGAGACTTCTACCTTCACAAGGGGGTCAGTCCGCCTTCATAGCTGCCTTTCCTCACACAGAGTAATCAGCCCCCTTCTTCAATTCTCCCACATGGAACTCTCTTCTCCTGGGAACACTCTACTTTGCAAGTGAGAGACCCCATTTCCCAGTTCTTTCCCTACTTGCATCTTACGATACCCAAAATATAAATTTCCATCAGGTGATTTGGATTAGGTTTTATTTCCATGTGCAAAAGTCGATATGGATTTCTCATTCTGAGTTCCTGTTCTATTTTCCTGGTGGTTCCTTCATCTGTAACAAGATAATAATGGTACCTATTTCACAGAGTGGCTAGGAAGATTAAGTAATAGCTCATAGCTTATAACAGTGACAGGCACATAAAAATTGCTACAGAGGAGTTTGTTAAAAAATAATGTGACGTTCCTTTGACTAATGTATCTAATTAAGATAGGTATATCTCTCAACGACAACTACTACTTTTTTTCTGATATGGAATGGTCAAGTCTTGTGCTAGGGCTGTTAGTTTGTTTAAACAAATGAATAAATAAGTGCCAAAAAGTTTAAATAGCATATTACCAAATAGCAAAAAAATTGAAATACAGGGAAAAAACCAAGACTAAAAAAAAAAGGCATTAGATTATTTAAAAAACAACCTAAAAAGAAAATACTAAAAGTGAAATAAGAGAATGGGAAATAATATTTAATAGTAATATATACATATATTATGGAAGAACAAAGAGCAAAGAAGAAGAAAGTCAAGTTGTTTATTCTATTATGCAAGACTCAGAATTAATGAATCTAGTTTCCTGTGGATTATGGCCAGAAGAAAATTAACAGTTTAGGTAACAGCCAATCCTCACTGGATGCAGAAGTCCAGAAAACTGCCAAAGCAATAGCAGCTATTTGTGACATTTTGAAGAGAAGGATATTGGGAATTCCTTGTTATTAAGCAGCTGAGACAATGGCAGAAAACCATCAAATGGTGGAAGTGAGGTGAGCATGTCCAAAACCCAGCAGAAATGCAATCAGCAGCAATATAAACATAGGGAATGCTCTAAGTGTTTGTTGAACAATAAAAGAGATGTAATAACAGTGGGCAAAAATATGGAAATTACAAGAGAAACAAAAGGAGATGCTCTGGGCTTTGCAGCCCCTATAAAGATAGGACATGGCTTTTAGTGCCAAAAGAAAACTTGGCTTTCAATCCTGACCGTATGTCACTGTACAAGTTACTTAAATGCTCTAAATCTCAGTTTCCTCACCTGCAAAAAGGTGAGGAAGCAGATTGTGATGAATTTAGTGAAATAATGTTATGTTGTTCCTGCCAGTTTTACAGTAAGTGCTTCCATAAATTTTAGACCTCTCACCCTTTCTGTAACTAAATAAGAAAACTTTTTTATAATGGAAAATTCAAATATTCAAAAATTAGAAAGCATGGAACTGGAAAAAAATTTTAAATGGTATTGTTTGTGTTTAGACTATAATTAAAAATGAAACATGACCAAAAGGAGTCTGAGATTTTTTCAGTTCTCTAAAAATCAAATGATTAAATTACTAAACATAATCCTCCATGCTATATATATTGATGTATTTAGGCTAACTATAGAATATGATGGCTTTATATTAATAGTGTATGTAAAATGTAATATAATATATGATATGTAATAGTATCTAGCTCAAACTCATAGATCTAATTTCCTAAATTACATCTTTACTTGAATATCTTATAGGCATCTCAAGACTTTGCATGTTCAAAACCAGTCTCCTGATTCTGCCAACACACAGATCTTTGTAGGGAGTTCTCAGTCCCAATTCATGGCACCATGCTCACATATCAAACAACAAACCCAAGAGGTTTCTTTGGTTCATCTTTTCCTTTAGCCCCACATTCAATTCACCTTCAAGTCCACCTCATCCTGCCTTTAAAATCTGTCCATTATTCTTTATGTCTTTTGCCATCCTCTGCTCCAAGTCCCTATCATCTCTAGCCTGGAATAGTGCAGTTGGTTTCTACTCAGTTTCTGACATTCACTCTTGCTCAATTATTATCTATTCTTTTGAAAACATAAATCAGAGCATGCCATTTGGACCCTAAAAGTCTTCAATGAATTCCCTTTGAATTTAGAGTAAAATCCCACTCCTTCCCAGGGCCTACCAGGCCCTAAATGATCTGGCCTATGACCACCACTTCCTCATCTCACACCACTCTCCAACAGGTTTCCTGACATTTAACAGTTCTAGAACATTCCAACCTCTTTCTTATTTGGGGGCTTTTGTGTTTGCCCCTAAATTCCCTTTGTCTGGAAAGCTCTCTCCCAGCTCCTGATATCTCTGACCCCACTCTGTCTTTAGTTCTCAAACAAGACTGTTCTGCACAACTAGTGTAAACAATTCCTCCTTTTTACTTTCAATCATTATCACAACCTGTAATTATTTATTGATTTATTGTTTTAGCTTTTATGTATCCATCTCTTCCACTAAAGTTTTGGCTATATCAGGGTAGAGACTGTGTTTGTCTTACTCCATGGTATAATTCTTCCATTCAGGACTTGCCTAATATTAGGCAATATTAGATGCTCAATAACTATGTGCAAAATGAATGAGTTTTTAGTCTATTTCCTATGTTTCTTTTTCTGTTCATGTGTATGTGTGGGTATATATATTTATGCATTCACTCAATTTAAAAAAAAAAAAGTAAGCCCCCCTGAGAGTGCAATGAAAAGATTTTCTCCTTTTAATTTTCCCATTATTTTTAAAATATTTGCATTTTGTTGTTTCTGTGGTTATTCAAGCCAAACATGAAGATTGCTGTCTCCCACAGTAATTAGCTCCTTTTGGGAAAAGTTTTTTGAAAAATTCTTTGTAGTCTTGCCCAATTTGAGCTCTGGTCTTATGTTAATTTTTAAAATTTTACCCCTTATATTTCATCTCAGCTGGCAAAAATACTGATTGACAGTTTAAAATCCATGTCCCTCTCTTGGAGCAGGAATTGATACAGGGATTAGAAAACCCCAGCACAGGGTGAGAAGTCCAACTGGCTGCTAAAAACTTAAAGTCCTAAAGAACATCCAGGCCAGATGGTTTAAACATACCTCTTTGCTAATAGCTTAGTACAAAGAAGAAAAATGTTCCCTTGCTAGGTTTCATGTTTCCAATGATTTTAGTGATGGGAATTAAGGTAATGAAAACCAGGTGAATAAATACCAATTTTTCTTGCTGAAAATACAGGTGGTACTTTCAAGTACAGCTGCTATGTTTTAAGTAAAGATAACAGATATATATTTTTCTAATTTTTCTATTTTGAATCTTGATTTTTTTGGGGAAAAGTTTGAAACACTATATCAATGCAAGATGTTATGATAATTATTAATATTAATATTGACATTATGATTTATATTATGTATCTTTTGCTGTGTAACAAATTACCCTCAAAACTTAATAGCTTAAAACAACAGTTTCTGTAGGTAGGAATCTGGACATGACTTAGCTGGGTGCTCTGCTCAGCTGGTCTGCAGAAATCTCAAGGCTCAAGGGAGGAAGGATCCACTTGATGCTCACTCATGTGGTTGCTGGCAGTACTCGGTTCCACCTGGGCTGTTGGGTGGAGGCCACCCTCAGTTCCTTGCACGGTGGGCCTCTCCAATAGCGAGGCTCACAACATGTCAGCTTGCTTCACCAGAGCCAGCGAGCAAGAAGGCAAGAGAGAGAGAGCGCCAGCAAGTGACAGTGCTATTAAGACTGAAGTCACAGGAGGGAGGGGCAAGATGGCAGACAAGAAAAACTGCCAGCCAGAGTGTCTCTGCAAGAAAGACAGATTTTAGAAGAAAGTGAAAAAAAACAAACAGGCAGACAAACATAGACTGGACAAGGGTTGGAAGGAAGGGTACCTGAAACCCACAGGAGACTCCACGGGAAGAAGTTTCAGAGGAGAACTGGAAGGAAAAAGGCCCCGAGAAGCTTGGAGACCAGCTACAAGGGTCTCCTGCATCTCGGACTGCTGGTGGGCTCCTGAGTGGTTGGAGAGACCTGCTAACACCAGCCCAAAGATGGCCACCGCTAGTGAGCAGTGAGCCACTTGTGTACAAAGCACCAGGCTCCCAACTCCCTCAGGCACCTCCCTGCGCACAGAGCCGGGTCTATTGGCAGACGCCATATTGCTTCATTCTCCCCTTCCCCTTCCCTAACCAGGGCTGCTGAGAGAGACAATTTAGCCACCACCAGGAGGCATCCACAGGGAATGGGTCTTCCCTTTTGGGGCCCTACAGCGGACTGAGGGGTACTCAGACTGTGGGCTCCCTAACCTCCAGCCCTCCCAGGTGCCGCTTGCCTGGACTCCAAGAAAGCAGGGCAAATCCGAGGCACAGAGACATCAATCCAGCTTGGGCACCCTGTGAGTGACTTGAGACCAGCACTCTACTCCCTGGCAGGGTCAGGTGTTGATCGCTGGGCCCCAGGGGACAGGCCTGCAGACCAAATTCTGTACACCCAGGTCTTGATCGCATTGCCCTGGGGCACAGGAGGAATATGTGTGAAGGAGCCTACAGAGGTGCATGTGCCTTCAGGGACAGATCTGCGTGCTTGAAGGGCAACCCTCCTCCCATGGGATGGCCATGTGCCCAGCCCAGGCAGCCAACCTGGGCAGGGAACCTCCTGGCCTGCACCAAAGCCAGGGGAGATCCACTGACTTGAGGTCCTGCCTGCCAGCAAAGGCCTAGGAGAAACTGCAGAATAGGGGGACATAGAAATGAGCGAGTCCTGCTCCAGACTGCAGGTCTCAGACAGCCCCACCCCCACACGCAGACTTTTCACTGATTGGGGCCATTCCAGCCCCCTCCCTGGCAATTTTGCCCAGAAGCAGAGAACAGACCTTTGACCCCTGCTAACAGCATTTGTGGTGCTTGAGGGCAGACTTACCCAACCCAGCTCCACCCAGACTCACTCCCAGACCTTCCCCCACTGAGGTGGAGAATAGGCCACACCTGAAAGTCCCAGGGCCCCATCCACCACTTGAGGCACTAGAGTGCCTCTCCAGAGGAACAAGAGCTGGTTACAGGACCCAAAAACAACGTTGCAGCCTGCTCCTCCCAGCAAGTGCCACCTACTGACAGGGAGGTCATTCTGCACACCCTTTAAGTGCATCTACTGACTCATCATATAGGGTGTGGTTGAATCTTACCCACAAACACTGCCTACTGACTCAGAGACTAAACAGGGTGTGTCATTATCCAAATGAAAATCTAAAGGTAAGAAGCAACAGCTGATCCAGATGAGAAGGAATCAGTGAAAGAACTCTGGAAGTATGAAGAATCAAATGGAAAGCACACCCCCAAAGGGGAACACCAGCTCTCTAGCAGTGGACATCAAGCAAATTCAGGACACTAAAATGACAGAAGAAGAATTTTGAACATGGATTGTAAGAAAACTCAATTATATGCAAGAAAAAATGGATAACCAACACAAAGAAACCACAAAACTGGATAAGTCACTTGAACTTTATAAGTTTCATTTCCTAATTTCTAAATATCATACACACTTCATAGAGGTAGAGGGAGGATTGAGACATCAACTCAGCACTTAGTATGTTCTCAATTAATATTGCCAATTATTATCAGCATAGGTTGGGTGCAGTGGCTCATGCCTATAATCCCAGCACTTTGGGAGGCTGAAGTGGGAGGATTGCTTGAGGTTAGGAGTTTGAGATTAGCCTAGGCAACAGAGTGAGACCCCCATCTCTACAAAAATAAAAATTAAAAAAAAAATTAGCCAGATGTGGTGGTACCCTCCTATAGTCCTAGTTACTTGGGAGGCTGAGGCAGGAGGATTGCTTGAGCCCAGGAGTTTGAGGTTGTGGTGAACTATGATTACACCTCTGCACTCTAGCCTGGGTAACAGAGCGAGACACTATCTCTAAAAAAGAAAAAAAAAAAGTATTATCAATATAATATGTAACCATACAGGTGACAGGGTCATCAATATTTAGAAAGGATTCTTATGTGAAAAACCTAAGATTTGGAATGATGCTGATGATCTCAACACAAGCTACAATGGCAGTCATAACAACAATCCATCATTAGGTCCTGTGGATTCTACCTCCAAAATATACCTTCAATCTATAGCTTTCTTCCTCTCTCCTTGGACACATTCTATTGTTGAGATGACAGCCATGCCCTCCTAACTGGTTTCCCTAATTCCTCTCTTTAAGGTCCTCCATTGAAGTTTCCACACAGCAACCAAGGTAATCTTTAAAATATTTTAAAAGACCAAATCACTCTCCAAGTTTTACACCTTCCAACAGCTTGTCACTTTAATGAAATTCAAGCATTTTAATATGGTCTACAAGGCCCTGCCTATCTTTCCAACCTCATTTTCTCCCACTTGACCTTGACGTTTCTATTCAGATACACCAGCATTCCCTTGGTCCTTAAACTTGTCTAGTTCTTGCATGCCTCAGGGCCTTTGCACATTCTGTTTTCTCTGCCTGAAACCCTCTTATTCAAACACTTCATGTAGATGACTCCAGTCATCCATCAAGTCACAATACATGTCATTCAGTGTGGGTTTCCATCACCTTCCTCTTTCAATCCAAATGGAGCTTTTCTATTATTATTTTTAACAGTATCTTGCTCTTTCTTTCATAGCTTCTAGCTTTATATTTTGGGGATTATATGTTTAATGTCTGTCTCTTCTGAAAGGGTTGGGACTGTGTCTATTTTATTCACCATTTTATATTCAAGTCTAACACAGTATCTGACACATACTAGGTCTAAATAAAGGAGAAAGGAGAAAAACTTAAAAACTTGAACTGCAGCATATACCCTAATGTTAAACTCTCTCCTAACTTATAACAGCTCACCCTACTTTCATCACTCTAGTCTCTGTTAAAAGAGGCACCTATACTTTCTATATTTCAGAAATATCTATATCCATTAGAGAATATCTTGCTCTCCATCTCATTACACCCTAAGAGATGGTTTTTTATTTTTTAAGTTAAGCACTTGAAGACTCAGAAATGTCTCACTATATTTTTATTTTCTATTTTATTTTATATCTGAAATAATAATATCAAAGATCTTTTATAGATCTTGTATCTTTTAGAGATATATATAATACTTACAGATAAAATGATATATTATCTGGGAATTGCTTCAAATAATTTGGGGCATTGCTGGGGGCCACAGGTTTAAATGAAGGAAGATTGGTAATTTTTGAAACTAGGTGGTGACACACAGATGTTCATTATACTGGTCTATTTATTTATGTTGGAAAAATGTAGTAATAAAAAGTTTAAAACGACCTTCATTTTTTAAATTTTATTTTTATTGATACATAATATATTTACATATTTTCAAGGTACATGTGATAATTTAACACATTCATATAATTTGTAAAGATGAAATCAGTGTAATTGAGATATATATCACCTTAAATATCTGTCTTTTCTTTATGCTAGAAACATTCAAATTATTCTCTTCTAGCTATTTTGAAACATAAAAGAGATTATTATAAACTATAATCATCCTACTTATCTATCAAACACTAGGTCTTATTTCTGCCATCAAACTGTATATTTGTACCCATTAAGCAACCTCTCTTCATCTCCCTCTCTCCTCTACCATTCCTGGCCTCTGGTAACCCTCAATCTACTCTCTATCTTCAAGAGAGCCACTCTTTTAGCTCCCGCATATGAGTGAGAACATGCAATATTTGTCTTTCTGTGCTTGGCTTATTTCACTTAACATAATGACTTCCAGTTCCATTCATGTTGTTGCAAATGACCGAATTTTATCCTTTTTATGGCTGAATAATATTCTGTGGCGAATATACACCATGTTTTCTTTATTCATTTATCCATTGATTGGCATTTAGGTTGACTCCATATTTTGGGTACTGTGAATAATGCTGCAAAAAATATGAGAGTGCGGATATCTCTTCAATATATTGATTTCCTTCTTTTGGATATATACCCAGCAGTAAAATTGCTGGATCATATGGTAGTTCTATTTTTAGTTTTTTGAAAAATCTCCATACAGTTTTCCATTGTAGCTATACCAATTTACTTTCTCACTGACAGTGTACGAGGGTTCCCCTTTCTCCACATCCTAGCCATCATTCATCATTGTCTGTCTTTTTGATAAAAGCTATTTTAACTGGGTCAAGATGATATTCCATTGTAGTTTTGATTTGCACATCTCTGATGCTTAGTGATGTTAAGCATTTTTTCATATACCTGTTGGCCATTTGTATGCCTTCTTTTGAGAAATGTCTATTCAAATCTTTTGCCCATTTTCAATCAGATTGTTTTTTTGCTATTGTGTTGTTTGATCTCCTTATGTATTCTGGCTATTATTCCCCTATTAGATGAATAGTTTGCAAATATTTTCTCTCATTCTGTGGGCTGCCTCTTTACTTTGTTGATTGTTTCCTTACAATATATTTTAAAATCTCCTAGATTCTATATGTCTACTTT
Source organism: Cheirogaleus medius (assembly GCA_008086735.1). Classification (NCBI taxonomy): domain Eukaryota; kingdom Metazoa; phylum Chordata; class Mammalia; order Primates; family Cheirogaleidae; genus Cheirogaleus; species Cheirogaleus medius. Next base: position 53,145,863 of record VBSM01003176.1, read on the forward strand.
GCTTCCCCCTTCTCCACCTTAGGTTTTGATTCTTAGCATACTGGACTTAGAACCCTAGAGATTGAGAGTGTGGTCTGGCTTAGACCACCTATGTTCAAATCCTGGCTCTACCACTTACTTGCATGCACAACTGGTACATTCTGAAAGAGGCAGCATAACCTTTCTGTGACTCAGTTTCCCTTTGTGTAAAGTCAGGATAAAAATATCAATCTCAAAATTCTTGTGAAGATACAATGAAACAATGACTGTGAAATGCAAAGTCTGGCAATACAAATACTTATTCTTGGTAATAATGACAATCCTTTACAAATTAATTCAATTGATGATTTATTGAGTACCTACTGTATAAGGGGCACTGTTATAAAGGTAGCTATTGTTATTTCTAGACTTGGCTGTCAGCTATAAATACACAGAAACACTGAACAACAGGGGACATTTGCAGAAATTGAAGAGTTGGAACTTGGTTTCTGAAGGACATAAGATCCTATGGGCAGAAGATGTACTTTTAGAGTCTTCTTTATAATAGATAAGAATACAATTGTCTGGTTAATTTTAAAAAAGTTCTATGCACTGGGAACCCTTACGCATTCAGTAAGGACAAACCAAGGAGAATTTTTATCTCAAATTCAAAACCTCCAGGCAAAGGACTCATGGATTTGATACGCATTTCTTTTTCAGGTGGCATCCAGGGAAAAGCCCCTCTCCTCAGTCATGTGTGTGGTATTGCTTATTTAGCCCATAGCCACAGTGGCATTAGAAAGACCCAGAAGCAGGGTCAGGCAGGGAGTTGTTTTCAAAGATAAAGTGTCTTTAACATTGTGAGTGCCCCTCTTCCCTATCTGCAGCTGCCTGGTCCCATCCCAGCTCGCTGATTCTCCCCAGCTTCTGTCTCCAGTCAGGGGCCTCAGACCCCCAGTGTCTGAGTCCTGGTGTGGATCCTCTTGATTTCCTCGGCTTCTGCTCCTGCCTGTTCACTGGTCACCCAGGCTGTGCCACCCTCCTGGCAGGTGGCACCTCTTTGCTCTCCAGGACTGCAGTTTCATGAACTTGCTGCCACCTCATGCCTTGGTGCTGTCAAGAGAAAGAGAGAGCAAGAATCATGACCTTGAAGTGTAAGACTCTTAATAGCAGCAGAATTATTGAGAGTTGTGTTACAGACAAGAAAGGGAGAAAACAAGTAGAAAAAAAAAAACTTTTTATTTTTTGACAGATCAGTTTCTTAAAACCTGGAAGTTTTGTTTACGAAAAGAATTCTAAGGAATTCTTTTAGAATGTATTTGAAAGACTTAGAAACATAAAACCTTTTACATAAGTCTCCATTATGTTATTTAATTCAAGGTGAACATAGAGTGATTTTGCTTTTCTTGGGGAATCAAGCTGCCTCTCACCTAACCACACGGTATCTGACAAAATAAGTTGACCGTCATATTCTTTTAAAGGTCTTTTTTGTTTGGTTGGTTTTTTATATTTGCCAAGATCTAAATTAAAGGGTTTTCTGAATTTTAATTTTTTCTTTTTTCTTTCATTTCTTAAATTATCAGGTGGGGGAAAAGGAGAATCATGCTATGGTATCTACCAATAACATTTGTAGCAAACACAGGGGAGAATTTGAAACTCAGTTTGGCAGATGTGATCTTTTAAAAATTGCTATAGATTTTATAGAATAAAGGATGCTCTCTAATGACATTTTTCCTAATATTGGTGAAGGGGTGGGGTGGGAGTTGGCAGAATGCCCACTTCTAGTATCCTGGGGGGAAATCAACAGAATTCTGGTATCTACGTGCTCAGCGTTGCTCAGTAACTATTTATCCTTCCCATGTTGATTTCCTGTTGATATCACCATAGCAGCCATGTGGACATTTCCCACTCTCCTTAATACTTGCAAGCCCTCCCTACTCCATTCACTCCCTGCTGCTAATATCACTTCCTTCTCTTTTGGAGACAATCAGGGCCATAAAATGTACACTTTGTCAGCTTTCCTCATCTCCACTGTGATTCTCAACATCTGTATAATTTCAATAAAGATTAAAACGTATGTGTGTTGGGGGATGCAAATAATAGTTTTGCAAAAACACTAGCAGTCGTATTCTCTAGTAGGAAAAGTTTAAGGGATTTCTCTTGCTTCTTAAAAGTTCTGTCCATTGTGAATTGTCAGGAAAGACAATTAATAATATTTTGATCAGAAAAAAACCTCTATTTTTGCAAATGACCTAAAGAAATATTTTTTTCTGTTTCTTTCAGTATCTCTTCTGTTTTACCTCCCTGACGCCCTCTTCATTCCTTAAAAGAAAGCTAATATCAATTTCAGAGCAATAGGGTTGGCAAAAACAGATTTAATTTGTAGACCCCAAAAGAAACAGGCTTTCTCCTCCTCAACCCAGTCCCCAGGGATCCAATTTCTTTCTGTAGTCACAGGACTGTCTCTCCCCTCCATTTTTATAGCTCCCACCCTGGTCTTGTTCCATATCCCTCTTCGGACTCTGTCCCTCATACAGTGCCTAATCTTACCTACTCCCTCACCTTTTCCTCTCCTCTTTTAGCACATCCTGTGTCCTATAGAATTCCAGATCCATGATCACCAAACTTGCTGTTCCCTGAGGACACCACTCCCTTGCAATCTTCACACTTTCCATTTATCTTGGGGCCAGAAGTAACATGTAGAATGCTCACTTCCACACCAAGCCATTTCTCTTCCTTCAAAGCCCCAGATCTTCTGAGTCTCCTGCCTTCTTCTTTGCCATATTTTCTTCCCTTCTTTAGCTGTCACCTACTGATCCCCTTCCTAGACTCCTCTCTTTGAAGATTTTTTTTTCTCACTGTCTTTCTCTCCACCTGTATAGTTGTCACTACTCTCGGTAACTTTTGACATCACAGAGATGTCAAATATCCCAGTCTCTTTGGTCTTGGAACCCTCCAACTCTAGTCAGCTTTTCCTCCATCCTGCCTCAGCCACCCACACCCATGGTCATAGCCTAGTCCTTGTCATCAACAGTAACAGCACCCCTCTGAAATCACACTTTCAATATGCTGCCTTTAAATACCATTTTCCAGCTCACTTGTCCTCTACACACACTGCGACAATTCTTTGACCCCTTTGACATATTTAAGTGATTACTTTCTTTATTTTTAATTAATTAATCAATTAATTTTTATTGATATATATAATAGTTGTACATATTTTGGGGGTACACGTGATATCCTGATACCTACATACAATGTGTGATGATCCAATCAGGGTAATTAGAATAGCCATCACCTCAAATCTTTTCCCTGTGTTGGGAACATTATAAATGTTTTCTTCTAGCTATTTTGACATATACAATAAATTATTGTTAACTATAATTTCCCTACTTAACTCTCGAATAGAACTTATTCCTTCTATCGAACTTCATTTTTGTGCCCCAGAACCAACTTCTCTTTAACCCTCCTCCCCCTTCCCTTCCCAGCCTCTGGTAACCATCATTCTACTCTCTACCTCCATGAGATCCACTTGTTTAGCTCCCACATATGAGTGAGAACATGCAATATTTGTCTTTCTGTACCTGGCTTGTTTAAGTGATCGCTTCCTACGATTCATCATTCCTCTTCTGTTTCCACATCCCTGCTTCCCAGTTTAGATTTCATGGTCCATCACTCCCGTGCAACCACCCTCAACAAACTTTCCCCTTTCTTCTTACATCATATTCACCTGTCAAAACCCCAACCTGCTTGAATGCATATTTGCACCAAAATTGCTAACCTTTGCTAGGAAACGACACACAGGACCAATGCAGTGACTGGTTGATTCCAAATCTGTGATCACACATCCCAACTGAGCATCTAGCAGTGTTGGGAAATCCTACTCCATTTCCTAGTGAGTTTGCTTCCCCATTGCCTGAGACCACTCTTTTGCACCTTCCCCTCTCCTCCTACACTTTCTTACTTCCTCACTGCAGCTGATGACCTTTCTTCACTGTTCATCAATACAATAGGATTAGAAATTCTCTCATCTTCCTATTGCCATATAGAAAAACCTGCCTTCTCCACAGGTTTTCTGCCTTCCTGTGTTGCCTCTTTCTGTTGTTACCTTCCTCCTCTTGTGGCTTGGCTACCATCTCCTCCCTCCTTCTCAAGGGTTTCATTCCTTTGATTATTTCCTCTCTCCAATATCAGCCATTCCTCTTTTTCTAGGGGATCATCTAAGCAGCCCAACAAATAAGTGTTCCATTTGAAACAATAACAACCTTCCTTGACTCCACATTTTTTTCCGCTTTCTCCTTATTTCTCTATGGCTTTTCACTGCACAATACAACCAAACTGGTTCTATACTTGCTGTTTTCACTTCTTCACCTCGATTCTCTCTTCAAATAACTTCAGCCTGCCTTCTGCCTCTGCCGTTCCACTGAAATGCTCCTCTCAGGTCACTAATGACTTCCAGGTCACCAAATAACATTGACACTTCTCTGTTCTCATTCTAACCTTTCAGAAGTTTTTTGACACAGTTGATAACTTCCTTTTTCTGGAAATAATTTCACTCTCCAGGGGTTCTCTTCTACACCTCAGAACTTTTGCTCTCATTCTCCTTGGCTAGCTCCTCTTCCTCTTACCTTCAGTCCAAATGTTAGAGGGCTTCAGTGCTCCCTTCTTTACCCATTTTTTCATCTATATTTTTCCCGCCCTCCGCAAGTGGTGTCGTCCACTGCGTGGCTTTGAGCACCAACCACCCTTATGCACTTTACTCTCAAATTTAATCTTTGGACTTTGCTCTCTCCTCTGAGTTCCAGACACATACCTCTAACTGCCTATATGTCTCCACTTCAGCCTCTAATGTGCATCTAAAACCTAATTTGTCCAAAGCATTCCCCACCCCTCAAAATTGTCTGTCTCCCAGTCTTCTGCCCAGATGCTCACACCAAAAATCTAATGGACATTTTGCTTCTTCTTGTTTCCTCCTCCTCACTCTAATCCATCAGCAAATCCTATAATCTTCTCCTCAAAATAGATCTAGAATCTGCCCATTTCTCTTCCTATCCGCTCTTCCAGGACACTCGTAATATTCTCTTACACAGGTTTAGTTTCTGCTCCTGTCCCTCTTCAATCCATTTTGCACAAAGCAGCCAGGAAGAGTAATCTGTTTAAATGCAAATTGGATCTCTTAGCACATGCTTTAATGGCATCCCATTACACATACAATCCACTCCAAATCACCTTACCTCCTACTCTTCCCTTAGGGCCCTGGCTCAGATTGATGTCACTTTCTCCAGATAACCTGTTCTTTCTCTCCACCCCAGGTCTGAATCAGTTGCCCTTCCCAGAGCCACAGAGCAGTCTACACTTCCTCCATAGCTGTTCCCCTACAACTCTATCCACTATGTTTCCTTGTCTGCCTCTCTCATGCTGCAAATTCTTTTAGAGCAGAGAATATGCCTATTGTGTCATGATGTATCCCAGGCCCAGGAACCTAGCACAGTGTCTAGCAGATACATATTTGTAAACAGATGAACAACTCGCCCTACTATGCGTGCCTCTCCCTTGCAGCCATTATACAGTAGAGACCTCTCCCCACATGCAATTGATAAAGAATCTTGTTACTAATTTAAGAGAATTTTTTTTAGTCAATACAGATTTACTGACCTGTATTTGATAACCACAAAGCAAATAAAATAAGCAAGCAATTTGTACAGCCCATAGAAGATTGAGAGAAATGAAAATGCTCTGTGAGTATGTTTTCTCCTAAAATGCCAGCTGCTATAATTACATGTGGAATGGTGACAGATATTCAGGACCTTCAGCCTTCTATTGCTAATTATATAAAGAGCTATCCCAAGGGCCTAACTCCAGGTAAGATAATCAGTAGGGAAAAAAATCATAGCCACAACTAGGAGTAGAAACTTTCAGCTTAACAATTTTCTTCTAGGTATAGCTTAAAATGAATCCAAAGCTAACTGTAATGTATTAATATCTCATTTGAGTTCTTTTGATCTTTCTCTCAAAACACCTACAATAAATGTTAAAGAAGATAAAGTTCATTTTGTTTTTATTAATTCACTCATTAATTTTTTTCATTAAAAAAATATTTCTTGAGATCTTCTAAATGTAAGGCATTAGGCCAGATACCAAAAATCCAGCAGAGAAAAAGACCCAAAGGGTGTTGGCCCTCAGGGAGCTTACATTAAAGTTGGAAGATAGATGCTAAACAACTAATCATGCAATTCATTTTTTAGTTAAAATTGTGACCAGTGCTACCAACAAGAAACTATGAGAGCACATGGGTTGGATAATCTCCATTCGCATCTTGGTAGGTGTCCTCTCCCTTCTCTGCTCTGTGCCCTAGAGGACAGGCCTCCCTAGGCAGCATCCATGCATTCCCTTGCATACTGAACTCCCTGTGGGCTCAACAGGAGACAGGAGGGCTGAAGTGAATGGAGGCCAGGGAATTACTGTCCTGTCTCCCTCCCGGCCTGGCCATGGTGTGATGCTGGTTGCATTCCTCTTTTCAGGTCCTGGGAACCACCTCCTCCCTTTGCTACTCAGGCCTAGGCGTGGTCCCAGCTCCTACAGGTCAGCCTGGCATTCCTCACCATCCCAACTGGGTTCCCTTTTTGAATCATCTTGTTGAACTCATCAGTTTCCCAGTTTGAGTGTGCTGCCCATTTCCTGTTGGAATCCTGACTAAGTCAGAGCAGATAGCTGGGGGGATTCAACTTAATTCAGATAGAGGGGTAGAGGCTAAGAACTCCTTGACAAAGTCCCACTTAAGCTGAGCACCAAAGGATGTTATTTCTTTGTTCAGCCCTCCTCACACTTCCTCTTTCCCTCCGCTTCAGCCTGGAAACATCTCCATCAAGAGAACAGTGGCACAGTTTATCATTGTTCTTGTGTTTTCTTTCTTCCACTGCCCTCCCCCAACCAGGCAGTGAACATGTTCTCTTTCTGGTTTCATGGCCCCTCCTCACAGGACTTTATGTCCTCTGAGACCTTTCCTGCTTCCTTACTCTCCCTTCCAGATCTTTCATGTCCTGTCTGTATCTCCCCAATACGTGCAACCCCTCCCCCAGGTGACCCACCCTGGGATCAGCCTATGCCTCATCTCTCACTGCTCCTGTACATTCAGCCACACGAGACCACTCGCTGTTTCCCTGCCTTTGTTCACACTGTTTTCTTGTCCTTTCCCTTCTGTTGAAATCCTCTCCAGTTTAAATGCCACCACTCTGTAAAGCCTTCCTAAAGGTCTCAGCAGGAAGTCTTCGCTTCCATTATTTTTTGTTCCCATAAATACTTTTTTTTTAACCTTTGTTGCACTTCCCACATGCTTTATAGTTTTGATATTTGTGAAAATGTCTTATTTCTCGCCCATGATTATCAGCTCTGAGAAGACAGGGATGAGAGTGTCTTTGGAACATCTCTAACACTGAATACAATGCACATAGTAGGAACACTACAGCTTTTAATACTGATTTACTCATACTTTATCTTCCATGTTGTAGAAAATCATTCTAAAGTTCCCTTATATAGCAAAATAAATGAAAGCATTAGTGTGCTCCCTCTGTATGGGGTCCTTGGCATGGTTGCTTTCATAATGTGCTTTTTTATTGCAGTGTAATTAAATTGTACAGTTAAACCCAACATAACCAGGAGAAATAGAGCTAAGAATATATCCTCCAGTTAAATCCTGGATGGGCTGATTTTATTCCTCTATTTCTAGTCTTTTCACATTTGAGAGTCAGTCATGCCAAAATATTTATTATCCCAGGAAAAATAAAATAGAAATCTTTTAAGGGCCTCCAGATACCATATAGCTGATAGATCTAGGGAAGTAGGAATAAGACATAGACAGATTAATTGAGGGGAAAATAAAAATATGTTTCCCCTAGCTTCCGGCTCCACACTTCAAATTGGGATGTCTAAGAGTTCTCCAGGAGGATTTTGTTATATTTAATGTTTGGTTTGATAATGTTGGAACATGATGAATTTGAGAATTTTAACTCCCAAAAGATTTTTCAATTTAATGTGCTTTGGGAAATTGAATTTGATTTTAAATTGTAGTTTCTTTATTTTTAAGATATATTTACTTAATAAAATAAAGTAATAATAACCACCATTCATTAATTACCCAATTAACTCTTTTAGTCTTATAATCAGCAGATTATATTGTCCCCATTTCATAGATGAGGAGACAGAGATTCAAGATGTTAATTGCCTGATCCAGGGCACAGCTTTCAGGAGACTGCTCTTCCTTGGTCCAGTACTCATGTTCTTAGCTAATAAGCATGCCTCCCCCTGACAATATTACTGTAATGAGTGCATATTTGCTTGGCCATCCTGTGTGTGTGCTGTAAATGTTCCACAAACCTCTGAACCAGCACCACCTCAGAAGGCCCCTTCCTCAGGGAGGAGAGATGAACAAGAGCTAAAGAAAAGATGGTCTGGCTGGAATCGTGGCTAGAAAATGAACCAGCCAGCATGCACCTGAGTGGCCCAGCCCTGTTTAGTTCTTGATAGGACTTCCTGTGCCTTCTAAACCCACAATGGCTGGGAAATGAGTCTGATAATCTACTGGGAAGGAGAATCTGTGGAAGAACTAAAGAAAGACTTTCTGCCCTGCACACACAAGCAAGCGTGCTCTGAGAGCATAGAGCTATCATTTTCTATTTTAAAAACCACTCCGGTAAAAGTGGGTTTTAAGGTGATTCAGTGGTAGAGGTTTTACATTGCTTTCCATGTATATTTAAATAGATTTTTCTCAGTTGTTACAAAAGTTGTTTAAACATCAAAAGCCTCAAAGACATAGAAACCTGAGAAAAATATTTTTTAATTGAATTGAAGCTATATTTTTTTTATCAAGAAAGAAGTCATCTAAGTGATTTTTTCCTATTTTCTATCTCAGATATAACAAAATGCCTCAATAGTAACATGAGAAACAGTATTCAGAAAGCAATTCCAAACACATTAAAAGAGCTGCTTTGGAAAAATGAGTCAAGTGAGTTGCTTTTCCTTCAAAGGCCACAAAAAAGAAACACCCTTCCTACAGGGCAATAGGTTGAAAGGGGGATATGAGGAGGAACACAATATCTCATCTAAAATCTTGCAGGCAAAAACATTTATTACTGCAGGAAGCAGAAGGTGAGCCTAGCTTATAAATGAGATCCCGCAGACGAGGGAGATGTATCTTGCTAAAGTATTACTATACAGAATGAACCTTTAAAGCTTGGACTCTGAAGGCATAAACCATTGTCAAATAAATCTACACTGATGTATTCATTTTTAATAAAAGAAAACTCGACATAGCATGGCCATGATAATATGTAATTTCATCCTTGCATTTCCATTCTCAAGGGTTATTTAATTTTCCTTAAAACATTACAGGAACTGCAAGGGATTAGACAAAAATAAATATCCTCACCTGGAATGGTATTTATTTTGTCAACATCTTCCCTGACACTGAGAAACAATAGTAGAATACTCAAATATGAAGGCCCATCTATGGTTTATCTATGTAATAATTTTAAATACCCAGATTGACACATAAACAGCAGAAGAAATGATTTTTTTCTTTATAATGAGTCTTTTATTTGGATATTTACATTTCCTACAAGGAAGGCAACTCCCACAGGAAAGACATAAATATTAATTGTGAAAAATAAAGAGAACTGAAGAAACATAGAAGTGCATTATTGAAAATGGTCCTTGATATGAATGACCGATAGGGTTAACTGCAGTCCTGAAACCAAATAGCTGCCAAAGCTGTTTTTTAAAATATATTTTCCTTAATGTCACATTAGGTTTTTGATCTCAGCTTTTTTCTCTCTCCTTTTATCCTCCTTTCCTTCTTGCATTCCTTCCATGCCATTTTCAAAGTAAGATTTAAGTTATATTAAAGAACATATAAACAAGAAAGTAAATGAAATAAAAATGAAATTTACCTGAAAGCAATGACTTTACTACAATCCTCTAAGGAGACTGTAGAATCTTCCTATGTCCCTGACAATGTAGCTGAGTGAGTTTTATGGTGACCAAGGGAGGTGTTATGCCTTTTCTCTCAATGACCAGAGTCATCAGTTACTTCCTCTCCACCAATACCTAACATACCAGAGAAACTTTTAGTTTCTATTATGTAACTATATTCAATGACTTGATGTAAAGATGCTTTTCTTGAAGCTCATATCATTCAAAGGAACAGATATACAGTTGACCCCTGAACAATCAGGTTTAAACTGCACAGGTCCTCTTATATGTGGATTTTCTTCTGCCTCTGCCAAGCCCTCCTCCTCCCTCTTCTCCTCGGCCTACTCAACGTGAAGATGATGAGGATGAAGATCCTTATGATGATCCACTTCCACTTAATAAGTTAGTAAAAATGTTTCTCTTCTTTATGATTTTCTTAATAATGTTTTCTTTTCTCTACTTTATCCTAAGAAGATAGTATATAATCCATATAACATACAAATACATGTTAATCGACTGTTTACGTTATCAGTAAGGCTTCAAGTCTACAGTAGGCTATTAGTAGTCAAGTTTCTGGGGAGTCAAATGTTATATGTGGAATTTCTACTGTGTCGGGGGTTGGCACCCCTAGCTCCTGATTTGTTCAAAGGTCAAGTGTAATGAATCAAGTAATTAATGATTTCAATTTTAAAAATCTGAGTGCAATTCAAGAAATACTGACTTTCAGGAATATATGACCTAAAACTTTAGTTTTTGTGTAGAAGAGAATCTTAAAAATTAAGGAGGAAAACAGCTTGGCAGCTCCTCAAAAATTTAAACATAGAATTACATGTCACTCAACAATTTTACACCTAAATGTATGCCCAAGAGAAAAAAACAGGTAATCAAACAAATAACATGTACATAATGTTAATAGCAGCATTATTCCTAATGACCAAAAGATAGACGGTGCAAATTTACATCAATGGATGAAAAGACACATTGCAGTACATAAATACAATGGAATATTATTCAGCCATAAGAAGGAATGGGGTACTGATACATGTTACAATGTGGATGAACCTTGAAAACATTGTGCTAAGGGGAAGAAGCTAGACATGAAAGGTCACATATTGGCCGGGCGCGGTGGCTCACGCCTGTAATCCTAGCTCTCTGGGAGGCCGAGGCGGGCGGATCACTTGAGTTCAGGAGTTCGAAACCAGCCTGAGCAAGAGCGAGACCCCGTCTCTACTATAAATAGAAAGCAATTAATTGGCCAACTAAAAATATATAGAAAAAATTAGCCGGGCATGGTGGCACATGCCTGTAGTCCCAGCTACTCGGGAGGCTAAGGCAGGAGGATTGCTCGAGCCCAGGAGTTTGAGGTTGCTGTGAGCGAGGCTGACGCCACGGCACTCACTCTAGCCCGGGCAACAGAGTGAGACTCTGTCTCAAAAAAAAAAAGAAATGTCACATATTATATGATTCCACTGATATGAAATATAAAGAATAGGTAAATCCATAGAGATAGATGCAGATTGGTAGTTGCCGAGGGCTCGTAATAGGAAGCAATTACTTAATAGGCACAAGGTGATGAAACAGTTTTGGAACTAGATAGAAGTGGTGGTTTCACAACATTGCAAATGTACTAAATGCCACTGAATTCATCACTTTAAAATGGTTAATGCTATGTTTTGTGAATTTCACCTAAAAAGAAAAAAGAAACAGTTAAGGAATGAAGACTCAAGGCCACTCCAACTTAAAATATGGTTCATAAAAATATGTGCAAGCGGCATTGGAAAGTCAGAATTTGATATAAATGAACACATGATAAGATCAGGATACAGAGAACAGAGGTGAGCCCAACAGCAGGCATAAGAACAACAGACTTCTGTAGAAAGACAAAATCCAATAAAAGCAAACCCTCCCAAAGGCAAACTTAGGAGCTTTTTTTAAACAAATGAAATATAAATAGTAGAAATGTTTTTAAAAATGTATATTATTGAACCAATTACCTAGTAAAGCTCCTAATTTGATTTTGTATTGATAATAGGTGATTCATTTACAATTAGTTTATGAAATTATATAATTATTATCAAATGTATGGTACAATTCAAAGAGTCTAAATACACTCCCTCAATCTTGTTTACAGTAGAGTTTTGCTTCATATGCCCCATTTTCAGAAAGCAATGCAAAGGAAACTTTCAGTCTATCCTTGGCCTATTGTCAAAAGAATTCTATGTAAGTTAGGTTTAAATATTTTCAGCACACAAAACAAAGAACCATATCAGAATCAGGGATATGGAGCAACTCCGAAATACAAAAAGAGGACTATAAAAGTCCACATTGAGGTCCAAGTTATAGAGATGGCATGATATAGTTATTTCAAATAATTTTAATGATTAGGGTAAGTTAATCTCAAAAAAGGAGAAAAGCAATTTGAAAAAATGGAGACTATGTTGAGTACAATACGGAGGGATAAGAGAGCAAATAGAAAAAGAAATGGAAAGTGTTCAGGAAGCAATTACCGCTCTCCCAGGGTTCTGTGAATGATCTAACAGTAGGTGCCCCTGGAGTGGAAAGGGGCGACTGTGAGAGAATAGGACCTGGGGGAAGTAATCAGAGATAAGAATAACGAGTATCAGAGGCCCAAGATACAGAATAGAGAGAGAGAGGATGACAAAGTTTACAGCCTGAACTTCAAAGACATAACACAATGAGAAAGCAAGCTGAAGCTGAGAATTAAATGAAGGGTCTGCTCACAAATATTATGAAAATGTAAGATGATGGAATACAAGCTCACTGAAGGAGGCAGCAAGGGCGGGTGAGAGAAAACCTAGGAATGATGTGCAAAACGCAATAGCATTATCAAAAGCATAAATGAATTTTTAGCCTTCATGTTCGAATGTATAGATATGAAAGTTGAATAAGTGCTGCAGTTAGGAATATAATTCTCAGAAGAAACAATTTTGGAAAACCGCAGTCTCATTTAAACTGAAAAATAGAAAATTAGTCCCCGGCAGCCAGGGATGCACTGGGGCCACCTTCCCTTCCAGAAGTTTCAAAGAGATGCAGTTAATAGAAAACAGGTAAACTTTGCTGCTGAAAAAAAAAAAAAAAGAAAGAAAGAAACTAAAACAAATAAACTTAGAGCCTCTCCCAAACACTATGTATTTAAGGAAATACTAAACAAATAACACAAAGTAAACATTGGGAAGAAAATAGCTAATGAAAATGATACAATAAAAAATTTCTTATGCTGTACCTACACTTATACACAAATGTGGAAATTGAGAAACGTATTTAATCACTTGAGTTATACCAGAAACAGTTCTATCTCACATTCCCCTTTCAAAATACTTATTTGTTCACACTTATGTGCAAATATGATGTCAAGACAAGTGTTTTGTCTTTAATTAGTGTTTTAAATGTCAGATGTTACAGTTTTATATATAACTTTGTCTCTTTCTAGCTGTGCCACTTAATATTCTTCTGTCTCAATTTTCTCAATCTGTGGAAAGGAGCTACTGACATCGGCAGTATATACTATGCCATGTGTCGTTGTCATCAAAAGGATGATATGAGATAATGTTGTGATATACTCTGCAATTTGCGAGACACTATATTAATTTTAATTTTGTTGTCATGGTTATTATTATTATTTGTAATTAATGGTCATGTTGCCCATAATAAGCCTCAATCAAATAACATGGAAAAGGGGGGAAAAAGTTTCTGGTCAAAAACAATATAAAGCTTATTTGGTAGAGACTGAACATAATGCAAGAGAAAATGACAAGCTCACTTTTTTCCTACAGGGTTTTTAAAATTAAACGTTATATTTTATTAATAACCATATTTTGTCAGAAAAGAGGAAATATGAACATTTAAAAATACTTCAAACAGAAATTAGGCTAGCATAATTAGTGTGAATTATCAAAATACCAGCATATAAGAGTATATGTGTCTTATTCTAAAAACCAGGTGTTTAAATAAGATAAAACTGCCTCCTGAATTAATAGGGGGATGTGAGTTATGCTTTTAAAATGTAGACAAGATTGTTTCTAATTGCTTTTCCATAGGTACCAAGTTTTTACATTTTATAAAAATGTTTCATTAGAAGTTATCAATGTAATGTGGACATTTGTGTGCATTTTATCCCTTCTCAATGCATCTTTGGCCCTAAAACAGGAAATTTAAATATCATTCTAGTGTAGAATATTAGTTGGAAAATGCTAACCAAAATGGAAGGAAAAAATTTCTTTCAGAATCTTGAGTTTAGCATAGAAATTTCCACATCAATGTTGAAGCCTAGGAAAGGCATGGAAAGATGGAACAAGGTCCTGAAAGAGGCAGAAAGTGACCAGCTCAAGGGATAGGTAAAGGGTTTGGCCTTAAACAGGTGAAGGGAACACCTCAGCCTCTGAGACAGGGTGAGAGGAACTGAGTACAGGTATGAATGCAAATGGTTTGTGGGTAGATGGTCAGAACTTAAGAAAGGTCATGTTCAATGACCTCAATTTTCTTGATTAATTGGGAGGCCAGATTGTCTGCTGAGAGTGGGGTGGGCAGGGGCAGGTAGGGAGAGCTAAAATTAAAAGCAAAACCAAATGAAGCATTCATTATTGTCACAGACTTGGCCTGGGATTAATGCTAAGAAATACTAAACACTTATTTTTTTTCTTTTTACATCTTTTTCCAAAGATATAAAAGGACATAATCTAGAATCCTAAATTTTTTGTGTGACCATCAGACTATCCTTTAGCCTTCCATATTGCTTTGACACTTTCTCTTATAAATATTTTTCCCTAAACTGCCAGAGACACACATATGTTTTTCAGCTCTGGCTGAAAAACCAACACATCAATTTCCAATTCTCCCAAGTTTCCCACACTTGCAAAAATTGGTTCTCCTCAGATTGATAAGAAAAGTCATTTTCCAGGGCTCCATATTTGTACGAGGCTGTCTCTTAGCAATAACATCATTATGAAACCTTGGTTCCTACTGAATATCTTAGTCTCTGAAGATAGCATCCTGAAGAAAATGCCTGTAATTTCTAATGACTACAGTGTTCCAAAGGAAGCTTTGTTTGAGTGTGAAGTCAATTTGCTCTGCTCCTTCACTTTGTCAGGAAACAATTTCAGGATCTTGTTCCCTCCATTTTCGCTAAAAAATTTGTGAGATGAAAAAAAGTTCTGAGCATCTTGCCAACAAAACTTACCTGTCTGATTAATAATAATAAGCATCTCAAATATCAACAGTCAAATATGGACTTAGAAAGGGAGCCCACAAGGCCGGGTGCGGTGACTGATGCTTGTAATCCTAGCACTCTGGGAGGCCGAGGTGGGAAGATTGCTTGAGGTCAGGAGTTTGAGACCAGCCTGAGCAAGAACAAGACTCCTGTCTCTACTAAAAATAGAAAAAATTAGCCAAGCATGGTGGTGACAGAGACTCTTTCTCAAAGAAAAAAACCACAAAAAAGAAAGGCACCCAAGCCTCAGTCCACAGAACATAAATGTGTCAAACCACAGGAAAGTGGTTTACTTACTTTAGGCTAAGCCCTTTAGGTGTATCCAAGATGATTGTATCAGTTTATGTTTAAGCTCCAGGCAAACAAGATGCTAAAACCACAAAAGAAGTCTGCTCCCAACTCTACTGGGGAGCTCTCTTGTGTCTTTGATCAATCTTTAAGAAGTTCTAGAAGAGTTTTTCAAAACAGTTGGTGCAGGAATGATTTTTTTTGACAGAGTCTCACTGTGTTGCCCAGGCTAGAGGGCCGTGGCATCCACCTAGCTCACAGCAACCTCAAACTCTTGTGCTCAAGCAATCCTCTTGCTTCAGCCTCCTAAGTAGCTGGGACTACAGGCGCACGCCACCATGTCCGGCTAATTTTTTATATTTTTAGTTGCCCAGCTAATTTCTTTCTATTTTTAGTAGAGACAGGGTCTTGCTCTTGCTCATGCTGGTCTCAAACTCCTAACCTCAAGAGATCTTCCTGCCTTGACTTCCCAGAATGTTAGGATTACAGGTGTGAGCCATTGTACCTGGCCAACAGGAAGGATTTTGGACGCCTGGGGCTGCAATACATGTGAAACTATTGAACTTAGATACCACGTAGGTGAAGAAGACAGGAGAATATATGCCACGGGAACCTGACCCATCTGAAAGGACAGTTTCATCACTCATCTCCATCTATAGCTAATTCACGTGGAAAATCAAATTTCTGGGTTGTATGGACTGCAATGATATAGCCCTAAATGGATGGCTAGGAGAAAGGAAATGATGAAGCAGCATGATAGCCTAGAAATAGCCAGGACTGATTCAAAGAGATGAAAGATCGATTAGTTAGGGCACAGCCTGTCTTCTTACTAACAGTCGACTGTGCCGTAGCTGGTCCTCCACATATCCGAGCCCTGGGAATCTACAGTTTGATAGCATGCATTGACCCTGGACCCTGCCAAATGTGAGCACCCAAGGAGAGGCAAAACTAGATGTTATGATTGGATTTAAGCACACTTGCTCATTCACTATCCAACCATCCAATTCTTAATCATCGTAGTTCATCAATCAGACAGAGGGAAAAATGCACAAAAGAGACTGTTGCTCTGAGTCACTTTGTGTCACCCTGGGCAAAAGCCAATGTAATCAAAGATAGAAGTTCTGCTTTAGTCAGTATAAAATAAGACCCCTTTGTCTGTTAATAATAGGATATCAGTGTCAATTTCCTGATTTTAATAATATGATTACGTAAAATGTTATCATTGGGGAAAGCTGGGTGGAGGATACATAGCAACTCTTGGGCAATTTATGAGTTTTATATAAAAAGTTTTTAAAATCAACCAAAACAAAACATAAAGATCCTCTTGCATGTAAATTTGTCTCACTCTGTCTGCAGTGACCAATTAGTTAGAAAATGATCATCTGCGTTATCAGCAGAGGACACAGTTCTGCCTCTATCCTTGTTCCAGGAGATTTTCACCTTACTCATTGCTTCAAGGCAGTAGTAATGGAGGTGTGAGAAGGGGTCCCAGTCTGCGCAGGTGCAATATTGCACAGGCATGTTGTATTAAAACTTTTGTGTATTTGTCATCTGTGGGGAAACAAAGTCCTGAAAGTTCATGGTTTATGAGGGATTGGTGCAGCTGGGCCTAGGCTGAGAGCACCTGAGCATACAATTTACGTCCCTTAGCTGAAGCGGGTTCCTGGGCTACCAGTCCAGAGACCAGCATCCCTCTTCAGGGTCAGGGAGAGAGGGAAGGACAATTTGACAGCCCTTCTACCTCCTCCATTTATGATTTATACACCACTGCCCCATCTCTACCCCTGCCAGCCAGACACAACCAGCTCAGGCCTCACTGGCTCACCCATCCACCCAGAGACTGACTAGAACATGTCCTTCTCTGAACTGGGTAATGCAGACTGATTAGGATCCCAGGTAACCCCCACTGCCCAGTTCTTCAGCCCTACCCCTACATACGCCAGGTCCTTCTCCAAGGTTCATTTTTTAATTTCCCACCAGACTAAAGCAAGACCCTGTTATTAGACAATGTCTAACTGCACCTTTAATTTTTTATTTGGCCTAATCACCTGTTTGTGATTATTCCATTTTAAATTACTGTACCTCAGGGGCTTGGGTCACCTGTTATACATGACCAGTTCATCAAAGGTACGTAGCAGAAAGCATTAGCACTATGCTTGTTGGCCAGCTACACACATTGGCCAGTTCAGACACTGGTCCTGAAATATGCAAGAGAGCTTAACAGGAGAGGTAAGCATCCTCATGTCCATATGTATCTGACTCCCACAATGTTTCTACTGCTTAGTTACCATGTGTGGCTGATGTAGGAGAGATCTCAGATGGTCTATGAGTAATGCCTTGGAAGAGAGGCCCATGAAATATACTGGTCACGTCAGTTCTTGACTTTGGCAGTGGTATTGAGAAGTGTTGGGTGAGCATGAGGGATACAAACCAGAGAGGATCTGAGATGGGAGGAGACAGAAGAAGCAAAAGGTAAGAAACAGAAGGGAAATGTAAGCATAATATTAAATTGAACCATATGAAATAGCAATTTGCATAGATCAAAAATGGAGTATCAACAATTTCATAGTGTAGCGGCTTGGTATGGTCTCATTTATGATGTACTTCAAGAAATAAATGAGCTAAGTCAGTCATTGATTAGTTTATTCATTCACTCATTTAATAATTCATTTAATAATGATTTATTGAGCTTCTACCATGGGTCAGGTACTGTCCCAGGCACAAGTATTCAGCAATAAGCAGGGCATCCAAAAATCTCTGCCTTCACAGAATTGACAATCTGGTGGAAAAAGACTAAACAAATTATATATGTGTGTGTATACCTATGTACATATATATGTTATAAATATATACACACATATACAAAAGCATTGATTATATATAGTTTGTTAATAAAGTATTACTATCTTTCATAGTATTACTATCTAACATCAATCTAACATATATATATATAGTATGTGTGTATATACATGGTTAGATAATAATATGTACTACAAAGAAAAATAAGCAGGAAAGGAAGATAGAAAGGACAGGAGGTATAGTATATATATATATATATATAGTCCTAAATAAGGTGATAAAGAAAGTTTTTATTGATAAGTTGTCCTTTGAGCAAAGCCCTAAAGGAATTAATGGAGTAAACCATAAGGACACCTGGAAAAAGAATGACCCAGGAAGGAGGAACAGCAAAAACATCAAGGTAGCAGCAATGGAATGAGCAAAGGGGCGAGTACTCGGTGGAGTCAAAGAGGTCATAGGAGCCACGTCACATAGGGCATTTGTCAAGCTTTTGGCTTTTACCCTGAGGGACAAGGAAGCCACTAGAGGGGTTTGAGCAGATGAGAACTATGCTCTGACATACATTTTTAAAGAATCACTCTGGCTGTTCCATTGAGAATAGGAACAACATGGAAGCAGGGAGATGAATCAGACAACTATTATGAAAATTCAGAGGAGAGAGAGTGGTGGTGATGGAGATGGTGAGAAATGATCAGATTCAATGAGTATTGTAAGGATAGAATAAATAGAGCTTGCTGAAAGATTGGACAGATCATGTGAGATAGACAGAAGGGTCAAGGAAGACTGTGAAGTTTTTTGGACTGAACAACTGGAAAAATAAAAAACCTGAAAGAATATGTCTGAGCATGGTGGCGCATGCCTGTAGTCCCAGCTACTCAGGAGGTTGAGGCAGGAGGATCACTTGAGCCCAGGAGTTAGTGGTCAGTCTGGGCAACACAGGGAGACCACTGTCTCTACAAAACGAACAAAAAACCGGAATGAATAAAATAGGGAAAACTGCAGTAGAAGTAATTAGGGGCCAGGTGTGGGAAAATGAAATATGAAGAGTTCTGTTTACGTTGTGCTAGATTTGAGATGCCTATTAGACATATAAGGGTGGTAATATAGTAATATTTGTTGTTCATTCCACAGCCAAGGCCATAAACATTTTCATATATTTGTTACATATGAAATTATTAATATATATATGATTATTAAATATAGTTTTAAGCATCCTCAAATGATTGCTTGGGTGGTTATATCAATACCTAGCTGTTTAAAGTTACCTTTATTTTTATATTAGCCCAAATGTTAACATACTCTTTTCTCAAAGGAACAGGAATTTTAACAATTGACCGCAAAGTGTTACACAAAAGAATAAGCAAAGGTCGAATTTGATCCAACTCATTTTGCATGTTAATCACACAATTTAAAACTTTTGCATTAAAAAAATTATAAACACATTCGTTTTTATCCACATGTACATGAGAAATAAAATTTGACTTATTTCTAATTTTTTAAAATTCATGAGCTTATATCTAGTGTTCAGTCATGCAGGACTGTAATTTGCTACTCTTATGTTCTCTTTATTTTTTCCAAAGTTCAGCTTCTTTGACTCTCTGGTGTCAGAACAAATGTGTCTAGAGTCTTCCAAAAACACGTACGTCATCCCTTTTTGTGTCACAGAGTCCCAGACAAGTCAGGATCTAAGCCCGGGGCATTCCGAACACAGGTTGTGTGTAAGTGGGTCATGGTAATCATCATTACTGTGGATCAGAGACAAATGGATATGCAAAGCAGAAATACAGCCATGTGCATGTTATTTCTGTGATTGAACTGGTTTAACTTGGGTGTTTTATTACATCTATCATCTTTTTCAACAGCCTTTAGGTAAACAATAAAAAGACCTTGGATTTCAATTAGCAGCAGAAATTCTTAGATGGCGAAAAGAATGAAAAGAGAAATGAGGGAAAGATGCAGTTCAGGACAATAATAGAACACAGGTGCTCTGGGACTTACCATGGGGTTGTGTCCTGATAAACCCATCATAAATTGAAAATATTGTTAAGTCGAAAATCCATTTAATACACCTACCTTACCAAATACCACAGCTCAGCCTAGCCTATCTTAAACATGTTCAGAATACTTCTATCAGCCTACAGTTGGGCCAAATCATCTAACACAAAGCCTATTTTGTAATAAAAGTGCTGGATATCTCATGTAATTTATTAAATACTGTACTGAAAGTGAAAAAAACAGAATGGTTGTATGGGCATTCCAAGTACGGTTTCAGCTGAATGCTTTTGTGCCACTGTAAAGTCGAAAAGTTGTAAGACGAACCATCATAAGTAGGGGACTGTTTGTATTTTAAAAAATAAAAAGGATGAAAGAAAGAACAAATGGGGCACTCTCCCAAATTCAGCCTTATGTTTATTATATTTGCCTCAGTTTCCCCTACCTCCCATTTCGTAGCCACTGTTGTGCTAAGTAGTTTTCGGACTCTGACTAGGCTGACTTTGTGATTTTGTTCCCTCCATTCCTTCCTCCTCCCACTTTTTTCCTATTACCCCTCAGAGAGCTTTGAAACAAGTAAGCATGCCTGTTAACCTAAACTTTTTTTTTTTTTTTTTTTTTGCTCAAACAACAGAAATTTATTTCTTACAGTTGTGAAGGCTGGGGAGTTCAAGATCAAGGTGCCGGCCACTTGGGTTTCTGGTGAGAGCTCTCTTCCTGTCTTGCAGAAGGCAATCTTCTTACCGTATCCTCACATGTTGAGGTTGAGAGTGGGGGAAAAGAGAGCCTAAACACAATATTTTGATCTAAGTAAAAAAAGCCAGAGTGAGTAACTGGTTACACAATTAATAGGATTCTCCATTTTAATCTCCAGATTACCAAGGAATCCTTTCCAATACCTCCTTAGGAAGTAATGAATTCCTCCTAGTCAGTGAAAACAATAATAAATCCACAATCTTATGCTTGGCCTGTTATATGAGAGAATAAAGTGTTTGAATAGGGAAGGCTACAGATTGGTATTTTTAAATTAAATTAAATTATCCAGAAAATTATGCAAGTCTTCATATCATTCCACTAATATATACACAGACTGAGAGAGAGGCTTGTCTACAATGCTAACTTTTTATTCTGCTTAGGCATAACTGAGCTTTCCTATGTTCTTTTTTAGTCACTAGTTTTAAAAGAAAAGTAAGCAAGGGGAAAAAAGCTAGAAAGACGAAGGAAAGATGAGTGATTTGAACATCACAAACCCCAGAGCCCTGTTAAAAAGTATTTGTACTTTAAAAAATCTTTTTTGCTGAAAGCTTTTTCAGGAGAAATAAATTATACTGACTCTATATAAATAAAAGCAGAAAGAGCAAAGACGAACATGAACATATATTACCAATGCCATTCATCAAATATAGTTGACACTTCAATCTAATCCAGCAAATGAAAACACAGAAGTTTATAGAGTTATAGGAAGTAAGCAATTTAAACATACCAGGGCACAAGGTCATCTAACAACACAACTAGGAAGATGTTCCTTTTTCTTTTCTCTTTGTCTCCCTTTCATCCTTTTGAAGCTCTCAAACACTGATTGATAATCCATCTTTCTCACAGGGTGAGGTGATCTTTAAATCAGATAATTGATAGTCATAGTCCAAATGTTCTTAACACGTCCACCTTCCTCTAATGTCATAAAATAAAAGGACATTTCATGCATTTCATACTATCATTAGGGTGCCAGGTTTCTATTTCCATAATAAAGTAATACATTTTTTAACTAATTAGTTCATTAATTTTAAATGTGATTCCCAGTAAAAACTCTTTGAGATAGTTAATCTTTCTTAAAAGTGTGTGAGGTTGTAAAAACCAGTTCTCAGAGCCCTGTCAGCACCAATCATGAAGAGGCTGAATGGGATGAGGAAATACAGAGCTGCAAAAACACATCTCATTTGTTTTTGAAAGCAAACCTCCAAGGCCGCTTTACAACCAGAAATCATATCCATGTCATGCGGATGCTGTGGTAAACTTTACGGTTCCAATTAGGAACGGACAGTTTTCAATGCACTGCTCAAACACTTTGCTAGTCTATATGTAAATACTTTACTAAAACCACTGAACGGTGATGGAGTTCAATATTAATATCGCAAATTAAAGATGACATCTGAATGCCTACTATCCAGAAGAGCGATCAGAGCTCATGGCAAGGCAATAATCGGTGGCTTAAGCAACTTTCAAGCACCATGGGGGAAAAAACAAATGTGATGGAGCTTGGAAATTGCAGTGGTGCATGAAGAACATACCATATTAAAGAGCAACTGCTGATTGACCTGGTGATGAAGTGGAGGATATGACCATATGCTTCCATAAAGGACATTTGGAAATGGCTTTGAGATTATCCCCTGAGAGCTCACGACTATTACCTGGTGTATTCTCATTAATTGACAATGTAAACTTTATCTGTAACAGTGAAATAAGCTGTCAAAATAACTGCCTGTCCTCCTGGGAGGAAAAAATTACCTGAATAATTATCACGCCTAGCATATTTTCCAGACAGAAATATCAAAGGGTTTTGCTGGCTGGATTTCCCCTATGTATTGTAGTCACTGCCTTGGAAAGAGGAATAGTTTCAACTTCTTTACTCGGATCATTTGGATAGGGAAATAGTATGTTAAAGTGGGAATAAGAATATAAAGTTATAGGAGAGGTGAGAGATGAATCAATGAAGAGTTTATAATCTCAGCACAGGGCCCTTTGCCATATGCTAAGAATACTGTTCTGGGCCTGCTTCCTTTGGTAAATAATGTTTTTACTTATAGAAACCAATAATAAAGAGTGTGTAAAGAAGGTAGCCCCAGGAGTGATGACCAAATCCAATCTCTGCAAAGGAAGCTATGCAGTTCCCAAGACACTGCGCTACAGTTTCTTCCTTTCTGTCAGAAAAACGCCAAGAAGGGAGGATGCACATAGATGTAAACAAATGTTATTTTCCTGTGACAGTGTGTGCAGTGGTTACAAGAGCAGATTCTGGAGTCCAGCGGCTGGAGCTCAAATCCCAGCTCTGCCACCTACAAGCTGTGTGGCCTTTGGCTGGTTACTTAACCTATCTGTGCTTCAGTATTCCTCTGTAAAATGTGACTACCTCACAGGCCAGGGCCTGGTATTTGCTCTATGGCTACTACCTCTTATTGTTTTCCTGGCCCTAGAACAGTCTAGGGACATGTTTAGAGAGTAAATTATAACAGTTGCTCTAGCCTCAGTTCATCCAGTTTCCTCTCTCTGGTTCAAAAAGTGAGAAGGGGATTTCTCTCATAACTCCCTTTGTCTGTGTTTCTCCTGGCTCTGCTGAAGAATCCATGGGCTGCCGCCTCTGCTGAACCTGGACCCTGGAAAGGACATCACTATGCAAGCACATTCTCTCCCTGGGGAAGAGATCTGGGCAGCAGGCCCGGGCCATAGCACCACTTGCTCCCACTTTCTGTCTTTGTACTTTGTCTTCCCACAAGTTGTTCTGTTTCCAAACACAGGGAGATAGACCCAGCACCACGCAGGGGAGCTATCTCACTGTAGACACCTCTCCCCTCCATCCCCATAATTAACAAAAGCACCAGACCCCTGATGCCATATGGCACCATCTCCTCTGGTTTCCTAAGATCTGCTAAATAAACAATTTGCACTAGAATCCTTGTCTTGAGGTCTGCTTCTGGAGAAAACAAAACTAAGACGTTCAGTCATCATTTTTTTCTGGTGGTATTACTAGGGCCTGAAATAGGTTAGAGAACTGCAGTGGTCACACTGCTTTAGGTGTTACAGATACTGCATCAGCAGCAGCCAGGTAGACACCTGTCAGCAGGTGAACAAAAGGAGAAATGACCATAAACGTTTGCATCTTAGGCTAATCTTTCTGACTTTCATTTATAGCCTCCTCTTTTCTGAGTATTCTTTTGTTCCAAGAGGCCTCAAACTAGGATTTTAGAAGAAAAGAAACAGAATATGGAAGCGGGTCCACAGAGAATTCTGCTTTCTACTATAATTGCTGTGAGTGTAGAGACAGACCATGAAGAGCAGGTGCCACATGAGGTTGAGATTTTCTCACCTGCACTTTTGGAGGCTGCCACAAATGGAAGGATGTGACATGAGGGCAAACTCTCTGCAACAATCATCTCCCACAACTGTACAATCCATAAGAGCTTTAATAGAGAAAGCAAACAATAATAAAGGCACATTACTTTGGCTCTATGAGATCAAACAATGCTCAGGTTGATGGAGGGTACACTTTAATGTCTCCTGAAAAGTCCGTATTTCTGGATATCACTAAACTACCAAGACTTTTCCTAAGGGAAGGTTAAAAAAATAATTGTGGTTTCAGTTTCTGTTTCAAAAGGAGAACAAACTGTTATTTAAGTTCTGTGAGAGAACAACAGAGACACTGACTATAGACAGTGTCTCTGACCCATTGTATATAACAGAAGCAAAATAAAGCTGGGCTGCCCATTAATACCCTGCCCTGAATTCAGGAGTTGTTGGAGTGGGTAGGACAGGCAGGAGGTATTATTATTTTTTAGTGGCTACTTCAATAGAGATGTTCACACTAGCATTGTTCTTGGAGAGAAAGCTTTTATTCTGTAAGATACTCGTCACACTCCAATTAAAAACAGAGTTTATTGTTAAGGGGTAGTAGAATATCGGTTTCCTTCCACCTGTATTTTTGTCTATTGTTGAAAATCTTACACAAAGAAAAACTTAGAGGCTGAGAAGTGCTTTTTATGAGTCCAGGATAGGGAATATTGCCACTTTTAAAAAAATACCATTTCTGAGAGAAAGCAGAGGTGTCAGAGACAAAGAGAAAAAGAGGGAGATGTGTCAGTCCGTCAATAGTATTTATTGAACACTCACTGTGTGGGGAGAACACAAAGAGCATAATACACTCGGTACTTGTTCGCCAGCGGCTTGTAAACTCACGAAAGGACCAGCATTAACACAAGTAAACACTTTTAAAGCAGGCACATAAGAAACCACATGACTAATTGTTAACTTTACGGAATTGTCTATGAATGTGCGTTTAAAAGGCACTTGAAAGTGAGAAACAGTCGTGGTAATGAAATCAGAGAATTAATGCCACTGAACACAGGAGAAATGATACAAGCATACAAATTATCCTGTAGCACTTTGTCTTTCAGTTGACTCTTCTCCGAGTGTAAATCAGAAGTGGAAATACAATATAGGGTACCTTTCTTGTCATTGGGACGCCGGAAAGCTGGCATCTCACCATGTCTGATAGCTAATGCCTCAAAGATATGCATCACATGTATTACTGTTCCACCTCATGGAAGTGATTTGACTTGAAAATGCAATGACAGGGAGCCATATTGGGGAACAGAAATTGTTTACATAATTGCTTGGGCTGTTGGTGAATCTAGACTTTCATTTAGAATTCATTATTTTATAAACTGCACAAAGGGATTTCCAAGTTGTCAAGCTTAGTTTGTAAAAAATAAAATAAAAATATATGATAAAATGTCTGGCACAAGCATTTCTGACTTTAATTTTTTTTCCTCCATCCTATTCATCTTCCCAGTCATAGCGGGTACTCCATCAGCTGTGATAGCTGCTATTTTCTCTGGATTTAGATCAAACAACCTCAGAACATCCATCAGGGCCATTTTTACATCCTTTCTCCTTTGATGCCAAACCCCAAAGATTCCCCATCATGTAGAGTCTGCAAGTTGTTGGACTGACAAGCATTAGTAACCTTGGAATGTCACCCAGACACCAGCTTTCATCCTGGAGGAGGCTAATGAATTTTGCTGCAACCAACTTGGTCTTGAAATGATTTTTCTTTAGGTCACCTTTCATAGTTAAAATAGTTTGCTTTCTTATAGTTTACTTTTTGTCTGCTGAGTTAAAGTGGCAGAGAGAATTGAGCCTGAGGACAAGAGAGTCTGCAGACAAAATTCTTAATGCCTACTTTTAACACTGTGTATTTTTTTTAATCATGTAGGCAAAACTTTAATTTCTCACAATATCCTCATTTGCTAAATGTGTGTATAAAAGTATAGTCCACAATTTAGGGTTTTCAACTTTTTAAGCATATGAGCCCATTTAAAAATACATATATACTTTGTACTCTCATAATTTCCTGAAATAAAAAAAATACATAATATACAATATACAAACATTTAATATGCTTTTAACATAAATGTGTGTACACACATGCAAACACACACACAGACTCCTGTGTGGAATTAATCATATATTTGGTGCACCTTAAAGGAAAATATGCAGAATGCCATAAAGCTAACTAACAGAATTTTAAGTGAATTTGTATTTTATTAAGCACAGAAACAACTCTACATTCTCTTTAACAGGATAATACAAACACATGTGAGACATATCAACTGTCAATACAATTTTGATTATGTATAAAACTGTGCCTGTTCTTCAAAATAACTGAGCTCTGCAGGGTGACACAGATTTAAGAGCCACTGATCTAGGGCTACAGTATGCAACAACTATTTCTGGGTCTATAATTTATTCATGTAGAGAAGATTGCTAATATGGTCCAAGTGTTCAAACCCAAGATCCATGTATTTATGTAATTAATATTTGTTGAAGACTAACCACATGCATGTCACCCCTGTTTACCCAGCCATTATTGTTTGGGGCAGACTAGGCCCTCAAAATTTTGACTAAAAATAAATATATGTCACTTAAGTTTTCCTTCCTCTGTCCAATTGATGGCTACTAGTGGAGCTACCCGATTTACAGATATCTTCGCTGGTTCCTGCTCTCTTCATCACATTGCAGGCCTTTGGCCCCCTGAGAACCCCACCCAGGTACTGTATTTCTTTCTGTGTGTTCACAACACGTCTCACCTGTGCTGAGTCCTATTCCTCCCTCCAGTTGTGGTCCACAGATCCACTTGGGGGCGCCAGCGCCCGCCATGAGAAGGCGCCGGGTCCCAGGGCTTCCAAGCAGCAAACCTGTTGTTTCAGAGGATTGTCACATTCCCTGGTGACTTCTCATGCACGCTTCATCATGTTTGGCACAGGATAGGAGGAAATGCCCTCTTTCTCACTTTGTGTCACACTTTATCAGCCAGATCCCAAGAGCAGATGTCTCTCTTGACCCCTCATGAAAGCAGCTTCCTCAGTTCGTCCTGCAGCCACTATTACACAGGGCTCTGAGGAAGATCTGAGGAATAGATAGCTGAAATGTGTCCCACCCTGCTCTCTGCAATCTTTTCTCCCCCTCCACGTCCCATCCCCAGTACTACTACTTTGTTTCTAAGACAGTGTCTCGCTCTGTCGCCCAGGCTATAATGCAATGGCACTATCATAGCTCTCCACAGACTCAAACTCCTGGGCTCCAGTGATCCTCCTGCCTCAGCCTCCTGAGTAGCCAGGACCACCATACCCAGCTAATTTTTTTTTCTTATTTTTTGGAGAGACAGGGTCTTGCTGTGTTGCCCAGGCTAGTCTCAAACAGTACTACTTCTTGAGTAAACTACAGCAGTGCTTCTTGACCTTTAATAAGCATCTTAGTCACCTGGGGATCTTGCTAAAATACAAATTCTGATTTAGTAAGACTTCCCTGGGGCCCGAGCTTCTGCATTTATCAGGGGCACAAAATTTAAGGGGGTGACAAGACAATTCAGTAATGAAGATAAATAATATTTTAATGCTATATCTTTTAAAATCCAAATTAATATATTAAAAATCAATGATGAACAAAATATCCAAATTTTAAATGCAGGATTAAAAATCCCAAGTGATTTTGATCAGATCACATTTTGAGCAAGTATCCAAAGCTAAAAACAATTTTATTTACTCCAAAGGGTTATGGCCCCATTCTACCAATTATGTATAATCTGTTAAATTGGACATATGTTAGGGTCATTGAGATATATATATATAACATATCATCTTATGTTTACAACAATTATATGAAAGAAATAAAATTAGCTAAGGAAACTTACACTCTAGAACAGTAGTTCTCAACTAAAGGGAGGAGTAATTTTGTGCCCCTGGGAGACATTTTTGGTTATCACGAGATCTGAGGGGTCTATTGGCATCTGGTGGGTAGATGTTAGGATGCTAATAAACATTATATAATGTGCATGACAGCTCCCCACAACAAAGAATTATTTGGCCTAAAATGTAAAATGTCAACAGCATCAAGATTAAGAAATCCTGCTATGAAAATAGTATCTAACACATAATTATACCACAGACAATGGTTATCATATTAATAACTTAGTTTGAACTCAAGTAGTTACAATTCTTGAATTTTTTTCTATTCATCATCTTCCTTCACCAGCAAGAAAGCATTTCTACTTCTAACTTTGGGCATTGACTTAGTCACAGTCAATAAATAATACCCCTTTATGTATAAAGATACAATATAAGAAAATTAAATATCTAGGAATCTTAGGGGAAAGGCCATTGGGTGACAAATTGAAAAGGTTAGAAAGAGTTGTTCCATGTTTCTAATTTAGAGCCAATTAAGGATGAAAGCCCACTGTGATTCTGTAGAATTTGGTTTCAACAATGTTTAAGCAAAGTAGATCTCAAACCACAGTCTCTGGTATGGAATTTGTATGCTTAATTTACCCTGAAGTTTTAGAGCAATTAAATTTGAAGCTATAAAGCTACAGCGCTAGGTGAAGTTGAAATATACCTAGCTTTCCAAAATTTTTATGTCTGCCAGTTGAATCGTAATATCAAAAACCAAGGGCCATGTGTGGTGGCTCATGCCTGTAATTCCAGCAGTTTGGGAGGCCGAAGTAGGAGGATCACTTGAGGCCAGGAGTTTGAGACCAGCCTGGGCAACATAGCAAGACCCCTGTCTTCACAAAAAGTTTTTTTAAAAATTAGCCAAACATGGTAGTACACGCCTGTAATTTTAGCTACCTGGAAGGCTGAGGTGGGAGGATCACTGGAGCTCAGAAGTTCAAGGTTACAATGAGCTATAATCAGGCCACTGCACTCCAGCCTGGGCAACATAGCAAGACCCTGACGGTAAAAAAAAAATGCTTAGGAACAACATTTAAATAAATGTGTGAGTATATGAATTAAGAAAATATCAATATAATAAGTTCATCAGACAATAGTATTTTAGGGGTATTACAAATGATAGAATCCAATCTTAATCTTTACTCTTTGTGATCACAAAGTTCCAAAGTAAAAAAAAATAAAAAACTATAAATGGTTTTAAAGAATCTAAAAGAAAAAGTAAAACTTTCCTGCTTGTACAAAAATTTGAGCATAAAGGTACTATATTAGTTAACAATGATTGCAGAGCTATGAATTGATGACTTGGATACTGTCTTTCAGCTTTAAAGCCACCTTTCTAAGATCTGCTCTGTGATGCTGGGCCTGGGATACTACAAAACATTTTTGAGGCTCCCTTGACTTCTTTCTCCTAGATTCTCTAACGGAAGGCACAGACAGGAGATTGGAAGAAAGAAGGAAAGGAGACAGCCACTGCTCCAGCTCCAGGGTTTTTTTGGCACTCCCAGCACCAGACATATTCTCCCCACTTCTCATAAGGGGACCCACATCAGCTGTGGAATGGTGGGGGCCTCTTCTGAGCTCCTACGTTTTGACGACCCTGTCTTGTCTCTTGTTCCTCAGGGCCTACAGGTGGTAGCTGCTCCCAGCAGTTACTAATATATCAGGGTTTGTGATGGTTAATTTTATGCATCAGCTTGATTGGGCTAGGGGATGCCCAGATAGCTAGTAAAACATAGCTGAGTGTGTCTGTGAGGGTGTTTCTGGAAGAGGCATTTGAATCAGTAGACTGAGTAAAGAAGATTGCCCTCACCAACACAAGTGAGCATCACCTGTTAAGGGCCTGAATAGAATAAAAAGGCCAAGGAAAGATGAATTCTCTCTCTCTTCTTAAGCTGGGACATTCCTTTACTCCTGCCTTTGGGCATCGGTGTTCTTGTTTCTCAGGACTTTTTATTTGGACTGGAACTACATTAGGCCCAGGTTTTCCTGGGCCTCCAGTTAATAGATGGCAGGTCATGGGACTCCTCAGCATTCATAATCATATGAGCCAATCTTACATTTTATATATATATATTTTTTTTTAATTTGTTTTTTTCCCCCTCTGGAGAACCCTAATACAGGACTACAGCATTCCCTTTCAGCTCTTGTAGCCTTCAAACTCCTGTGTAAATAATTTCCTATATTAAATACCCTCTGCTTGAAATACCTATTCTGGCTTTTATTTTCTTGACTAGAAATTAACTGATGTAGGATATTATAACAACAAAAATATAGGATATAGCAAT
The DNA here is from genome assembly GCA_008086735.1 of Cheirogaleus medius. Classification (NCBI taxonomy): domain Eukaryota; kingdom Metazoa; phylum Chordata; class Mammalia; order Primates; family Cheirogaleidae; genus Cheirogaleus; species Cheirogaleus medius. The sequence continues at coordinate 53,176,378 of VBSM01003176.1, forward strand.
AGAAATGCATGCATGTGTGCTGATTACATCTTTTCATATACAGCCTATCGGTTGTTCATTTCTCCATGACCCTACTAGAAATAACATGTGTAGAACATTGTATTGCATGATGCCTGGAACAGAATAAGAACTTATAAAGAGGGGAATACTTCTTTTCCACCAATGCTTTCTTTTTTTCAAACCTGAGGAAGTTGAAGATTAGGCAGATCAAAATTACTTTTTAAAAGAAGAAGTCCAGCTGTTTAACCAAAAGAAGCAATGTCCAGAATGCATTTCAATAATGTATCACAACCAGACGTTAACTACAGTTTTCTCCTTTTTAAAGAGCAGTGAAGCCTGTCCAAGAGAAACACTTAATCATCCCACTCTCCCTTTGGGACTATGGGAAATTGCCACCTGCAAATGCTGCAGGCCTAATTGATCGTGTGTGAGCATGTATGTGTGACAATGTATAACTTCTGACTTGCCTGTTCATTTTAAACAAACACTTCTCTATTTTTCTATATATCCTGGATGTTTTAAGTCTTTTTTTTTTTTTTTTTTTAGAGATGGGGTCTCGCTCTTGGTCAGGCTGGTTTCGAACTCCTGACCTTGAGCTATCCACCCGCCTCAGCCTCCCAGAGTGCTAGGATTACAGGCGTGAGCCACCGCGCCCGGCTTGGATGTTTTAAGTCTTAAAGATACTTGAATATTTTGGCAGCCTGGCTTCAGTCATCTAACTTATACTATGCCATAACTGTGAATGTTTTCCCTGAAACAGAATCTTAGGAATGATGAAATTTTCTGAATATTCTGACATTCATTTTATTCTATAACAAACACAGCAGTTAGTGATTTTATACAAATTTCAATGACATTTGATAAGTAGGTAGAAGATGAATAAATGTCTATATCTTCATAAAGCCAGTTAGACATCTTATAAAATACAGCACCTTTTTGTTCATAATATTCATGTTAGAGGAAAATATTTTCTTGCCTTCACTCATGTGACCATATGGAGTAAGGTCTACAGTTAATAGAACCATTTACATGCCACTTTCTGCAGGTTACCAGTGGTCCAACACCGTGAACTATCCAGTGAAGTTGGAACAACATCCTGGATGCTAGTGAGAAGTGTAATACAAAGGAACATAAGATATGAGCCCTGCCTTATTAATCAATAGTCTCTAGCAGGAAGTGATGGGATAACCGTGTGTTTTCTATATCAGTGTGATAACCTTTATAAGTGCGTGCACATATGGAGGGCTCTTTGTGATGCCCTGAGACATGCTTAAGTGATAGATAATTCATGGTGGAAGGGCCATGTTGAAGTCAGGGGAGTGATTACAGTGATGTGTGGTATGATTCTGTTGTCTTAGCCTGACTTCCTCCCAGGAAAACAAAGCCTGAGATTCAGGCTTTTGTGCAGGTAGTTTATTTTGGAAAGCAATCCCAGAGAACATGAGTGAAGGACCAGAGACTGTGAAACAAAGAAAGAAGAGCAGGCAAATCAAGGTAGAATTTAGCTGGTTACAACTGTGGGCTTCCTGGAACTCTATCCTGCTGGTACCTTGTGTGGCCAAATGGAATAGTCCACCCAAGGGATCATAGGGAAAAGTATTTACCCACTGGCTCTAGGATCTGCCTTGGATCTCATTTGGCAGGTTTGGCATTGCCCATTGGGAGGTAATTCTCTCCCACTCCTAGGGTCATAGGCGTCCAACACCACAGCAAGAGGAGTCCAGGGCAGGTTGTAAGAGCAGTAAGGCTTTCAGCATAAAGTAGGTCAAAGTTTGCACAAACCTGTTCACAAAAGCCACAACAACAGTAAGCAAGGCTTGGAAGACATGAGGCTGATAGGTCCAAAACAGTTTTTGAGCAAGGAGGTCTTCTACAAAAGAAATGTGGCCTTTTCTGCTATAGCAAGTGTTGTCATAAGGAAGTACCTGTCAATATGTCATGGTTTATATTTGCTTTTTCTTATGAAGCAGGTCATCTTCATAGACATTCCACTAACAGAAACTAATTTACTTCCTGGCTTTTATGTAAGTGATATGTCATCAACATTGAAGAAAGGGAAACTTTCTTGTCTGATTTTAATCTGGCTAGATTTTAATCTTTATTGTTCACTACAGCTATCCACAGGGCCACCCCTACCTTGGAGGGGAGAGGAGGAAGGCAAATACATTTTTAAAGTGCTACTGTGTATATAAACAACTTGAGTCACCCCAAATCAGTTTGTTAGCACCATTTTGATGGCCCATCTCATACAATCCAGTAAAAGAAATACTAAGCCTCCAGCAAGAATGATTAAATCACCAGGTTGCCCTTTGAGAACTGAGAACTGGCCACATGGCCCTAGGACAACCCTACAGATGTGAGACTTGTAACTCCTCAGAGCATCCGGCTGACCCCACGTTTGAGGGGTGGGGAGAAAGGATTGATGAGCAGGGCCCCCACGGGTCCTGGTCCAGCTCAAAGCACCCCGCTGGGGTGGCACTGCTGCTCTGGCTGGCACCAACCACCAGAAGAGGACTTAGAAAACTTTGAGGAAGTTACTCCAAAACACAAGAGAAGAGAGGAGGGTGGGCCTGGATTCCCCCCCTCTACCACCATGCCTCTGTCCCTGCACAGGGCCCAGAGCTGGGGCCTTTTTGCCTGGGTCTAAGCGCAGAACTAGTTTTCTTAGCCACCTGCTTTTTCAAAAGCATCTTTTCTAGAGGCCAAGTCACTGTTATTCTGACAGAATAAATACTTGGAGGAATGGACTTTTCCTTTGTGTGCTAATGCCGAGCATTTACAAACTTGACTTTAAGCAGTGTAGAAATGTGTATAGATATTGGAAGCCTGTTTTTATCAGCAATACAACCAAGGGGCAACTCATTAGCAGTATTAAAAAGCCATCTTCATGCTTTATATATTACTCCCCAGACATTCATACTGCACTTCGAATGTATTCCTGGTTTGAGCAGAATGGAACTTGCCTCATTTTCATTTGATCTGTAATAGAATCTATAGGTAACACTGTATATTTTCTTCCTCCCTTCATTTTTAAAGGTGCCTCTTTATTATTTAGCACCTGGTTAATGTTTCTTACAACCCATGTTTATATCGCAGATTCTATAGAAAACAACATTATCAAGGTCACATAGTGCAGACATTGTCACACATACCCTTTCTTAAGAAGACAGCATAATGCTGCTGTTACTGTTGAACTGTTCCTATTTCCATGAGGTTAACATATAAAAATGTATTATTCATGAAAGAAAATACATTTCATATATTTCACCAATTGTTATTATTGTTCTAGAGGGGGAAATAAATGAAAATGGTGGTAGTTGTAGAAATGCATCCTTATTCAGGACTTAATATACACTACCAATTTAGACTACTTACCTTCTTCAACTTTAAGCCTTCCATTAAACTGCAAAGCTTGATGTCAGCTAAACTCTATAAATGTTAATTTAAGGTCAAGGTGCTCCTGGGAAGCAATTGAATGCTTAGAGCAGAGCCCAAGAAAACTTCTTTTCAAAGATTTATGGGATGATATGGCTCCTTTCTGAAAAATAGGAACTCTATTTCTACTTTTTCCAATCACTTTCTATTTCAAGCTCTAGGACACACTTTCCTTTATGGATCTTTCTGTGATATTTAATAGCATTCTGGAGATGTTAAAATGCAAATTTTTTCCATGTGTAATGTATAGTGTATCTCCAATTTAAACTTCATTTAGTAATGCCAAATGCTTTGTATAGTGAGGAATGACTCATCCATAACTCAGGAGCACCTTCATCCATAAAGATGGCCAAAACACAGATGCATCATTTTCAATATCCAAATTATCATAAGACAGGGATTTTAGCCAATAACTGCTTTTTTTCTGAAACTAAATCACATTCCAAAATGCATTTAAGGTTTGGTTCAAAGAGATCCAGGGTCCAGTTTTCTCTGTTGCCTAAATGACTGTATGGAATAAAAGTGAACACACAGGAATCTAAAAATGTCCCCCAATTTTAGGCAACCAAAGTTTCCTTCAACGGGGATCAGAATCTTTTTGGAGGGAGTGGAGCTCAGGAAGAACAGCATAGTTTATCATTTGGCTGGACGCTATGAGCTCACTTCACTCCACGCATGAATGTGAGGGGCTGACACCCAAGTCTCACAAGGAGAGAGGAATATCACCACCATATCCGTATCTCTCTCCAGGATATGGAGTAGATAAGGCCAAAGTTTATTGACTCTCCTAGGAAGCCCCCATCCACAGCCACTGGTCAAGGAAGGTAGGTTTAGATGGTTCCTTAAGCATTTTACATAACATTTTATATAACACACCATTTTTTAGACCAAGTGATAAAAGGCCAGCCAATATATAGGCTGTGCAGAGGTTTATTAGGTGGTTTGACACAACAGCTTTGTCTAGAGAGGGGTGATGTTGATTAGACAGAGCAATGAGATTTTTTTTCTCTCAGGAATTTGAAAGTGAAATAAAAAACAGAGCTGAGCAATTAGCAGGGGGGTTGAAGGTGAAAGGATACACAGAGGAGGCCATTTGCAGAGGCCATTAGGCAGTAAAGGTTATAAATGAGCAGACACTCTAATAATGCCAGAGTTGTAAAGTAGAAAATGGGCATGTGGAAAGAAATTCCTCAGACACAACAGGAGAGGGGAGTTAAACTGTGCTAATCACAAAATACCAGAATCCAAACCTTTTTCATGAGGCCCAGATGCAAGCCTTTTCCTAATTCCCTGGGACTCTTGCTGTTCTCATGCCCTTATGTCTTTTCACAATAAATTTCTTGTTAATCAAGGTAACTCAAGTTCTTTGCATGGTACCAACAAAGCAGGGCATGATGGTGGCTTTTGGAGCTGCCAGGTAAGGCTCTGTCTAATGAACCCTTATCTTCTGATAGAGGACTCCTTCTAGCACATGACTGACAAAAAGTTAAATGATGCAGACAGCAATGATCACTGCATTCCTGAGGAAAGTACTGTCTAAATGGCACCTCCTTTTTGATAGGAAGGGGGCAAGTGGAGGTAGGTGTGGATATGGCCTGCAATAGCAGCAAGAGAAGGAAGCCAGATGGATCCAGAGTAACTACTACCTTGTGGGCCTAAGGGAAGAAAGTCAGTCCTAGACTTACTGTTAATACTCTTCCCTAGTTGATGCTGTGGGACCTGGTTTTCAAGACAAAAGCACATCTTGAGGTCTCTCTCTGGGTTAACTGAGCAAGGAAAAATGAAACAGTCTCTTAGAATCCTTGGCATAACAGACTTGCCATGACCACTGTTGGCCTTCCCCTAGTAACTTGTTCTCTCAGGGAAAATCTAGTCTAAAGGAATTAGAAATAAGAGGGGAGGATTGAAATTCCAATGAACTCAGCCAGCCTTGCCTGTGAGATGGTGGGATGTAGTAGAAAGTACTGGAGTAAGAATTTGGAGCCTACCTGTGACAGAGAACATCTCACTTCACCTCTCTGGGCCTCAGTTTCTTCATGAGCAAAATTGGGTGGTGGGATTAAATAAAATTAAGACCCCAATTATAAATGCTGAGGGTCTCTGATCTGTCTTTGACACCTCCATAGGTTAGGTTAAATCTCTGCTTTCCCTAGGACAAACTCAGGGATGGGAAAGAACATTTTTCAGGTAAGAGCTTTGCAATTGTTTGCTTTTTGGCTTTTTTTTTTTTTTTTTTTTTTTTTTGGATGAGGTCTTGCTCTTTCTCCTAGGCTAGAGTGCAGTGGCATCTTCATAGCTCACTGGAACCTCAAACTCCTGAGCAGGAGCAATTCTCCTGCCTCAGCCTCCCAAGAAGCTGGGACTATAGGTGCGCACCAAAACACTTGGCTAATTTTTCTAATTTTTGCAGAGATAGGGGTCTCACTCTTGCTCAGGCTAGTCTTGAACTCCTGGCCTCAAGTGATCCTCCTGCTTTAGCCTCTGAAAACATTAGGATTATAGGCATAAGCCACTGCGCCTGGCCAATTGTTGGCTTTAATTACTATTTTAGTCTATTTTCTGTTGCTATATCAGAATATCATAAACTGGATAATTTATTTTAAAAAATGATTACAGTTCTGGAGGCTGGGAAGTCTAAGAACATGATGCTGGCATCTGGTAAGGGCCTTCTTCCTGCATCATAACATGATGGAGGGCGAGAGGGCAAGAGCATGCCAACTCAGATTTCTCTTCCTCTTCTTATAAAGCCACCAGTCCCATCATGCGGGGCCCACCCTGATGACCTTTATCTAATTCTAATTATCTCCCAAAGGGCTCCCTTCAAATACCATCCACATATGAATTTGGGGATTAAGTTTCCAATACATAAAATTTTGGGGACACATTCAAACCACAGTAATTACCATGCGGTAACTTCCAAGGTTATGGATAGGTTCATAAATATTGAACCACAGTCTGCCCAGACCCTATGATATTTTGGCCTAATTAAATGTATAAAATATTTGAGTATGAGTAAAGGTATAATTCTCTTTCATAAGCAGTGCAAACAACAGCCTGTGAAACTATGTCCGTAAACCTGGCCCTCTGAGCCAGTATCCATCCTCAGTCCCCTGCCTGCTCATTCTAACCCCTCTTGAGAAGGCTAGACCCTCATTGTAATTCCCATCTGTCTCCGGTTTCTCTGAAAGGCTCATGCTCCAAGATGAAAGCACATTTGTTTATTGGCAGTTTCTCAGTTTGGGAGTTCCCCTAGAAACAAACCCTGAGACAAAGATTTGTTTATTTGGGTGGTGATCCTAGGAACTGATGAATGGGTGTGTGTCAGGGAGACAGAAATGGGAAGGAAGTCAGGAAAGGTATGTCAGCAAGCAGGTTCCCACTACAGGCAGCCAGAGCCAGCTCCCCCAAGCCCCATAAAAACACTGGGAGCCAGGGCAGGATGTGTGCCTTGATGTTATCTCACTCAAGGGACAGTTATATATCAATGCCAGTCAGTCTTTGCTTGAGGGTTAAAGAGGGGAGTCAATTCCTTGGCACTTCCCACCTACCCCGCAGGCTACAAAGTGGGCTCTGGCAGCAAAGGAAAGTTCAAAGCAAAGAATTTCAGGTACTACCAGTTGGAAGCCACTAAAGCAGTAGTGGCAAGGAGACAGGATTGGGGGAAGACAAAGTCTCTTCTTAGGATGCTGCAATTTTTGCACCTTTATGAGATTTGAAAGAGAGAAACAAAAGCCTGATTTCTCCTTAAACTCGACGAAATGGCTGTGTGTTCTAGCATTCTGATCAGCCAGCTTTAGGAAGCTTGCTGGACTCAGCTATTCTTGCTATGGAGGAATATTTTGCTGTATAACTGCAGCCTCAGTGTTGTACCCTGAAATCAGAATTTTGCTCAATTCAGAGAAAGAATCAAAGAGTCTGAGCCTTGATATTAGTTAGGGTTCTCCAGAGCAACAAAACCAATAGTACTGAGTTAGAGTTAGAGATAGAATGAGGTGAATTGTGAGAAATTGGCTCCCACAATCATGGAGGCTGAGAGGTCCCACAATCTGCCATCTGCAAACTGGAGAGCCATGAAAGCAGGTGAAGTAAATTCCAGTCTGAGCCCAATAGCCTGAGAAGTAGGAGCATCAATGGTGTCAGTCTCACCAAGAGCAAGAGAAGACCAATGTCTCAGCTCAAGCAGTCAGAAAGAATGCTTGTGCATAAAGAGAGAATTCAACCTTCTTCCACCTTTTTGTTCTATTTAGTCCCTCAACAGATTCAGGGGTCCTCAAACTTTTTAAACAGGGGGCCAGTTCACTGTCCCTCAGACCGTTGGAGAGTGCGCACTGTGGGCCCGGGAGGAGTCGGCTGCTAAGCAGGACAGGCAGCGGCGGCAAAAACACCCGGCGGGCAGGATAAATGTCCTCGGAGGGCTGCATGTGGCCCGTGGGCCGTAGTTTGAGGACCCCTGGCAATGCCCATCCACATTGGGAACAACAGTCTGCTTTACTTAGCCCACCAATTCGGATGCTAGTCTCTTCCAGAAACACTCTTACAGACATGCCAAGAAATCATGTCTAACCTGACTCCTGGGCATCCCATACCCCAGTCAAGTCAACATAAAATTAACCATCACATTGCCTGTAGGTAAGAAACAGTTCACAGATTATTTACTTATATATTCCCTCTTTTTGAAAAGGGTATGAGACAGATTTATCTTAATTATAGTTTTTTAGAGTTTGAAGAAACTTCTAAAGTTTCTGGAACAGTCACTCGACTGAGATGTGTAACATATAATTTGTACACTGACAGGTACAGGGATCTTACCTTCTCACATTTTTTGACAGCATTGTTCAAACATTTATTAGTTTACTCATCTATTAAACAAATATGTAATTACCCTCTATAATGTACTTGGAACCAGGGTAGCTGCTGGCAATACAGTAATGAATAAGATAGGGTCCCCACACTTAAGGAACTTTCCTCCCGTAAAAAAGATGGAAAAGTAAACATCCAAGTACAATACAGTGTGATGAACTCATTGATTAGGTGCACGCAGAGGCTGCCGCATAGGAGCGGACCCACAGGAGGGATAACACTGAGACTTGGGGTATGTTGTAGACCAGAGGGAAGAAAAAATGAGATAAGGCTAAGGGCAGAATGGGAAATGTGTGTGAGTGGATGCACATGGATGTGCACACAATGTGTGTATACATACACATGGGCTAACGAGCACAGACATGTGTGCTTCTCTTTTTATATGTCTAGATGTGTGGATTTTGAGGGCAGGACAGGTAGTTTTAGGGAGGGAGAGTTATATATGCAGAGGCTCAAGAGTCAGAAAGAAATGGTGACTTAGGAAAACTGCAAGTAGTTCATTGGAAATGGAGCTTAAGGTGATGAGCGGTGAGAAGGTTAGAGACTGAAACAGGGGCCAGATTAAGAGTTTGGATTTTGTTTATCTGGTAATGAAAAGTTATGGAAGGCTTTTTAGTGGGGGAAATTGGGTTTCCTTTCTGGAAATATTACTCTGGCTGCAATGTGGGTAAAGGAGTAGAAGCAGCAAAGCTGGAGAAAGGAAGACCAGCCCTGAAACAGTTGCAGAACCTTAGATGAAAGATAATGGAATTTTGAATGAGGTAGTGGCAGTGAGGATGGAGGAGCTGTCCTTGGCACCCCCAAGCAGATACAGGCTGCCTTTCTCCATTTGCTCACTGAATACTATACATACCTTTATGGTTGCATTTATCATGACCTATTACAATTGTTTGTTTGCGTGTCTGTTTCTCCATAGGGCAGTAAATTCCTTAAAGAGAATAAATGCTGTTTTCATCTTGTATCTTGTCTGCCAGAGATCTGCCTGATACCTGGTAGTTTCCTAAATGTTTGTTGGAGAAACACGCATCCCTTATACATTTCACCCACTTTTCTAGTTCTCCCACTTGGCAACTGTAAGGAACATATATAAACCCACTTTCTATTTAAAGTATCTACAGAGTACCCCTTTCTACTTCTAGGCTCAAGAACTTTTCAACAGTTCTTTGTCTGACTTGATTTTGACTCCCTCACCATGCTAGTTGTAGTTCACGTAATTATACTCCCAGCACTATGTACTGCACTTCTGGAATCTTGCAAAAGAAACAAGTGAGACTAAAGAAGCTGGCCAGTACCGTACTGTTGACCAATGTTCATCTGCAGCCTGCATGAGCCTGTTTTCCAAAGACCAAGCTAGAGACTGAAGCAAAGAGAAGCCCTTCAAGGAAGTGAACAGTTCCCTATACATTTTACAATAATGTCCTCTATGTAAAGATTGGGGAGGGAGAGGGGAAACCATGGAGGAAGGGTCCAGGTGGGCAGGGGTGGATCCAACCCCACTGGCAAAAAGGACAAAAAACACAAGCAGTTGAAATGAGAAACCAAGAGGTTCTGCGTTGCACTTTATCCTTTAGGCTGCTAAAGCACAGAGTATCAACTTCAATCACACTCACCAGTTACTCAACCATCTCAGTCCCACAAAACTAAAATATTTAACATTCCTTGTTAATTTTTTTAGATATACATGTATAAGCACATACTTTCTAGCAGGAGAAGGAAAGAGACAGCAATATTGAAGAATAAAAGTTCCATTGTTCTGTTGCTTCTAAAGTAAATGATGGAAATTATAAGCTAATTTACATATGGGAGATTAGCAGAGTATCCCTTTATTCCTATTAATATATTTTCCCTTCCTAATTATAAAGATTTGAATCTTTTTAAAACAACTTTATACAAAACATTTGTGTGCATATAAGAACTGCATGTTAAATGCTAATTCTGGATGAGTTATTTGCATAACCTTACAAAGGAGCTAAATTGCTTGTATTTAATAATAAATAGAGAGTTTAGAAAGGATTGTGGATATCTTGAGAGAATGTGAAACAGAGAAAAAAATTTGCTTCTATTTTAAGATATGGAACTTTTTTTTCCACTTCGAATTTAAAACTACTCTCCACCCTCTAGGGAAAACTTGTCCTAACTTTCCGATAAGCTTAATATTCCAAGGCTCCTGCAACATGACAATTCAAATACATTGAAGGTGAAGAGCTAATCTGTTTTTAAATGAACATGGACACTTTTCAAAAGATAATAAACTGCATCTAAAATACTTTTGCATTTGAAAAGTGGAGACATTTAAAGATTACAGATTCTGCATATAGTTAGCAAAATAGAGAGAATTGTGGAAATTATCCAGAGAATTCAGGGAGAATCAAAATTCATAAAGAAAAAAGATTAAAGGCTTTTCTTTAAAGTATATGATTTGACAGTGTTTGTGAATCAGATAGCAGTCATCACTGCTCCAGATGAGCAAGAGAAACACACACTAGTAGGTGAAACACACATGAAATAACTATGATAAATACACCTGATTTTGATTTGATGCTTATGATTTTTGAAGTCAGGAACCAGTGTTTCTTACCAGCATTCCTTCACTTTCCCCTTCTCCCTTCATTCCTGTTTAATTGACACCATGCTATATTGGGTCTCCTATCTCTTTGCCAGATCCTCCTCAGACTCCTTTGTAGACCCCTTTTACTCCCCTTGACCTCTGATTGTTCCCTTTACCCCAGATTCCATCCTAGCTCTCTTTTCTTCTCCCTCATCACCCTCTGTCTAGGTGATGTCTTCAGTTCTCATGACTTAAAATTACATCTATATGCTCCAGAATACCAAATTTATACCCCAACATGTCTCCTCTGAGTTCCTGTTTACAGATGCCTGCTAGCCATGGCCTCTCAGATGTCTGCCAGCCTCTCACAATGCGATGAAGCAGTCCCAAGTCGCACAAGTGATGCAGTACACCACCCATCTCTCCCCAAAATTCTCCACTTCAGCAACTGGCGCCACATTTACCCATTCTAGCTGCACGATATCAACATGCTATCTCTGTCACTTCTATATTGAAATTGCAAGTCAAGTCCTCCACTGTTCATTTCCACCACTGCTACCCTAGCCTAAGCCACCATATCATATTGACTATTTTGTGGGCTTCCCTGCTGCCTAGTGACACTCATGACTCCTCCAGCCAGTCTTCCCTACAACCACCACCGTCATCTACATATGTCACAGATTTTTGCCTGCTGTCTTTCCGTGGAGTTAGCAAGCAAATTCTATACGCTTCTGCAAAAGGCTACTGTGGATTGCCACAAGTTGGACCCCATCTGTGACCATGTCACTTTTCTACCAAAACCCTTTCAATGGCTTACTCTTGCATAAGAATAAAATCCAAACTCTTTACAACAGTCTACAAAGACCCTGCATGATCTGGCTCTTGCCTGTCTGACAAAGTTCACCCATCTCCTGCCCCTTCCCCCTTTCTCACAGCTCTGCATCCACACTGACCTTCTTTCAACTCTCCAAATGCCCCTGACTTTTTCCAGTCTCAGGGACTTGCTGTTCCTCTGTTGTAAATACTCTTTCCCCTGTTTTTTATGAGACTCTTTCAACTTTCAGCTTAAATGTCTTTGAAGGAAGACCTTCAAAGAGGTCTTCCTCTACAGCCAGGTGTGGTGGTCTACACCGGTAGTCCTAGCTACTCGGGAGGCTGAAGGGGGAGGATCGCTTGAGGCCAGGAGTTCTAGATTGCACTGTGCTATGATGGCCAGACTGGGCAACATAGCAAGACCTGGTCTCTAAAAAATAAAAAGAAGGTCTTCCTCTACAATATACCATGTACCACTTGTTTGTTTCCTTCAATGCACCTACCATAAACTGTATTTTTTATTTATTTACTTATCTATTGACTGCCTCTTCTCTAGACTGCTAACACCCTAAGGACAGGGATTAAATCTGCTTTATTCTCTAAAGTACCCAGAATTCAGGACAGTGCCTGTCACATACTAGGCCTTCAAATATTTTTGTAGAATAAGTGAAGGAATAAATAAATGGATAAGCTGGGGCAATTACGAAGGTAAAGTGCTTTACAGAATTCTTAAGGAGTGAATGAAACTAGTCAACTGCTTAGCATCTATCTGGAAACTCAGTGGTGGGTGGCTATAGTTTGCTACTTGAGAACTTTTTACACTTTAGGGAAGAAATTATGTTCTATAGCAATATTTTCATGTCTGAAGAATATTAAAAGTTTTGGCATGTAGCCTTTCAAAATGTCAAGTGCCTATTGCATTGAGGTTTTTAATGTTTTTAAATGCTTAAGCTAAATTGCATTCTTATTATTTACTCACAAAACCCTTGCATAGCCCCAAGGAATAGAGTCAAGCCTACAAATGAAGACCGGGAAGTTAGCACACAGAGACTGAAGTTGTCTGTCATTGCAAGGCTCCAATTTTCCTGGCATGAGACAGAAAAACATCGTGGCAAGGTGACTGTAGAGTAGAATTACTAACCAGCGTGGGTTGAGACCAAATACCTTTAACTCTGACAGTACATGATTCAATGACTCTCAACTTAGTCGATGAGTTAATATGGCTCCTTGGACATCTAAGCCGTTTTCTTTGTTCCAATGTAATTTTTCCTCTAGTCCTAAATATTGCTTCTAGAGTTATCCAGAATAATAACCTATGCAAGGATGATGTCAAATCCTTGATAATTCCAAAAAAATGTATTGAGATCTGCCACAGAATAGCCTCTGCCCTGCTGATTCCCTGTGAGTGACATTTCAAAGCTGATTACTTAGCCCTACTCAGACAGATATCCCACTGCAATCAACATCCTTCTTGTGTTAGCCTAATAGGTATTTTGCCTTAATAAGAAATATAGAATTCAGTTCTTAGTGATAATTATGATAATAATTTTCAAAAGACAAGTCTTTCCCTTAATAAATAATCCTTCTCTAAGAGCAAGCATCCTTGAATCTTATCTCTGCTGTTTTTCAAATTAACATTCTAAAAAATCAATTTTGATACTTGAGACTTATCCAAGGATAAGCGGAACTCAGAAGTGACAGAGTCTGCTTTTATGTGGATATGGATGCGTACCTAATGCCAAAAGAAGGGGGAATATAAGGAAATTTACTTATTAAGATCTTCCTAATCATCAGGCGCCAAAGATAACCTCTGATTTGTGTTAAATAAAATATCCCACCTTCCTCTTAACTTAATGAATTAAAACCAACAAAGGCTATCATATCAGCATATTGTTATCATTGTAGTTTAATACAATGCAAGTGATATTTCATTGTGATTTCGATTTGCATTTCTTGATAATTAGTGATGCCGAGCATTTTGCCATATACTTTTTGGTCATTTATGCCTTCTTTGGAGAAATGTCTGTTCAAGAACTTAGTCCAGTTTTTAATGGTGTTATAAGTTTTTTGCTACTGAGTTGCAGGAGTTCCTTATACATTTTGGAGATTAACTTCTTATCAGATATATGGTTTGCAAATATTTTCTCCTATTCTGTAGGTTATCTCTTCACTCTGTTGATTCCTTTGCTGCACAAAAGCATTTTAGTTTGACATAGTCCCAGTTGTTTATTTTTGTCTTTGTTCCCTGTGTGTGTCATGTCCTTTGTTTTAGTCTGTTCAGACTGCCAAAACAAAATATAGACTGAGTGGCTTACAAACAACAGAAATTTATTTCTCGTGGCTATGGAAATTGGGAAGTCCTAGATCGAGGCACCAGCAGATTTGGTGTCTGGTAAGGGCCCACTCCCTTATAGATGGCCATCTTCCTCTGTAACAGCCATATGTAATCTTACATGACCAAAAGGGATGAGAGATCTCTGTGTGGTCTCTTTTATTTAAAAAGGGCACTAATCCCATTAATGAGGGCTCTGTCTTCATGACCTAATCATCTACCCTCACATGAGGGGATTAGGTCTCAACATATAAATTTGGGGAGGACACAAACATTCAGCCTATAGCATCCATGAAGTCATTGTTGAAACCAATGTCAAGAAGGTTTTCCCCTATGTGTTCTTCTAGGAGTTTTATAGTTTCAGGTATTACATTTAAGTCTTCAATCCATTTTCAGCTGATTTTTGTGTATGGTATAAGATAAGGGTCCAATTTCATTGTTTTTGCATGTGGTTACCTATTTCCCCACATTTGTTGAAGAGATTGGCCTTTCCCTATTGTGTCTTCTTGGCATCCCAGCCAAAGATCAGTTGACCATATATGTGTGGACTTATTTCTGGGCTCTCTGTTCTATTCCATTGGTTTATGTGTCTGTCTTTGAGTGAGTATCATACTATTTTGACTACTTTATCTTTATAATATATTTAAAATCAGGAAGTGTGATGCCTCTAGCTTTGTTCTTCTTTCTCAATGTTGAATTGGCTAGTCATGGTCTTTTGTGATTCCACATAAATTGTAGAATTGTAGAAGTATTGATAAAAATGTGGAGAAGTTGGAACCCTTGCACACTGTTGGTGGGAATGCAAAAAGGTATGTCTGCTATGGAAAACAGTGGTGTTAAAAGAGGCCTAAAGCTCTCTAATAGGGTGATGTTGAAAAGAAAAGAAAAGAAAAGAAAAGAAAAGAAAAGAAAAGAAAAGAAAAGAAAAGAAAAGAAGGCCTAAAGGAGAGTAGGGGCTTTTATCAATAACTAGCAATAACCAGACCATTTGCCCTGCAGAGTCAATAGAGACCACAAAGGAAGCCAAAAGTCCAACCCTTTCAGCAGTAATAAGGAGCCCACCTGCCCCCAGGTATCAACAAAGGCTGAGTGGGAAACCTAGACTTCTACCTCCACCTGGCAGTAACAAGGAGGTTCCCTCCCTCTTTTTTGACACAGCAGTATCAGAGAAAGATAAAGTAAAATGTTTAAATAAGATCCAAAGTCTCATAACAAAATACAAAAACATCCAGATTTTACTTGAAAAATCACTCATCATAACACAAAGATCTTAAACTGAAAAAAGAGGCTAATGATAAGATGCCAATGCAGAAACAGCAGAGATGTTGAAAATTATCTGACAAAGATTTTAAAGCAGCCATCATAAAAATGTTTCAATGAACAATTAAACACTCTTGAAACAAATGAAAAATAGAAAGTTTCAGCAAAGAAATAGAAAATGTAAAAAAGAACCAAAGGGAAACTTTAGAGCTACAAATTACAACAACTAAAATAAAATAGGTGCTACAGCAGAATGGAGGGGAAAGAAGAAAGAATCAGTAAACTGGAAAACAGAACAACAGAAATAACCCAATCTAAATAACAGTAAGAAAATAAACTAAAAATTGAAATTAACAGAGCCTCAGAGTGAAGGGCAGTATAACAAAAGATCTAACATTTATGTCATCCTGGAGCAGAAGAGAAAGAAGATGAGATTGAAAAATTACTCAAAGAAATAATAACTGAAAATTGTCCAAATTTGGCAGGAAATATAAAACTACTAATTCTAGAAGCTGTACGATGCCCAAACAGGATAAACCCAAAGAAACCCATGACAAGGTACATAATTAAACTTCTGGAAATGAAAGACAAATAACCTTGAAAGCAGCCAGATGAAGATGACACCTTACCAATGGGAGAAAAGTAATTCATATGACAGTTGATTTCTCATCAGAAATCATAAAGATCAGAAGGAAGTAGAAATCATAAAATACATTAGACTGAATAAAAATGAAAATAAAACATACTAAAATTTGTGTGCACAGCTACAGCAGTGCTAAGTGGGAAATTTATAACACTAAAAGCATATATTAAGAAAGAGAAAATTCTTAAGTCGTCAAAAAAAGAGAAAGAAAGAGAAAATTCTTAAATCAATAATATAACATTCCACATCAACAACATGGTAAAAGAAAAATAAGATAAACCCAAAACCAGCAGAAGGAAGGAAATAATAAAGAGCAGAATCAATAAAATTTGAAAGAGCAAAACAATAGAGTAAATCAATGGAACAAAGAGCTGGTTCTTTGGAAAGAACAAGAGCATGGACAAACCTTTAGTATGACTGACAAAGAAGAAGAGACAGAAGACAAATTACTAATATCAGGAATCAAACAGTGAGTATTACTAAAAACTCTGCAGACATCAAAAAGATAATAAGGGAATACAGGTTGAGTATTCCTTACCTGAAATGCTTGAGACCAGAAATTCAGATTTTAGATTTTCTCAGATTTTGGAATATCAGCATATATATCATGAGATATCTTGGGGATGAGATCCAAGTCTAAACATAAAACTTATTTATGTTTCATATATAACTTATACAGATAGCCTGAAGGTAATTTTATACAATATTTTAAAATAATTTTGTACATGAAATGGTTTGTTTACATCAAACCATCAGAAAGCAAAGGTATGGAATTTTCCACTTACGGTGTTATGTCAGAGCTTAAAAAGTTTCAGATTTTTGAGCATTTAGGTTTCAGACTTTCAGATTAGGAATGCTCAACCTGTACAAAAAACAGCTCAATACACATAAATTTGACAACTTAGATAAAATGGATAAATTCCTGGAACAAACTCCCATAAGTTATCCAATATGAAATAGATTATTTGAGTAGTCCTATAACTATTAAGAAAATTAAATTTATAATTTTAAACACCATGAAAGAAAAATACTCCGGTCCTAGATGGCTCTACTGAAAAATTCTACCAAATGTTTAAAGAAGAATTAACACCAATTTTACACAATGTCTTCCAGAATGTAGAAGAGCAGGAAACCCTTCCCAATTCATTTTATAAAGCTAATATTACTCTGATACCAAAAATCAGAGAAAGACAGTGCAAAACAAGAAAACTTCAGACCAATATCCTTCATGAATATAATGCCAAAATTTTTAACAAAAGATTAGCAAATAGAATTTAGCAATATATAAAAAATAATTATATACCACAAGTTCAGTGAGATTTATTCTAGGCATGCAAGGGCTGGTTCAATATATAAAAATCATTCAATGTAACCAATCTGATGTGATGCACTATATTAACCAATGAAGAAAAATATACAATAACAAAATAAAATAAATCAATGCAGAACAAATCATTTGACAAAATTCAATGCTCATTCATGATGAAAACTCTCCCCAAAAATAGAAATAGAGGGAAATTTACTCAACTTGATAAACCTATGACTAACATTATGTTTAATGTTACATTGGAAGAGTCTGCTTTTACCATCCTTAGTCAACATAAAACTGGAACTTCTAGCCAGTGAAATAAGGCAAGAAAAGGAAATAAAAGGCATACATATCAGAAATGATGAAATAAAATTGTCGCTATTACAGAAGACATGATTGGGTAGAAAATTTTAAATTTTATCCCCCCACACACATCTCTTAGAACTAATAAGAATAATCAGCAATGTGGCAGCATACAAGATCTACATACAAAAATTAATTTTATTTCTATATACTAGTAATGGACACTGAAATTGAAAACAATACTTTCGCAATGGCTAAAAAAAAGTACTTAGGTGTAAATCTAATTTGACAAGACATGTACATGATTTGTGTGCTAAAAACTACACAATGCTGATGTAAGATATCAATGATCTAAATATTAATGTGGAAAGACACACAATGTTCATAGATTAGAAGAGTCAACATAGTAAAGATATCAGTTCTTCCCAAACTGATATATAGATTTGATATAATTCCTATCAAAATCTCAGCAAGATTTTTTGTAGATATATATTATAATATTATTCTCAATTTTATATAGAAATGCAAAAAAACTAGAATAGCTAAAATAATTTTGAAAAAAGAAGAAGAAAATGGGAGGAATTAGCCTGTTTTAAGAAATTATCAATGGAACACAATAGAGAACTCAGAAATAAATCCACACAAATATGCCCAGAAGATTTTGACAAAGGTGCAAAAGTAAGTCAATGAAAGAAAAGCAGCATGTTCAAATAATAATGTTATATTAACTGGACAGCCATCAGTTTTAAAAAATGAAGAAACTTGACCTAAGTCTTACATCTTAACAGACTTAAATGTAAAATAAAACTTTTAAGAAAAAAATAGAAAATCTTCAGTAACTAAAGCTAGGCAAAAGTGTCTTTGACTTGATACCAAAAGTATGATTATTTAAAAAATTGATAAATTGGACATTATCAAAATTTTAAAATATTCACTTTGTGAAAGTCCTTATTGAGAAGATGAAAAGACTAGCTGGCAGAAAATACTGGCAAATCACATAACTGACACAGTGCTTGTATCTAGAATATAGAAAGAACTCTCAAAACTGAATTTAAAAAGTGAACAATCCTATCAGAAAATTGGCAAAAGACATGGAGAGATATTTCACCAAGAGGATACACACCTGGCAAATAAACACATGAAAAGATGTTCAACATCATTAACCATTAGAGCAATGCAAATTAAAATCACAATTAAATATCACTATACATGATCAGAATGGCTAAAATAAAAAATAATGACAACACCAAATGCTGGGAAGGATGTGGAAAAACTGAATCACTCATATATTGCTGTTGGGAGAGTAAAACAGTATAGTCATTGTAAAAAATAGCCTGGCAGTTTCTTAAAAAAGCAAAATAAAAGAAAAAATTACACACAAAACTACCATATTACCCAGTAATTGCACTCCTGAGCATTTATCCCAGAGCAATGAAAACTTATGCTCACACAAAAACCTGTACACAAGTATCTATAGTAACATTCTTCACAATAGCCCCAAACTGGAAACAACCAGATGTCCTTCAATTGGTGAATAGGCAAACATGGAATATAGCCATACCAAAGAATACTACCAGCAATAAAAAGGAACAAGCTACTGTTACATGTAACAACTAAATGAACCTCCATAGAGTTATGCTGAGTTTAAAAAGCCAATCCCAAAAGGTTATATTTGAGGTTTCACTTCTATTACATTCTTGAAATCACAAAAGCATACTGTCTGGTGCTGAAATTATGTCAAGAATTAGCACTCAGGGGTAAAGATGGAAAAGAAACTTAGGCAGGCTAACTGGCTTCAATCCACAGGGTCCACACTGAGAGACCAACTTCACATATGAGGCAGCACATCAGAAACCAGGGAGAGCAGATATTCCAACCAGAGCAAAAGAAGCCGGAGAAGTTTTCTACACTACTGGAGCGTAAATGAAGACACTTTTATAGGGTATCTGTGCTGCAACTGTAATTAAAGAGAACTGTTCTAAGTTAGTTCAGACACATTATTTTCTTTCACAGATATTTAGTAAGAACCTCCCATACGTGCCAGGTTTTGTGCTAAGTGTTGGGGAAGTAAAGACCATGTAGTGTTTGCAGTTCAGTTGAAGAGAGAGATAAGGTAGCAATGACCAAGTCCTGTGAAAAGATGGAGGGAAGCATCAGTGATATGAGTGCCCCCAAAGAGGCATTTCTGTTGCTCATGGGTTTGTGGTGCTAATGGGATGGTGAGGGAGGAAGGCCAGAGAAAATGTTCCCAAGACCTGCCACTGGAACTGGGCCTTGAAAGCACAAATAGATGTTGGCTATGTGAAGGAGAGAAGGGTGGGGAAGAAATTTCAGGCTGAGAAAAGTAGAAAGAGTCTGTGTGAAGGTACTGAGACTTGAGAAACTATGGTGTCTCTAGATAAATTTCATTTCCGAGTAAATTAACCAAGAAAAGTTGGGAGTTTAGGAAATACTAGACAGAGCCACTGGTGAGAGAGAGGCATAGATCTGACAGCAAGGGCAAGAATAGAAGCCTGCACAAAGGAAGGTGGCTCTTTGAGCCCTTACCCTGTGTTCAGAATGCTAGCATCCAGGCATCTACCACCACGAGCAAAAGTTTATTCAAGACCAGTGCTTTTCATACTTTAATGTACGGATGATTCTCATGGAGATATTGCTAAAATGAATATTCTGATACAGTGGGTTTGGGGAGAGGCCTGAGGTGCTGAATTTCTAACAAGCCTCTGAATGATGCTGGCCTGTGGACTACATTATGAACAGCGAGGCTTTAGAGTGTACTAGTTTCCAGAGTGGACATGGAAACATTCCATAGGAGTTAGGGAAGCAGATGTTAGAACTTTTTTTTTTTTTTTTTTGGCTGGGCGCACTGGCTCATGCCTGTAATCCTAGCACTCTGGGAGGCGGAAACAGGAGGATCGTTTGAACTCAGGAGTTTGAGACCAGCCTGAGCAAGAGTGAGACCCTGTTTCTACTAAAAATAGAAAAAATTAGCCGACCGTGGTGTTGTATGCCTGTAGTCCCAGGTCCTCAGGAGGCTGAGGCAAGAGGATCACTTGAGCCCAGGACTTTGAGGTTGCTGTGAGCTAGGCTTATGCCATGGCACTCTACCCTGGGCAACAGAGCAAGACTCTGTCTTAAAAAAAAAAAAAAGAACTTTTTTTTTTAATGAAAATTTTTTTTATTCAAAAAAGTAGAAAATTAAACTTTGCTAAGAGAATATACAGATAAATGCTGGCACCTTCCCTCACTCTGTCTGCTGGATTCTTGAGCGGTATAATATGTAAGGTATTTTGAAAGAGGTGTGGCAATCTATAACTCAGGGGCATTGATAGCAGCATCTTTTCTCCTCTGTCAAATTTCAACGTATAGCCACATATTGCAGTTACAACATATTATTCAGTGGCTATTTGAATTATATTATCTAATGTTAACTAATCTTCATAAAATGAACAAGTAGCTTAAAAGGAATTTTATATACAAACCACTGACCGAAAATAATACTAGGGCTTCTTGTCCCCAGTGTAGATTGGAGAAATGTACACTGCCTTGTCAAAGATCAGTTGATTGTAAGTAGATGGTTTTATTTCTGGGTTCTCTATTCTGTCCATTGATCTATGTCTCTATTTTTGTACGAATACCATGCTGTTTTGGTTACTATAGCCTTGTCGTATAGTTTGAAGTCTGGTAACATGATGCCTCCAGTTTTGTTCTTCTTGCTTAATATTGCTTTGGCTATTTGGGCTCTTTTCTGTTTCTAAACCAAGTGTAGAACTATTTTTTTCTATATCTCTGAAGTATGACTCTGGTAATGTGATGGGGATTGCATTGAATTTGTAAATCACTTTGGGTAGCATGGACATTTTAACAATTTATTCTACTTATCCATGAGCATGCTATGTTTTTCCCTTTGTTTGTATCCTCTGTGATTTCTTTCCTCAGAGTTTCATAGTTCTCCTTGTAGAGTGCTGGGAAAACTGGATAGCCACATAAAGAAGAATGAAACAGGACCTCTACCTGTGACCAATCACAAAAATTAATTCAAGATGGATAAAAGACTTAGATCCAAGGAATGAAACCATAAGAATTCTAGAGGAAAATGTACATAAAACTCTTCTAGATATTGGCCTAGGCAAAGAATTTATGAAAAAGACACTAAGGGCAATCATGGCAACAACAAAAATTAATAAATGGAATTTGATTAAACTAAAAAGCTTCTGCACAGCTAAGGAAACAATCAATAGAGCCTATAGACAACCTACAGAATGGGAGAAAATAATCACAAGCTATACATTTGATAAAGGGCTAATACCCAGAATTTACAAAGAATTCAAGCAAACCAGCAAGAATAAAGCAAACAACCCTATTAAAAAGTGGTGAAAAGGGATGAACAGAAGCTTCTCAAAAGAATAAACACAAATGGCTAATAAACATATGAAAAAATGCTCAACATCTCTAATCATTAGTGAAATGCAAATTAAAACAACATCACCTTACTCAGTTAGAATGGCATTTTTCAAAAAGTCCCAAACACTACATGCTAGTGTGGATGCAGAGAGAAAGGAGGACTCATATACTGTTGGTGGGACTGCAAATTTGTACAACCTCTATGGAAAATAGTACAGAGATTCCTAAAAGAACTAAAAGTAGACCTACTATTTGATCTAGCAATCCCAATACTAGGTATTTACCTAAAGAAAAAAAGACTTTTCGTCAAAAAGACACCTCCATTCAAATGTTTATTACAACACAATTCACAATTGCAAAGATGTAGAATCAACCTGAGTGTCCATTAATTCATGAGTGGATTAATAAAATGTGGTATATGTATACCATGGAGTACTACTCAGCCATAAAAAAGATGAATTAATACCTTTTGCAACAATCTGGATAGAACTGGAGACCATTCTCCTAAGTGAAGTGTTTCAAGAATGGAAAAACAAACACCACATGTACTCACTATTAAGTTGGAATTAACTGATGAGTACACATGTGCGCAGAGGGAAGTAAAACTCAGTGGAAATCAACGGGGGTAGAGAGGAGGAGAGGAGGGGCAAAAACCTACCTAACAGTTACTATGAACACTATTTGGGTGATGGGAACACCTGTAGCTGGGACTTAAGCATTATAAAAGTGATCCATGTAACCTAAAACATTTGTACCCCCTTAATATTTTGAAATTAATGATAATACTAGAAATATAAATGCAAGTGAACAATAAAGCAGCTGTGATAATATTTCCACTACTCCTGGAACAAACTCTTGGTAGCCACACAGGGAAGTTAAAAGTGGGATTCCATGATCTTACTCCAAGTTGGTTAAAAACAAATCAAAATTATGAGTAAGACTATTTTAAGTGTGGATTTATATCCACTAATATTAGCAGTGAACCCCACCATGAGTGTGTATTGTTTCTTGGGATATTAGTGAAGCTATCACTACTGGCAAGACTTTGTGAAACAAACCATCTCCATGAATCAAACCTCTACTATATTTCTGCTACATTTAAAGACACACAATACTCAATCTAGAACAAAATTTTATTAAATTTGATGATAAATTTTTAGAAACTGCTTTTGAATTTTCTCACACAGTAGCAGATGCAAAAAGTCACATACTGGGAATGACTTGCTATTTCTGGTAGAATAAACATGGCTGAAAAATTACATGAAAAACAATATGGCAACCAACCATATTGAATATCCTGATCACCAACACCGTTGGAAGACCTACAGAACAATCTGTCAAATGTTTAAGAAACAAATACTATAGAATTCATCAGCTTTTTAGGATTTTATTCTCAATTATGAAGACAACCAAGAACCTCTAGGTATATGAGGAAATGCTCCAATGTAAAAAAAAAAAAAAGTGAACAGAGAATCTAAACCTAGAGGACATAGACAAATGAAAAAAGCAGAAAAAAAGTTTTAAAAACTACCATTAACATCTTTAGAGAAGAAAGAGAAGATATTGTGTGTTGTATCCATAGAAAAGATGAGGGGAAATAATCAGCAGATAAAAGTAGTTCTTAGAAATTAAAAATATAAAGGGGAGAAATAAATAGTTCTATAGAAGGGTTAGGCAGTAAAGATGATAAAGAGATAAAGAAAGTTGAACCAAAAGATAAATAGATTAAAAGTAGGAAAGAAAAGACAGTAAGTTGATCAGGCCCAGAGGTCCAACACATGAACACAAGGATTTCCAGAAAGAAACTACAGAGAAAATAAAAGGAAAAAAAGAGGAAACATTGAAAACTTGAAAATTCTGAAGGAAACAATATATCAAACTCCACCAAATTATTATATCAAGTGTGAGAATAATAAAAGACATTTTCAAAAACATAATTATTTAGAAATGTTAACTACCAGGTATCTTTCTATATTTTTTTGGCAAACTACTAGAAGATATGCAGTAAAAACATAATTTTGTGGTGGGTCAAGAAATACAGATTAGACCGGGCATGGTGGCTCATGCCTGTAATCCTAGCGCTCCGGGAGGCCGAGGCGGGAGGACTGCTCAAGGTCAGGAGTTCGAAACCAGCCTGAGCAAGAGTGAGACCCCTGTGTCTACTAAAAATAGAAAGAAAGTAATGGCCAACTAAAAATATATTTAAAAAAATTAGCCGGACATGGTGGCGCACACCTGTAGTCCCAGCTACTCAGGAGGCTGAGGCAGAAGGATTGCTTGAACCCAGGAGTTTGAGGTTGCTGTGAGTTAGGCTGACACCATGGCACTCTAGCCTGGGCAACAGAGTGAGACTCTGTCTCAAAAAAAAAAAAAAGAAATACAGATTAGTTGGAGTAGGCCAACTACTATAAAAAAACAACCCCCAAATATCTGTGTTTAGACACTACAAGTTTATCATGTATGCATCAGTCCAACAGCAACTCTTGAGATCAACTTTCCTCCAAGTAGTGATGTAAAGACCTACTATTTTAGGTCCTGGAGTCCCCACCATTCAACTGGAATTTGAGTATAGTACATGGAAGCCGGGTGAGGTGGCTCACGCCTGTAATCCTAGCAATTCCGAAAGTGAGATGGGAGGAGCCCTTGAGTCTAAGAGTTCCAGTGAGTTATGATTGTGCCACACTGTACTCCCCAGCCTGGGTGACAGAGCAAAATCCGGTCTCTGATTTTTAAAAAAGGTGGGGGGAAGGGATATGACACAGGAAATTTTTGATTGGCCTGGAAGTGGCTTACATCACTTTTAGTCATATTCTACTGACCTGAACTCTTAATTTGTCTGCAACTAATTACAAGCTAGACTGGGAAATGTCTACCAAAAATTTTATTTTATTTTATTTTTTAAATAAATGGAATCCTTGTTGCAAAATTTTAAAAGAGCTGAGTTTGAAGTTGGTATCTCTGTTGAGTAAAACTGGATACTGAGAAGGAATGGGGCAGAAGTGGGCATCCAGCAAAGTGTTTAGTACTGGCAACCAATCTGCATAGGTATGTGATTTTCTTTCTTTCTTTCTTTTTTTTCTTTGAGGATATACCAGTACATATGCCTATTTGAAAATGTAGACAAAGAAACAAATAGGAAAATAATGCTTAAGGTCAGCTAAAATTTTATTCAAAATGCATATAAACAACTTTTTATTGGATTCCTATAAAATTG
Source organism: Cheirogaleus medius (assembly GCA_008086735.1). Taxonomy (NCBI): domain Eukaryota; kingdom Metazoa; phylum Chordata; class Mammalia; order Primates; family Cheirogaleidae; genus Cheirogaleus; species Cheirogaleus medius. The sequence continues at coordinate 53,201,499 of VBSM01003176.1, forward strand.
AAAATATTAATAGATATTAGGATATATGATGAAGACTAAGCATTGAAACAGATCAATCTAGATAGGTTTACTTTCTTTTAATATTAGTCTATAAAACTACCATCTAAAATAACCATTTCTGAATGCTTAATTGATATCTAATAATATTCTCTAGAATTTTGGAATTAATCTAATTAATTTTGCTAAGCTGACAACAAAAAGCACAGAAAACAACTCAAGAAATGCAGACTATATAACAGAAGACTGTTCTTATTACCTCTGGAAATAATAATTCCCAGGGAAGATAAAACGTTCATCATACTATTGTAAAATGAATGAAAGCTGCAATTTAAACTTCCGAATCCTGATAGCATAACTGTACAAGAGGGGAAAGTGAAATTTACAAGGAACAATTAGAAAAATTATAAATACTTGGGTTTTCTAAAATTATTTTATAATGTATTTGATCACTGAGCTATTAAGATTTTTCTCTCACAAAATTATAATAAATTCTAGGCATTCTGAAAATCCTATCAGCAGGAAGCATGTGTCTTTTTTTAATGCAATGTGGCTTTAAAATGAGCAATTCCCAATTATTAACCTTAAAACATCTCAACAGACAGAAATAGAGATAAATGCTTTGTTTTTCTGGAGCCCCACACCAGGCATTTCCATCATCTCCTCCTTCCTTCATAGGAAGCAATTAAATCTTTGCATATAAGATTTACAGTCTTTGGAAAAGCAAAATCATTAGAACAAAACAATGTGGCCATTTGAAAAGAATATAAGGGTTGGTAATAACAATTGAACTTTGAGTTATTAAAGCAATAAATTTTTTAATCAATTTGGAAAGTATGATGAGTATCTGAAATCTTTACTTGGTATTAACTAATTTTTCTCTTCTAAGACAAGTATTCTCAGAGTGACCTCTTCAGATCTCTTCAAGACCTAGCTCAATTATTAATTTTTTCTTCAGACTTCCTAAAGAAATAGAAAGTACTTTTTAAAAATCAGTACAGTATTTATTTTATTTTGTATAATTCTTATGAAGGTTAGTGGTCCCATAAGTCTTAGGATTTTTATAAATATGCATTTCCTTTATAACCTGATAGGAGTCTACAGTTGCCAGAAGCAATAACATCATTATTTATTGCTCTAAGTAAAGGTTAATTCATAATGATATTTGGCAGGTCATAGTTGATGATATCATGTTGATACAGTCCCATCAACAAAAGAATGAAGCAAGGTGCTTGACAGGTCCACTTTTTGAGTAAGTATACTTGAAGTTGCAGACAGAATCCAACAAACCAAGATTGGAATTTGTTTCAAATCTTCTGGGAAACTTTCAGCTCAGGAGAGTGCAAAACACCATAAAAAAAAATCTTTCGGTTGTCGAACAGCTGAATGCTGATGAATGTGCACCCAAAGTGCTCACACCAGCAGATTTTCTGGATATGGTACTGTTTTGGGGAGTCAGCACAATGTTGTGCGCTCACGATCAGCTGAAGACCAAGGACAGGCTGCAGCCCAAAGATATGAACAGGAAAAGACACAATTCAGAAACATAAGGCAGTGAGCCAAGATCAATTCAAAAATGTCCCAAAATGTTTTCAAAGGAATGAAATCACTTATTTTGTAGTTACTTTTAACAAACCAAATAAAACTCGTTATAATACTGCCTCCCTTCTTGTCATGGTCCTAATACCTCTCACCAGGATTACTTATGCAGCCCCCAGCTCCTTAATTTCAGTCTCCTCCATGACTGCTCAAATCTTCATGGACTGTTGCCAAACTAACCTTCCAATCTTCCTAGAGCAGTGGTCTCCAACCTTTTTGGCACTAGGGACCAGTTTCATGGAAGACAATTTTTCTACAGATGTAAGCGGTACAGTGGGGGGAATATACATGATGGGAGCGGCTGTAAATAGAGATGAAGCTTTGCTCACTTGCCCACACTCACCTCCTGCAGTGTGGTCTGGTTCCTAAGTTTCATGGAAGACAATTTTTCCACGGACCAGGGGTGGGGTGGAGCTCGGGCAGTAATGTGTGGCCCAGTTCCTAACTGGCCATGGACTGTTACCGGGCCGCAGCCCCGGGGATTGGGGACCGCAGTCCTAGAGAATTTTCCTATTTTTTTTTCCATATCCTCTGTACTTCAATTAATTTACCCATGTGAAAGACTGCAAAATTGGCCCCTCCCTGTATCCATACCCTTTGCAGTGTGACTTTGCAGCTCCTTGTATTAAGAAGTATAGTCTAATTCTCCACTACTTGAATTTCAGATGGCCTAGTGATGTTTTTACCAGTAGAATGTAACAAAATGGTAGTGAACCAGGTTCGAGTCTAGGCTTCAAGAGACTTTGGCACATTTCTGTTCTTGCCATCTTATATCTCTGCCATGTGAGGAAAAGAAGCACAGACTAGCCAGTTGAAAGATGAAAGGCTCTGTAGAGGTGAGGTGAGGCACACAACCAGCCAACAACCAACCAATGAGCCTAATGTGTAGCAAATTATTTTAGACCAGCCTACCCCAGCTGGCCTTCCAGCTGACTGCAGCCCAACTGAGATCCATCAAGCCCCACCCAGATCAGCTGGAACCACTCAGCCAACCTTAGAATAACAGACAACAGCAAATGGCCTTTGTTTTCAGTCACTAAGTTGGGAGATGATTTGTTATGCAGCAGTAACTAATGAATGTAGCCCACACACATTACTTGCTTGCTCCCTCTTCTATGTTTATGTCTACACATTGCTCTTCCTGGAATGCCTCCTTCCTCTTTCCTCCTCCTCCATATGTCCAAATACTTTTAAGACTCAAGTCAGGTCCTATCTCACAAAGCTTTCTTTGACTACTTCAATCTAAATAAACAATTCCCTTTGGTTTATTTTTTAAAATGTTCATTATTCTCTAATATTTCATGTATTCATTATTAGATTATAAAAGCCCTGAGTTACCTCAGTCCATAACATGGAGCTAACTCATCCTGGATGCTTAATAAAAATTTACTGGCTGAAAGCAAATGGGCTTGATATTTTCCCCACCTCTCCAATCTGTGCCTGGTTTAGGCATCAGTACCAACTCCTTCAGCTGACTGTGTCTTGCAGCTGATTAACAGGTACAAAAATTTCCCTGTGGAAGATCTTTATAAAGAGAATTGATGGCTGTATAAATACAGTTTACTTAAACCATCAATTTCCTTTAAATAAAGAACTGTGTTGATAGATTTTTCATATATATATAAAGCTTAAGAGAATTCCCCCTTTGTAAGGGCTATCAGTTTTTGTTTCTGCTTATTAAGGATGCACTCCATATTCATTTTACTTGACATGACAGGAAATTGTGCATGCCTCAGGTCATATAATTCTGAGCCTATTTCTGAGATACTTTGTCTATTATTTCAAACTGTCACAAGGTCGGTTGACTCTTAACATGCATCAGGTAAAATAAGGTCAGCTAATATTTTTATATATAATATTAAACACTGTAATAAATTCCTCTATTCAATATCATCCATGACCGCCTCATGTTCTAATACTACTTTTTCCAGAATTATGATACTTACACAGGATACTGTAAAAGTTACAACATTGGAACTTTAATACAATAAACAATATAATATAGCATATTTATAATTTTGGATTCATTCATAACCTCTAGATAATTCCAACAATTAGTCTGAGTAATTTACTTAAAATTAACATCTTGTAAGTGTAGTTTTTCTTTCACTGGGTTTTTCTTAGAAATCAAGAAATGCGTACTCATTTTTAAAAAAACCTGTCTCAGCTCAAAACTCTTATTCTAAGATTAGTGTTAAATAATAATATTACTGAATGTTATATACAGGCCACTCAAGAAGCAAATCTAAGCCAACATACAACTTGGCTCATGCAGAAAAAGTTATCTGTTAGAAGTAGTAACGGTTAGAAGGAGTAAGAGCAGCTATTCCTTATTTAAAAGCAACCACTTACTATTTGCTATGTGTCAGGTACATGTAAAGAACTTTACCTTTATGCTCTGATTTAATTCTCACAACAATCCCGCAAAATAGGTATTATTATAGTATCAGCCTCATTTTTGTGAATAAGGAAACTAAGGGTCTTCAAATAAAGCAACCCGCCCATAATCACACAGATAATGAGCCATATTTTTAATGTCACATACCTTCCAGGTTGCTCTTGTTTTCAAGAAGTCCATATCTATTGCTAGGGTTCCTTTTGAGATCATTCTGATGGCAAAGCTTCATGTTTTCACCCATATCACCTTTACTTGGGTAGCTTCTGCCTTGTGTGCACAACCAGCACAGGTGAATGGGTATGTTGCATGTATAGTTTATGCACATGCAGAATTTTAATGGTAGTATCTTCATTTTAAAAGCCTGCTAAACTCTTAGTGCTAAATTATTAGAAATTTGATTTGTTAAATCTTTGAAGAAATTTATGTTTTAAAAGAAGATAACCAAAAAGGAACTGCTTAGTTCAAAGGAAGCAGTTACTACTAGTGGTAGAATTTTAGGCAGCTGTGAAGATGTATAATTTAATAAGTGGTTCTTACTCTTGGCAGTACATTAAAATCATCTGCAGAGCTTTAAACTTTTCCCAGTGATTCTGATCCAATTGCTTTGTGTAGTGGTTACTGAGTATGAGTATATTTGATAAAAATCTCCCAAGATAATGATAATGGTCAACTAGGGTAAGAAAACCATGAGTTTGGATAATGAGGTCCTAGTACTGTTCACAAAATACTTATATATCCAAAAAATTGGATCTGGCCTTGGTTTTCCTCAGATAGTGTGTCAGTCTGTTGCACTAAGCTTTACTCTCTAAATGAAACACAAATTTTTTACAAACACACAAGTATGAGGACTTCAAGACATAAAATCTTTTTCTATGAAAGTATTAGAAGAAAATATTCAAAATATGTTTATAACTCTGAAGCCTGGAATGGCTAAGAAATAAATCCTAGAAGCAAAACAAAAAATGCTGATAAATTGGGCTGCAAAATTATCAATTATTTCTGCATAGCAAAAAATCATAATAAAGTCAAAGAAAAACCTCAAACTGAGAAAAGATATTTGTAACACATATTATATACACAGATAATTTTCTTAAAATATAAAGAAAGGGCTTGAAAGTGCTCAGAGGGTCTGGGAGCAGCAACACTCCACAAGCAATGAGCACAACTCACAAGCAAATCTTGCCTTTCTAAATACCATTCTCCATTAAAAGTAACTAGGGTTCTTAGAGGAATGGCTGATTCCAGAGCTAGGGCAGGAAAAAGACAAGATGAGCCTAGAACATCTTGTGATGCCACAAAGAAGTACTAAAAGAATGAAGACATGTAAAAAGGACATGGAAACAGCTTCAAGGGGATCCCACTGGTAAAATCTAAGACAATTTGAGTACCAAAATATATATAGTGACATTATAATCCATTGAATTAAATAGGAATCCACAAGTCCATACAAAAATAAAAAAAAAAAATAGAAAGTTAGAAATGGAACAGGATATTTACATAGCTTAACACATTAACTGTCATGTGAGTTATATTTAACTCATGCTAGTTTTGAGTCTGAGGCCTCATGAAACATATGTAACTCACACGTCTCTTTACCTTGGGACCCATGTGGTGTGCAGGCAACTCACGCTGCCATGCTGTAGCATACATGTTACATGATGGGTGGCCCCCTGGGCAAAACCCTGCAGTCGGTTTGTGAAAATCTTACTTGCTAATGTTCTTGTTGTTACAATTAATAGTGACAAATTAATTGCATATAACTCACACAGAGAAAATAAAAAATACCAAATTTTTCATTAAATTACAAAGGATTGTTTTTGAAGTTTGTTTTCTATTTTCATAATAAAACACCGCACCAGAAATTTTTTTCTAGTCATTGTGTTAAAATATCTCCCAATAAGATATTTATTAAAAAGGGGCAAATGTAAATACAGAGAAGACTGACGGACACCACTTTACTCAGGTGATCTGAGGCAACATCATCAGCTAATCAGACAAATCAAAATCACATTCCATCTGATAGTATGCTATAAGAACACAACATCTCTTTGGTGATATTTTTGCCAAACATGCATAACATGAATCTAATTACGAGGTAAGAAATCGAGAGTCATTTTTGTTAGAAACACCAAGGGAGGAACAAATGAGGCCAAGATGAAGGAAAAGAAAGTTTATTTTAACATCTGTGTTAAAATATTTTTTTTTAATGTCAGCCCTGAAATGGCTGGCAGGCATCTAGGACTTTTTTTAAGGGTCTGGGCAGGCTCTCAAAGAGGTGGAGTTTGGCTGGGCCCGCAAAGGGGTGAGGCCAGTTTAAAGGGAAAGTTCCCATAGAACCTCCCACCAGCCTCTGGGTTCAGCCTAATAATTCTATTAAAACAAAACAAAACAAAACAAAAAAACCCCACTGACCTGTAATCTTTAAAAGTGTCAAGGTCATGAAAGTCAAGGAAAGATTGAGGAACTGTTCCAAATGGAAGACAACTAAAGATACATAACAGGTGATTTGCAACACTTGACTCTGAACCAGACCCTTTTGCTATAAAGCATGCTTTTAGAACAGTTGGCAAACCTTGAATGGGATCTGAGAATTAGATGGTAGTAAAATATCAATTTTGAGCTCCTGATTTTGGTACTTGCATTGTTGTTATGTAGGAATATGCCTTTGAACTAAAGTATTTGGGGATTATGGGATGTTAGGTCAACAACTTACTCTCAAATGGTTCCAGAAAAAAAAAAAAAAGCCACATTTGTACTGTATTTGCCATTTGTCTGTAAGTGAAATTGTTTCAAAAATTTTTAATACATTGGAATTTATTTAAAAAGTTCAATGAGGTGTGAGAGATGTTTACATATTTTCCCCCAAGAAAAGTAAGAACAGTAACAATCTTCTGGATACTATACGAAGCTAAACAATATAAGAACTTGCTAGGTAAGTACCAAAAATATCATACCGTAAGGTTTCAACTATAGGTTTTATCCTGCCTTCAGACACTTAGGATCGCACTAAAAATTGCAGAAGACTGCTAAGGATACAGTCTTCTGGGAAGGGAAATGACTTATATTTCCTTCTCAAAATTCAGTGGAAGAAAGAAGGAAAATATGTAAAGAGAAAGATTATGTAAATAAAGCCCAAAAGTTCTGCAGCAGCTGTCTCGCAAATCTGAATATCTAACTGTAGTTAAAAAAAAAAATTAAGCACACTTATGCAGTTTCAACAAATATTTCACAAGCACAATTTTTTTCCAAAAGTACACTGAATTTTTAAAAAAATGCTACCTCTTCTCAGAGATAAGAAAGACAGAGTATTCATTGAATGCAAGCTTAAAGAGACCTCTGGAGCTCATCTAACCCATATACCTCCTGCTGGATTATAACTCTATCCTTTTTGTTCTGCCCTGGCGGGAGTAGAGAACAGATGGAAGTCATTCTCTGATTCAGGTGAGCTCTGGGGTCTGCAGATAGAGAGCCCAGCCCCTGCACAAGCTGCAGTCATGCCATGCCTGCTTCCCCTTGGATCTCCTCCAGCCAATGTCGCTGTTCATGTTTTGTGGTTCACAAGCTCCATGGGCAACAAGCTCTTCAGAACAATGCTTACCTCTTGGCTGGCATTTTGCTAAGCCTCCTGAACTGTGTTGCTTGTGGGCCAAGCTAAATGGGAAAGGGCAGAAGCTGGCTTTCATTATATTCTGAAGATATCTGTGGGGTGCTCAATGGTCATATTTCATCCCTTCATAGAGAATGATCATCTTTCCAACAAGATTGCTTCTTAACATCACTTGTCCAGCTTCTCTCCCCCAACTTCAGCTACCCTGCAGAAAGAACATCACATTCTGTCTCATGTTTCCTTCCTTGCCTGCTTCCTCCTATGAGAAGTATTAATCAGCCATCAAGTGGATTGACTGAATTACTCCTTCATTTTTTGCTGTCACCTGACATGAGAGGAGCAGGCCCAAAGTGAAGATCTCCACAGGAGAGGGACATCAAGGGCAGAGACAATGCTAAAATTAGTGAAATAACAAGGGAAATCTATCTCTGAGAAATCTGAATTCACAAGTTTTATACCTGAAATAAACCACAGGAAATCAATGAATCTTCATAAAACCACAGAGTGGGAAGAGACTTTATAGTCACTTGTTCCAGCTGAATCCTGTTCACCATGAATACTCACAGGAGTTCTTGAGCTATAATCCACACTCTTCATTTACAAAAGTGTTTTCCTTTCCTCTTTAAATCCACTGGAAGCAAGTTTGTGTAGTATGGTCTGGTTCCTACAATTTATAATGTCCTTACCCTCTGCCTGGATAAGAATATACAAAATCTGTATTTTTTTCTTAAGCCTATGAGATAGGAGCTATTACTTTCTCCATTTCTCAGATGAGAAAACTGATTCTTAGAGAGGTTAAGTGACTTATCCAGGACCACAGAGGATAGGAGTGGCTGAGCCAGGATTTGAAGCCAAACTGTCTGATTCCAACATGTTTTAGTAATCTCATTTTTGAAAAATATTGTAATGTTTGATGCATACAAAAGAATATATGTGATATATAATGTTCTGGCTATCTCTTGTATAACAATGAACTTCCAAATTTATGGCTTAAAATATTTATTCTCTCTTACAGTTCTGAGGGTTAATGGGGCTCACCTGAACAGTCCTTTCTTGGATTTTTCACATGGAATTGCAGTCAGATGGTGGCTGGGGCTCAGGTCATCTGCAGACTCAGCTGTGCTGAAAACCCATGATGGCTTCATCACTCATATAATTGGTGTCTTAGCTGGCTCCAGGCAGCCCCTCCATGTCACTAACTTGGGCTTCTTTACAGTACGGTAGTCTCGGGACAGTTGGACTTCCTGCATGGTGGCTTGCTTCCCCAGAGTGTGTGTTCCAAGAGGCCAAGGAGGCAGATACAAGACTTCTTATGACCTTGGCTTGGAGGTCACAGAGTGTCATTTTTGCTGCATCCTCTTGATTATACCTCCAGGTTCAACGTGGGAGAGGACCACACAAGAGCATGAAGATTGGGAGGCATGGTTCTCTGGAGGGCCATCTTTGCAGATTGGTTACCAAATATAAGTTATGAAGCATAATCAAAACATAAACTACCATCAATCTACCATTCAACTAATGAAGTAAAACATTACTATCACCATTGAGCTACTGTGTGTTTCCTCCTGAGCCCATCCTACTGACCTCTACAAGTGGTAAATGCTATCCTAAATTGTGTGCTTTTATTCTTGCTTTGCTGAAAAACAGTGTCTGTGTGTGTGTGTGTGTGGACTGTTTAACTTTGCTCATTTTAAAACTCTATTTGGATGGTGTCATATAGTACTGTCAACCTAAATAACAAACAGAGAGAGGCTCTCTAAAACATGGAGTTTAACTGGGAATGAGCAGGGCATTGCAATGGAGGATACATATGCTTGACACATCATAGGCACATCTAAGGAGGCAACTGGGGGATGGACGCCCTTGAAGCTCTGACTCAGGTAGGGCAAGGGCAATATACATAACCTAAACATTTGTACC
>VBSM01003176.1:53213519-53230601 GCA_008086735.1 Cheirogaleus medius
TTTCTGCAGAGACGCTCTATCTGGCGGTGTTTCTCGTCTGCCATCTTGCTCCACCCCCCCCTTATAACTTCATTTACCTTCACTTACTTTATAAGTCTTTTCTGCATTATCTGTAATTTTTTCCATCATTTTAATAAACTCAGACAGATCCTGTGTAATCTATTCAAAATTATTCATATTTAATACATTTTTGAGAGGTACTTTTTTGAGATCTCCCATATAATAGAATGTGAATAGACCTGTTATTGATGTTGTTGTGTTGTTGGATTTGGCTTCTAGCTTCAGAATTCTCTCCAAATGCTTTCTGAATCAGACTTCTAAGGTCTTCCATAGTTTAGTGTTTTCATGCTTCTCAATTTCTGTTCTTTGTAGAAAAGCTATGTAGTATGCAACGTCAAAGAAAATATAAACAACAAAAATATTTGAAAAATCAATTAAGGTGACTATTGGGTAAATGAGGTTAATTCCATGTTGAAATAAGCCAAGATATTTCCCTTTAGTGACAGATCCTATTTTACTGATATGAATTCTTGCCCTGACAGTGAGCCATAGCAGACAACTTGAGACAAGAATAATTAATTAAAAGATACATTTCATGAAGCAGATGACATTGACAGAGTAAGAAATAAGCAAAGCAGGAAGGCAAAGCAGAATTTACAATCTAAAGATGAGGCACTAAAAAAAAAACTCAGCCCTTTCAAGTGGTATAGGTATTTTCTCCTGATGAACAAAAATGCAGAAGGCAATTCAACCCTTTAGAGGTCTGTTTTTCATCAGCTTTGATCTAAAAATTGAGACAAGTGTTTGGAGTACTGTCACTGATAAGGAGGAAAGTGAGGGCTGGAAGCATAGTTGAACAGAATGTGGTTACTCACACCCTAAGCGATTAAACACTCACTGCATTTTTTAAGGCAAATTCCACAAGTCACACAGTTTCAGAAATCATTACAGGGAAAAAGAACACCACACACAGTACTTTCATAAGAGCAAAAGCTGTCATGACCACAGAACACCAAAGCATAAGCTGTGCACATATTCCCAGTTTCATCTTTAGTTTTTCTTATTTGTTTCTAGACACTGTTTTCTCTGCCACCGACAGTGTTTACAGTCTCTGACTGTCACATAATGAAACAGAAGTAGAAAGCCTTTATTATGGTGTTAGTACTTCAGGAAGACACCGACATAGCTGGGTATCGGACTTGCTTTTGTTTTATTTTGTTTTTATTCTCTCTCCTGGGGAGAATGCTATTTTCTTGTTCTGAGGATCCTAAGGAATTTCAAGTCAGCAGGTTGTTGGTAATTAAAAGGTCAAATTAATGAGACCAGTTGCATGGTTGAGATAGAATCAGAGAGACCTAAATTATTATAGACATTTGCCCTGAGAAGAGGAAGAGATAATCCCATATGCCCACCGTTCATTGTAATAACAAGACCTTTGGGTCCAGGCAAGAGGTAGATGGATAAGAGTGAAACTTCTCCAATTGCCCTGGGTTTGGCTTGTAGAAAATCAGACCATTTTATTCCATGCCCCTCTTAGTTTAAGGGGGGAACAAGACTTAACACTTCATCAGCTGAAAAACAGAAACTTCTCACTTAGCCATTGTGCTTTAGTTTCCCCTTATTAGCAGAATGCGTGAAATCTCTTTAGAGTTCTTCCCTCTTTGTATCTGAGCTAAATGACTGTGCATGTGTGACAAAGAAGTATAGTTAATGAAATCATTTAAACATTAGTCAGCACCCACTATGTGGCAGATACTGCAAGGCACTGGAGACACAAAGAAGAATAAGACATAATTATCCCAGGCCTCAAGCAGTCATGGTCTAGTGGGGGGAGACAGATCTGCAAACACCTAATTACAACATAATGACATAATGTGGTAAATGCTAGAATAGGGAGTACACAGGGAGCTGCTGGAGCATGGGTGGAGGGATGAATTCATTCTGCTGGGTTTCCAGGAAGAAGGAGCCTGGGACCATAGGACTAAGGAAGTGATGCATTTATCAGCTGTGCCAGAGTTCTCCAGATACAGAAGCTATAGAAAGCCATTCCTGAAAGAGGAACCAGTAAAGATCAAGGCTGTTTGAATGTTTGAAAATATGTTTAAGAAACAACTACCGTGTTTCCCCGAAAATAAGACCTACCCATAAAATAAGCCCTAGCAGGATTTCTAAGCATTTGTGCAATATAAGCCATACCCCGAAAATAAGATCTAGTGATGGGTGTGGCTTCGCAGCATATCTGCACAACCCATGCATTTCCTCGAGGAGTGGTAAAGAAGACAAGCAGCCCTTCTCATCTGCCCCATGAGAGCTCTATTGCTTGACATGAGAGATTGGGGCCAATGGTTCCAAAGGAAATAGAGTCGCAAGAAATTCAGGATGGAATTCGGAGTTTGGAGAATTATGATGATGTTTCAGAAGAAGACGACTTAACTATATTTGAATAAATGTAGATTGTTGTACCATACTTAAAAAAAAATAACACATCCCCTGAAAATAAGCCCTAGGGTGTCTTCTTGAGGAAAAATAAATATAAGACCCTGTCTTATTTTCGGGGAAACACGGTAGTTTGGAAGGTTTGTTATCAAGGGACCTCATTCTTTTATCAAAGGAAACCTTTGAGAAAATAAATAATCCCCCCTTCTAAAGCTGGCATGCAGAGGAAAGTAGATAAAATAAACATTAGAATTGCTTTGAGAAGGAAAAATGGTAGAGATGGCTCAAAGAGGCAACAGGCAGCGTGGTGAGGAGGGAGGAGAGTGAGGTGAGCTAAAGCTAGTCCCAGATGGGAGCCCTTATTTTTAACATGCTGTTTTTATGTCCATACCTTTATCTGGTGTATTCTTTTCCATTTTTACATGTTACCCTAGCCACTTGATCTCTGAAGCAGCACTGAACCCCTTAAGTGATGGGGTTCAAAGGTGTATCCAGAGATGGTATTAGCTAAATCCCAAGAGAGAGACATAGACTACAGGTCCTCTCCGAAGAACAAAAATAAAAGGAAGACAAACACTGCCTCAGTAGAATTTGGGATCCTGAGGAGACAAGCTTTCTGCAGAATTGAGCCCCTGGCAGCAGTACAAGTGGGGAACCAAACAGAGGCTTGTTACCTGAAAGACCAGGAATGTTCAGCCAGAACTATTAGTGACATGGATGAGTTTCCAAGATATATTTTTAAGTTAAAAAAAGCCAATTGTAAAAGTGTTATAGTATGTATAACATATAGTATAAGAAAATATACATGTATCTTCTCATTTGTGCAAATGGAAATACATGAAGAACTAACCAGAACTAATGAGATTGGTTACCCAAAGAAGATGGGTAGGAACTAAGTGGAAAGAGAAGGAGAATGGGAACAGGGCCGAAGGGCGGAGGGGAGAGTGATACTTCTAGGGTTTATCTTTTTAAAAATACGTTATGACTTTTGGAATCATGATAATGTCAGTCATACTTGATAAATAGTTAAAATGAATTAGGAAGTAGAGGAAACTCAAAATGGAATACTCATAGTACCACATTTGGAAAGCAACGTTTTGACTATAAGTTGTATAGCTAAAGACCAAAAATAAAAAAATAACTGTACAATATTATTAGGTTACTACATTTTTTCCCATGGGAGTATGGGTTAGTAACTCAATAACTGCTGTAGGTGTATTCTAGGATTGTTCAAATAAATAATCACGGGGATAATGAGAGACTAGTCCCTCACTGCTGGAGAAAGGGACAGGGCAGGCTAGAATGAACCCTGACGTAGTGGTTCGGAATCCGAGGTAGCAGTGTGAACTTGTGGTGTTTTTTTTTTTTTTTTTTTTTGAGACAGAGTTTCACTTTGTTGCCCAGGCTAGAGTGAGTGCCGTGGTCAGCCTAGCTCACAGCAACCTCAATCTCCTGGGCTCAAGCGATCCTACTGCCTCAGCCTTCTGAGTAACTGGGACTACAGGCATGTGCCACCATGCCCGGCTAATTTTTTCTGTATATATTTTTAGTTGGTCAATTAATTTCTTTCTATTTTTAGTAGAGACAGGATCTCGCTCAGGCTGGTTTCGAACTCCTGACCTTGAGCGATCTGCCTGCCCCGGCCTCCCAGAGTGCTAGGATTACAGGCGTAAGCCACCACGCCCGGCCGAACTCGTGGTTTTGAATATAGTTAGAGAGATATAGAAAAAGATGGAGATGAGTGTATGTGGAATGTATGTATGTTTATATTAGCATATATTTCTCATCATTTTCTTTCTCAGGGCCTAGAAACAGTAACACCTTGACAATGAGCCCCCTGGCACTCAGATCAGTTTCACTTTTAAACCATTCTCCAACAATAGGATCTGGGACTCCTTAGCTGATTCCAGAGCTGAGGCAAGAAAAATACAAGAGGAGCCTGAAACATTTTGTGATGCCAGAAAATAAGGCAATGGTCAAAAATTGATGGGGCATGTGAAAAGAACACAAGGGGACACTTGAGGGAGCTCCCTGTGGTCAAAGGTGGGAAAAGCAATATAATAAATGAGACTAATAGATTATAACCTTGAGAATAAATAAATACCCACGGGTCCATATTGATAGAAATAAATAAATTAATGTTTTTATGTGGGCTTTTCTTTTCTACATCATCATCTATAAAAATGGGGCTAGTAATATTTATCTTGCAATATTATGAGGATTAATTGAGGGAGAGGGTATGAAGGAATAGTTCAAAACACATAGACAATGCCTAGAAATGTTCATTTATTTCCCTGCCTCATTCTCTTTGTATGTACTCATTTCCCAGAAAACCAGAATATCACAATTTTGAAGTTTAATACCTGGGAGAGTTTTGATTTAGTTTTAGAAACATGATGTTAGTTGATTTTTAGCAGCCTTCTTCATAATGGAACCTTCTACCTATTGACTTGTCAGTGATAATTTAACCTACACTAATCATTAGGAATTCATCAGCATTTCCCTAGGCATTCTGCCTTTAGCTTCTCCCCTCCAGGTAAACTGTGGAAGTGGTGCTCAGACTTAATCTGTCAGAATGCTGTGATTCTGCTGCATGCGCTGGACAGCTGGCCATTAGGGAGCACTGCAGGCTTAGAAGAGGTGACTTGTCTTCCTCAGTGTATAGCCCTTAAGGTAAAGCAGCTATCATCTGAATAAGGAGGCTGATCTCTCATGGAAGAAGTTACAGTTTGCCCACAGAGGTCCTTTCAGCATTTTTCCTTTTTATGTCTCAATATTTGGGTGGTCCATTTTTAGATTGTTAAAAAGAGTTCAATAAACCAATTTTCCTGCATGTTTTCTATGGGTATTGTCTTCTTCTTCAGATAGTATGATTCTTGAAGGCAGAGAATGTTTCTACATTTTTTTGCTAATCCCTCAGCATTCAATTTAATAATCTACACACCAGAGTTGATGTTATCAAGCCAGTTTTGGGTGCAAACTAATCTTAGGAAACAGATATAAATCCAATCCTCCCTCTGTTAGAGAGAGAGAACAATACCTGCTTTTTACCTATCATGCACAGATATATGCTTACATCTTTTTTTTTTTTTAGACAAGGTCTTGCTCTGTCACCCACACTGAAGTGCAGTGGCATCATTACAGCTCACATAGCCTTAATCTGCTGGGCTCAAGGAATCCTCCTGCCTCAGCCTCCTGGGTAGCGGGGACTCTACAGGTGTGTGCCACCATGCCCAGCTAATTTTTCTATTTTTCGTAGAGATAGGGTCTCACTTTTGCTCAGGCTGGTCTTGAACTTCTGACCTCAAACAATCCTCCCATCTTGGCCTCCCAAAGTTCTAGGATTATAGGCATGAGCCACCGTAACTGGCCTTACATCATTTTTTAAAAGTTAGAAAAACAGGTTATGATTTGTGTATAAGTGCTCTACACTCTGGCATAAGACAGATAATTCATTGTTACACTATTACTTCACTGAGTCAGCAAATACTTATCAAGCATTCACAAAATCCTGAGTACTGTGTTAAATAGTGAGGATAAATAAGACTTGGGGCAAATAAAACATAGCATCTGTCCTCAGTGGGTTTATAGTCAAATAGAACATGACATATAGGTAAATACATGCAGTAAAGAGCGATGGTATATTTGCCATGGTAACCATCTATACAAGGTACACAGAGGCACATGGAAGGGCAAGCAATTCTACCGAAATTATTGAGAAAGGCTTCACAGAGAAGATATCCATTTGAGCTAAGTTGGAAGACAACCTAGCAATGGCATGAAGAACAGATTAAAGAGAGAACTGATGGTAAGCAAAAAAACCAATTAGGGGACAATTGCAAGAGGCCAGTCTGGAGAAGACAAGCTCTGAAGCAGTGAGAATGGCTAGCACCCAATACTATACAGTCTTCATAGGAGGAGCCAAGTAAATACTTACTGAATATGTGAAAGAGGAAACTAATAGAGACAGTAAATGTTGAAGAGGTAGATATGATAGAAATTAATCATATAGTCACTTAACAAATAGGTAACGTGCATCTACTAAATGTCAAAAGTATTCTAGGTGCTAAGAATATAGAGTTAATAAAATAAACCCTGCTCTCAGGAAACATACATCCTAATAAAGAAGAAAAAAATAAATAGACAAATATAAGTCATGTGTGTATAATTGCTATGAAGAAAAATGAAGCTGGCTAGGAGGACAAGAGAATAGTAGGGGAGCGGGTTGCTGTTTTTATGTGGGGAGGTCAGGAAGGCCTCTCTGATAGATATCTTTCTATTGGTAGAGAGCTGAATGAAGGAAGGTGGGGAGTCAGGTAAGGACTGAAAGGCCCAGGCAGAAGTAAGAAGGCTAGTGTTTCTGGAAACAAGGAGGAGAGAAGCAGATTAGGGCAGAGAAGAAGAATATGATGGGATGATCTTGGGTAGATTGCAGTGGGATGTCTTTTCAGGAGCACTGGTTGTCCTATAGGTCCTGTACGTAGATATTAAGTGGAGTTCTGAGGGCCTCCGTTGGCAGCTCCACTGAGGGTGTAGGTGGTGTCTCCAGAAGTACTCAGGGCCCCAACCCATTGAGCAAAAGAAAGACTTGGGAGTGACTCCATGCTTCCTTGTTGAATTCCTAGTGCCATTCAACCAGATGTATGGTATAGGTAAAGCAGACCAGGGTGGTGGTGATGATTTCAGTTAGGATATGTTGAGATTGAGGTGTCTATGGGTGGCCAAAAGGAGATATTCAGCAGGTAGTCTATAAAAGAATCCATAGCTCAGGAGGGACTTCAGAGCTGGAAATGAGAGTCATGTGCTTATTTGTGAAAGCTCTACCATGGGAGTTGATGTGGTCACAAAAGGAGAGGTGAAGGAAGAGGAGGACCAATGTCAATACCTAAAGATTACCAACATTTTAAGAAAGAACTAAATGAGACTGCAAACAAGATTGAGAAGGGATGTTTGGAGGTAGAAGCAGAAATAATAAAAATATGGTATCATAGAAGTCAAAGGAGAAGATATTTCTCAAGAAGACAGGAATAATTAACATTATCCAGCGAGAAATGCCAAATGGAGGGGTAAAAACATAATGACATTGAACATGGATTTATTTTTTTAAGGAACTTTGGTTAAAGAAAGAAGTGAGGGTGGTGTTAGCCTGCAGAGAATCAAGGTGATTGAGATGAAGGTGTTCTTGCTTTAGTTTTTGTTTGAATAGTGGTTGAAACCTGAGAATGTTTGTAGGCTTTGGGAAATGAATGGCTATACAAAGAAGGGAGCTGAAAATTTAGGAGAGAGAGGAAACAGCTAATTGAACAAACTCACAGGAGACAAAAGAAAATGGAATAGTCAGATAGGGACCTCTGGCCCCTCCTGGGGACAAGGTGGCCGACTGCCACACCTGGGGAAGGAGAGAACACCCTACCAATCTACCAATCAGAACTTAGGACACCAAATGCAAAAGAATGCCGTGGACTCTCTAGCCCACAGGCCAAGTAGCATAAGTACGATAGAGACCGGAAGGTGACTTAGGACAACCTTAGGTTAATTATCATGTTATTAGATTACATTTATATTGTGGTTCACCCCCCACAAATGGGCTTTCAAAATGGCTCACGGGAGATCCACATGCACAGTAAGACTTAGGTCACGTAACTCCCAACTGTTCATCAAAGTGGTTCCAAGATGACTTCTGAACCACGGGGAGGTCCCTATCCAGACACTATAAAACAAGACCCAGACCATAACCAAGGTCTCTTTTGCTAAGACAAGGGGTCCGGATGTCATCTGTGGCATATGTGTCTTCCTATTTAAACCTATATCTTGCTCTTGCTCTGTAATCCTACCTTGTTTCCTCTCAATAAATTTCACCTTGTGCTTGTCTTACTTAGGTGGGTCTGGTCATTCTTCCGCCAAGAGCACACCAAGAACCAAGAACACAGAATGAGATTGCCAAACCCACCAGTATAATGAACTTTGGAGAATCAGAAGGGAGAAGGTGGGAGGGGAGTGAGGGACCAAAATTACTTATTGGGTACAATGTATAATATTCAGGTGACAGGTACACTAAAAACCCTGACTTTATCGCTATACAATTCATCCATGTAACAAAAAACCACTTGTACTCCTTAAACCTACTGAAATGTTTAAAATAAATAATTAATATTTCATTAAAATACTATTTATCTTTACTACAGAGTTTTTTGGTGTCCCTGAAATTTTGTAGCAGAACTCTTGTTAACACACACACAGAGACACACACACATACACCCCTCTTATCAATGAAAATGTCATTAGAATTAATTATTCAGGAAAGAGATTAATCCTGGTACAAACATTGAGGCCTAGAGGTATAGAACATAGGGTAGAGGTGGACACTTTCTGGGGCACAGGGCCTGGACTCCAGGAAAGCAGAAATGCTTAGCGACTTTCTTGGTTAAGGAAACTAAGCAGAAAAGTACCACACAAGGGCCATCCCTCCACAGATGAGCCTGGTTTTGAATGTGAGCACATTGATAATAGCCATTAGATGGTCACCAAATCGTTCTTCTATGCCCTAATCCCTAAATCTTTGGTAAAGTTTTCTTTCTGTGAGAGACGAAAAACAAAACAAACAAAAAAAAGACACTTGCCAATGAGCTCACATTATTACCAAATTATGAACCCACTTCCTTACTTTAGTAAATGTCTTTTCTTTCACATAGCACAATTTACATCCTTCCCCCATGATAGCAATAGATTTATGAGTTTCATATCTTGACTACTTTTCTAACAGCATAAAGTGCTACCCACATAGTTGATTGGCATAGTTTTTATTTCTTGTTGAAACCTAATTTAATTCTTTATTGCTAATTTACAGTTTTCACTGGTGATAAAGAGAGAACGAGGGAATTTACTTGTGAGTATCAAAGCTCACAACATTATAGAAATAGCTAGTTGATGACAAAATGTCTCACTAGCTAGTCATGTAAACATAAATAATTGTTTTGTGAAGTATAGATAAAGGAATTGACATACTCTCATTGCCAATAGTGTGATGGTAAACATTTAACAACTAGCTCTCCTGGAAAAAAAAAAGCCTTAAATTTTTGTGTTTGCCAATTTCCATGGTGTAAATGCTCATGATTGATTTCAAGCTACCAACCCAACATCACTGAATGTGGAAAAGGAAAGAGTTGCACAGGAGCACACTATTATATGATGTTTAAACCATACAGGTAAAATGAACATAAATAATGAGTAAAGATGATTGTAAAATGTGGTAAAATAACTAGGTTGTGATGAGTTTTAAGTGCATGTTACCTCTTTTAAAAGAAATTTACTTAAATTCTAAGTTTATACAATTTAATTTTTAATAATGGCTTACAAAATTCCTCAAAAATGAACAATCAGCTCTACTGAGGCTGTGTGGTCCAGCTCCAGCACTACTCCTTACTAACTTTAATGAAAGGAGCTGGTTATGAGAAGACAGATATGAAGCATGAAATTCCTTTTTTATAGGAACAGCAGCAGATCTGAGAGATGGTGGCTGCCTGTTTTGAGGGAACAACAGAGACACTGAGAGACTCAAGAAAAGAAGATTTTCAGTGCAAGGGTACAAGATCGAAATACATTATCATGACTGTTATATCCTATGAACAATTCATAATGCTTTGATATGTCTAGCTTTGTGCTATACAAGTAGGGCCATGCTACTAAATCTGCTCTACTCCACTACTCTGCTGGGTAACTCTGTTTAGGAGATTGAAATGTTGTTTTTCCTTTGTAGGTTTATAAAAACCAAAGATCACACTCTGAACTGGAAAATGAGGGCTCATGATTAAAGATGGTTAGTCCCCTAAAATATAGTACACGGAATTGTTATATATAGAGTAACACCTCTGGGATCAAAGCTCCTTTTAGCAAAATAAGATTTGGCATGCTGTGATGAAAGAAAAATTCCTTTCTCTCCAGTCTTACATCAAAGTCAGAGTAATTTAGGAAATTATCTTTGTACTATCTCCACTTTAGATTTCTTCTAGGTAGACCATCTTTTGGATCCACATTCCCAGTATTTGGATCCGTTACGCAGGTTTGAAAGTGCTGTACTTAGGACGTGTGCAAATTCTAATTATTAGGAAGATACCCCTTCACAAGAGAGGCAAGACAGCCAGCTCCTAATGTGCTGCTCCAGAGTTCCAGCCCTTTTCATCTGGAGGAGATGGGGAATACAGGCTGGGAAATTGAGCCTTGAACCTGTAGCCATTTCCTATTTCTGATGACAAAGCATAATACTGTAACTTAAATTTTTCATGAATATAGTTCCTATACATTATTATTTTTTATTTATGTGTCATTTAATGAATTTCTATTCTTCAAGCAAATTATATTTTTAATGTTCTTCCATTCTTGCTAAAATCTACCAAAAAAAGCATTTTTAGTATAGGGTACTGGTTTTCCAATGATCCTCCTGATAGGAGATACTCTCCGAGCAGTTCCACTATGCTGTTGAGTTCTGAGTAAGATCTTATTTGATAAAAGGGTTTCCACAGCTCCAAACACAAGTTTAAAAACCACTGGTAAAAAAGAAAAGAGGCTGTACCTGTGCTACAGGACAAAAGGAAGAAAGAATTAATCTGGAAGCACTGGAAAGTCACTGTTGGAATTTAGACTATGATACAAGCCAGACAGTTTAAAGCTAAAAGAGATGTGGAGAAAAGCCCTCAATATTAAATTGAAGATTGTTGTCCTGATATCATTCTTACTCAAGCACTATTGATTTTTTAAAAATCAAGCTGTTTAAAAATGTTGTGTTAAGGATGAAACCATATGCAATGACAAATGGACTGCATAAACTGTCTTCACAGGGGCTTATCAAAGCCTTTCACATGGTGCTTGGATGGTTTGTTTTGATGGGCAGAATCTGAGTCATGCACCCTTATCTGGCTTCATTATTATGGATATGAACATGGTTCCTGAGACTCTCACAAAAGGAGATTTTTTAAAATGCAGTCTGATAAATTCTCC
This sequence comes from Cheirogaleus medius, assembly GCA_008086735.1. Taxonomy (NCBI): domain Eukaryota; kingdom Metazoa; phylum Chordata; class Mammalia; order Primates; family Cheirogaleidae; genus Cheirogaleus; species Cheirogaleus medius. The sequence continues at coordinate 53,224,950 of VBSM01003176.1, forward strand.
ATTCAATGAGAGCTGGAAAATGTTTTATTCTACTGTACTGTGGCTTAAAGACATCTGACCTGAGTTTCTGCAGAAAGTTGTTTTTGTAGAGAGAATCTTTAGGTTACAATCCTTACATATTACTCTTCTCCTTTCACTTTTACCTTCTCCAAACCAAGTTTAAGTGCTTATTTTTTTTTTAATTTTTCAACACTTAATAACCTAAAAGAACCTAGAATAAAAGACTGGAATTAGGAAAGAAAAAATTGAGAGATTTGCTAAACATCTGGAAAAAGCATTTCAGAGGAACATCCAGTTCACTTCATCACTATATTAATTCAGCTCAGCCCAACTCCCTTAGGAAGGAAAAAAAAAAGAGTAATCTTAGATCTGAATCCCCACAGCACCCCATTTTCTACTACAGATACTCCACTGTTTGTGCAATTGTCCTTTTCTGATTTTTCATAACTTAAAAGTTGAAAAGGATTTAATATTGTTTTAAAAAAAACTTTAGACCAGCTAAATTTAATACCATTTAATTGAGCAAAAATAATTTGTCAATCAGGCAGTCCCCTGAACCAGAATAGGTTCAGAGAGACTCTGGCACTGCAATGTGGTAAGAGAGGATTTATAGACAGAAGAAGGAACGCGACATACAGAAAACAGAAGTGAGGTACAGAATAGCTGGATAGGTTACAGCGTTTGCCTTATTTGAACATGGTTTGAATAGTTGGCTGCCCTTGACTGGTTGAAACTCGGTGATTGGTACAAGAGTAGGTTACAGTCTGCTTACACATCCAGTTAGGTTACCGTTCACTACATATGGAGAAACCTTTAGGCTGAAATTAAAATATGTAAGGAGGTAGCTTTAGGCTAAACTTATTTAACAACATGTAAGTCAGGAAAGAAGCCTGCCATTAGGGTCAGTGACATTAGGCTCTGAACTCACTAACAAAGGTATTTACTACAGGCTGGGCATTATGCTAAGATTACCTAGTTTACTTCTTATAAAAACTCCAAGGAAGGAAACCTTATTATCTCTACCATGTAGATTAGGATAGTGAGACTTAGAGGTATTAGGTGACTTACTCAAGGTTTTTAAGCTGGAAAATGTTAGAAAAAGGATACAAATCCAGATAGCCAGATCCCAGGGTCTGAGCACTTAACTGCCTCCTGAACCATAGTTGAATAAAATGAGTTAAAACGAAATGGTGGGGGGAGTGTGACTGCAAGAGCATGGCAATGCAGGGGGAAGTTGCAGGAGACAAAAAAAGATGGAGAACCATTGCTCTCTTCCTGGTAAGGGCTATTTTGAGCCTTGCTTCTTAGCACTCATCTAGGCACTAGACTACTTTTTGTTTCCATACATAATGCAAATTTTCTACATCTCTAAAATTTTACTATGTGCCTTATGTAATAATTTGTATAAGGTCAAATTTGCATAAGTCAAGTGTTGAGTAACCTAGTGAGCATTTGTACATCATTATACTGTAATTAAATAGAACAGGAAAGGAAAAAGATAGGTAGGATAGGGTTTTTATTTGGAGGCTAAGAAAGAAAGGATTATAGGAAATAACAAAGTGGAGATGGGTAGGAAAACAGAAATTATGAGGAAGGAATAGCCCTTGGAGAGAAGACGTTAACTCTTACCTGATTATAAGAATGCAAATGCATATGCTAGCACCAGTCATACTTGGTTCTTTCTCTCTCTCTCTCTCTCTCTCTTTTCTTCCTTCATTTCTTTCTTGGTGATTTTGTTATTAAACTCTTTCAGATTTTCAGGATCATAAACATGCTTAGTGTATTTCAAGTAATAGGATTTATTTATAAGATACTTAAAAAGAGTAAGGAAGGCAAAGAAGAAAAGAAAAAAGAAAAAAAAAAAAGTCCAGCAGCTAAACAACCAGGCCATGAGGATAACAGCCCTTTGCTCAAAAGTCAGATCTCAAGGAGAACTGGAACAGCCTTCAACCACCACATGGTAGCATCTCGTTATTTCACCCTCTCTTCATCCAGAGGCTTCCAGTGTGTCTCTCTGTCTTGGCTTCTTCTTCTCTTACCACCATTGATTCTCCTTATTCTCTTTTCTGCATCATGTCTTTTTCTCACTCTAGACTTCTGCTTTGTATGAATAGCTTTGTCTTCCTTCTGTTCGTATCACAGCTTTTGCCGAACCATCCAAGAAAGTTCCATTTATTAATTCTTTCATTCAAAGAATATTTAGCCTGGATTAGATGCCTCTCTTATAGGTCCCCTAGACACCATTTTATCCCCATATTGAATAACTTTTAGAAGCTCTGACTAATTTACAAAAAATTCTCTTAACTGTTCCCCACCCCATCTCAAAGTAAATGTGGACCCAACAGTCATTTTGTACATGATCCCACTACTCTATTAGAGCCACACTTGTCCCAAGATCATCCAATCAGCCTTTCTTTCCCAGTAATCCCTTTAGCCAAGAGAATGGGTTAGTTCTTGAAGTGACCAGGCCTTTAACTTTGTGTAACTTGGTTGCCCCTGTTCCTGACCTTTTCATATACTGTTATGTTTTGCTCAAACCCAAACAGACTCTACTCTTTCATTAGTTTTCATTAAAATATCTAGTCATCCCAGGAGTAATTTTAATTTCCTCTGCTATAAATGGGATGGAGGAGAAAGGAGCTCATTCAGTTTTTCTCTCCCTCTCCTTCCTTCATCTCTCTCCTGGGCCACACTAATTCTCCTCCTTGTTTTGTGCACAGCAGTTTAGAGTAATCATCCTCTGAGATTTGAGCATGCCCTGAGGGCTCACTCACTAAGCCAATCGGCTCAGCAAAGTATTACTTCCAAAAGTAGATATTCTTCATTAGGGGAATTCTGGTCAATATAATTGTCTTCTTCTCTGGACAGGTCTGTACTTAAAAGTTGTGACCAGCTTTACAACAGCACTCAGACTGAGGAGCAAGGAAATCAGTTTCGGAGAAAGATGAAGAGAAGCGGAGAAGAGAGTCAGAACATTTTCTGAGGAGCTAATGGCTCTCCAATCCCTGGTTCCTGTCTTCCCTAAATTCAGGCTGCTTTCCTCCTCTTGTGCTCTGTGAAGCTCCTCATTACCCAATACTTCCCTTTTTAACTTGGATTAGCTAGGCTATCTACTCATCACCCCCAAATCATAATTAATATATTCCCCTATCAGAAAAGTTTATTTTTTATTATCATTGCAATTTATCTTCTCTATGATCTCCACTTGAGCAAAAGTTTCTTAAGGGCAAAGACTGCATTTGTCTTACTCACTATTTTATTCTCAGTACTTAGCATGTTTCCCAGGGACTTAATAAATCTATTTTTAAAAACTGTAGAGTCTTTCAAAATATTGGCTGCCAGCTATATACCAAAGCACTGTGATTATAAAGATGGAGAACATAATCTTTTACCTCACATTGCTTACCATCTAGGTTACTCCCAAATCAATATAGTTCTACTTTAATTGTCCTTTGTATTAGTTAAGATTCTTTCAAGGAGCAGTGTTGGCTCAAGTGACCAAATCTCATAAGGAGCAGGGATAAAACTGGGCCTAGGGAACAGCTGGAACCAGCATTAAATGTCGTCAGGACTCTTCTCCCCACCTTGTGTCCATCTATAGGTTGACATCACATGTCAGACTCATCTCCTCCTGAGTATGGAACCGTAGCCACCAGCAGTTTCCAAGCTTACATTATTCCAGCTTTATCACTCAGGAGTTCATCACTTTTCATGGTTCCAGTTTGAAAGGAGAAGCCCTCCAATTGGCTCAGCTTATGTTACATATACTTCCCTGGACCCATTACTGTGGAAGGAAGGCACTAGGATTATTTGAATTTGGGTTTCACTTTCTATACCAGTCACCACAAGTAGGATCTGTAGGAAGATGACAGCTTCCAATCTTAGTCACATGGATGGGGTATGGCCAGAATGGGAATGGGTGTGTAAGTGTATTCTAAGGGCCATTCAGACTATATCGCTAGGCTACCTAAAGGGAAGCCATTTTGCTTCCAGTATGCTTTCTGCTTGTTCTGCCTTAAAAGTTTAGAATTAACCTGTTGTTTGCTTGCACAGCTGCCAGGCACAAGATTAGGAAACAATCTTGAGGTAAAACAGATAAAGACTCTGGAATAGGCCAACTGCAGACTGTTCATGACGAGATCTACGAGATGACTTATTGTTTACTGACTTGCACAAAGTTTTCTTTTACCCCTTTACCCATTCCCTTTCTAAGTTGCTCAGTAAGCATAGGAGATGAGATGGTCTTTGAGACAATGGTCCACCATCTCCTCAGGCTGCCTCTTCCTTCACAAATGCTTGTCTCTTGTGTTCTCTTCTTGGGTGGCGGGTAGCCAAACCTGCGTTCAGCAACAGGTGCTCTTCTAGGCAGACAATATAATAGCTGCATGTCCACTCCATCCCCTTAGTCTCACATTCATCAACTCTTTTGTTACATTAAGTAACAAATATTTATAAAATGCTCATTTAGAGCAAAGTATTGTGGTAGGCTTTTAAATTAAACTTTAAGATTTTGTGCATAAAAATTAATTTTTAAAAGGAAAACAAACATCTTCTCTTAATCCCTACAATAACAACCCAATCTTTCCTGAGTTTATTTTCCAGAGTTATAGCATAGTGAAACTTCAAGCACTGGTTTATTTGGACCATCTCAGTGCACATGAATCAGGTGATTTTATCTTTTGTTCCTATCCTTGCCATCTCTAATCTGTCAGGCAGTCCTGAATCTATACCATCAGGCTTGTTTGTTCTACTTCTCTACGCTTTTATCATGGTTCCATTAACTCACATCCGAGGATGTCAAGAGAATAAATAGCCCAATAAAACAAAAGAATATACTTCCAGACTTAAAAAGAAAGAAACATACAAGAAATACATAAATCATACTTTATGACAATAGCCCAGAAGGGTACATGGGAGGATCTTTGTGTTTCCTGTAGAAGAAAAGAAAAATGGAATTTCCATATTTTGCATCAACACATGACAGCTGTAGTTATTGTATACTGGATACCACAAAATGAGAGATAGGTGTCAGAAATAATTTTGCCTGAAATAATCCCACTTCCATGGAGGATGGCAACACATTTTCTCTGGTGCTCTTCTTATGATCAGGGACAATTTAAATATGAGTCTAATCTACATTTTGTCAAAGAAATCCTTAATCATGAACAATTCCTTCTAATAAAACATGGTCCCTTACAACACAGGCTTTCATGCCAACTTCCTATCACTTGATGTCACACCTATATAATGGAGACTCATGTCTCAATGAACACTTCCCAGATAAACAGAAGGCACTTGTCTAAGAGTAATAAACACCAAGCATACAGGTTGCTAAGAGCTTAAATAAAGATAAATTTGTTAGTCTGACCCAAATGTTCTCTGGATCTCAAATTAATCTAATGTTATCTGACATTTGGCACTTTCTCTATCTAAACCAAAAAGACCACTCTTTGATCAGAGTCTCATTATTCTTTTTCAAGAAGTAATTGTTATTTTTTTTCTGGTGCTTACATACTGCTTCAGTAAGTAAGGGTACATTGTGATCTCCAAACACAGCACCCAAACTCAAGTAGAATATAATTCTGTCATGGTAAATGTTTCATTCTTGGAATTATTTGTTTTTTTTATGTTTGCCCTTAAATTTGTGGAAAT
>VBSM01003176.1:53230701-53243834 GCA_008086735.1 Cheirogaleus medius
CGCCAAAAAAAAAACCACACACTTTAAAGATCTCTTAATTTAAGCTCATAGTTTTACAGGTGAGGAAACTCAGACTCTAAGTCACTTCCCCCAGGTCACATAGATCTTAGCAACAACTTACACTAGAAAATAATTTTGTTTTACCTAATTATGAAGAAAATGAAACTATTTAAGTGTTCAAAATATGTTCTATACATTTTAATATGTTTAGTTACGACAAAGACAGTTTTTTATGTCAATAGAAAGCCAGACTCACAAGCAGCCAGCAAGATTACCTGCCAGCTTTTATAGATTTACAAGTTAGTAATTACCTTACCTTTCTAGGAAATAAAGATTCAGTATAGCAAGCTCTGAGGGGGAGAAAGCAACACAAAGTGGAAGAGAAACCACTGAGAAAATCCTCCCAGAGCAAGCTCTAAAATGTGGTTTATAACTCTTTGAAATCTGTCCTTTTCTGACCAAAGCCTATCTGCTATTGTCTGGAAGTGTGGGGTTTACAAACAGCAGCTTGCTGACAGCTAAGACTGTAACGAAAGCTTTCCCTCATCACTCCTAATGATCTGCCTGAAACAGGTGAGATGGGCTTGCAGTAGAACAGAAGAGACCACAGAAATCATGCTGCCTGTGCCTCAAACCCAGGAGTCTAGAGGGCTTTTTGATTGCTGCAAACCCTCCCTGGGGTACAAGTTTCCCTTGTTTAATATTTTGGCCAGCTGGTCAGTCCCTCTGCTTTGTAGTTCTGTCTACACTCACCACAAAATTATCATACGACTTTACAGATTTTCCCAAACATCTGCCCATTTTGTTTATTCAGAAGTGACAGCTCTCTAGCTGATTATATCTGACCTTCTGTTGGAGTCAAATGCTCTTAAGTGAATTTTTTTTATTTCTAACTTTTCCCTCTTAAGATAGTTTAATCATGCATTTATTTTACATCACAATGAAATTTAAATAAAAGGAAATTTACTAACTTTCCAATGCATTAAGTCCAGTGACAATGAAAAAGAATCAATTCTAGCTGCACAAACATCATGGATGAATTTCCCAGACATAATGTTGAGCAAAAAAAAAAGAGACACAAAAGAATGCATACAGAGTAATTGCATATTTATCAAGTTCAAAAGCAGCAAACCTAATCCATGGAGATACAGGTCAAATAGTAGTTGCTTTTGGAAGGGTATCAACTGTGCATGGGTATGAGGAGGTTGCTGGTGATGCCAAAAGATCTGTTTTGATCTCAGCAGTGGAGAAATGAATATGTATTTATATAAATTTTCACCTAGTTGTACACTTAAGATTTGTGTACTTTACCACATATAAATGTATATATAGTAATATTTTAATTTTATAAATTATAATAATATATTATACCATTACCTAAAAAATTTTTTTTTAAATATCTGGTGATGTGCTCCAGTCTCTGATTCATATAAGGAGCATTTCTCATGGCCACTATTCCTATAATTACAAATGTCTTTTTTAGGGTGCACAAAGTCTATAGTCCTACCCTTTGTTGGTAGGGGAGGCTCAGGTCTCTCCACCAGCCTGTTGGCTCCACTTTGGAGCAACTCCTGGCAAGATGCTCTGCAGGGAAGGTTGGCTCCCCATGTGCCTTCACTGAAGTCAGCTAGGTCTTCCAGTGTTTTCGCCTGGTCAGAGTCATCTTCCAGACATCCAGGTACCCACACATCTTTCTGGATATACCAAACATAACAAAAAGAACACTCAGAAATTGTCATTCAAATATTTTAAATACAACAGCATCATGATGGCAAGGAATACTATGGTGGATCCATAATCATCACAAAAGTAATATAAGAAACACAGGAGAGGGGTCCCAATGATTATAGCATGCTGACAAACCACTTACTTTCCTGGGTCCATGTTCTTTGTTGGCCCTTATCTAAGGTAGAATTTAAAAGACATAAGCACCTTTAAAACATTTTTACTTAACAATTCATCGCAGGCGGGGCGTGGTGGCTCCTGCCTGTAATCCTAGCACTTTGGTAAGGCCGAGGCTGGAGGATTGCTTGAGCTCACGAGTTCGAGACCAGCCTGAGCAAAAGCGAGACCTCCGTCTCTACTATAAACAGAAAGAAATTAGCCAAACAACTAAAAATAGAAAAAATTAGCCAGGCGCGGTGGCGCATGCCTGTAGTCCCAGCTACTTGGGAGGCTGAGGCAGGAGGATCACTTAAGCCCAGGAGTTTGAGGTTGCTGTGAGTTAGGCTGATGCCATGGCACTCTAGCCCAGACAATAGAGTGAGATTCTGTCTCAAAAAAAAAGAAAAAATTCATCGCAAGTTTTTGAAAATATTTCATTAAATTGTTAAAGTGTTATTTAAACATCTATTCTCCTTTTGTGCAATACTTGATGTTTTCAGGGTTTTTTTCGTATTTGGAAGAGTGAGTCTTCAGGCATGTAGCTTTTTTCATAGTTTTGGCACTGAGCCTGGTATATTCCCAGGGGCAGGATTACTAAATGGGAAGATGTATACAGCTCATGGAACGTGTAGTCAAATTTGCTTTAGAAAAGGATTGTACTGATATATAAGCTGCTAGCAACATGTAATTGTACCAGTATCACCAGTCTTGATGATACTGAATAAGTTTTTTTTAAAAAATGGCTTTTTTTTGAGTATTTATATACCACTCATATCCATCAGCAGTCATTCCTCATTTTCTCCTCCTTCCAGACCTTGCCAACCACTATTTACTTTCTGTCTCCATGGATCTGCTATTTTGCATATTTCATATAAATGGAATCATACAATATATAACCTTTTATGTCTGGCTTCTTTCACTGAGCCTAATATTTTCCAAGTTCATACATGTCATAGCACAAATTAGTACTTCATTCATTTTTATGGTCAAATAATATTCTATTATATGGATATAATACAGTTTGTTTATTGATTCATCAGTTGATGGACATTTGGACTGTTTCCACTTTGCTCTACTATAAGATAACGCTGCTATTAACATTTTTGTAAAAGGTTTTGTGGGGATATGTTTAAAATTCTGTTGGCTGTATAACTGGGAGTGGAATTTCTGGGTTATAGCAACTCTATGTTTAACTTCATGAAGAACTGCTGAACTGTTTTCCAAAACAGCTTCACTTTTTACATTACCACCAGCAATGTATGCGAGTTCCAATTTCTCCACATCCTTGTCAACATTTGCTGTCTGTCTTTTTTTTTTTTTTTTTTTGAGACAGAGTCTTACTTTGTTGTCCAGGCTAGGGTGAGTGCCGTGGCGTCAGCCTAGCTCACAGCAACCTCAAGCTCCTGGGCTCAAGCAATCCTTCTGCCTCAGCCTCCCGAGTAGCTGGGACTACAGGCATGCACCACAATGCCCGGCTAATTTTTTCTATATATTTTTAGTTGGCCAATTAATGTATTTCTATTTTTTAGTAGAGACGGGGTCTCGCTCTTGGCTCAGGCTGGTTTCGAACTCCTGACCTTGAGCTATCCACCCGCCTCGGCCTCCCAGAGTGCTAGGATTACAGGCGTGAGCCACCACGCCTGGCCGCTGTCTGTCTCTTTTGATTATAGCTATCCTTGTCCATGTAAAGTGGTATTTGATTTGATTATGGTTTAATTTACATTTCCCTCATGACTAATGATGTGCATCTTTCCATGTGCTTACATGCTTATTGGCCATTTGTATATCTTTTTGGGAGAAATGTCTATTGAAATCTTTGCTCATGTTTAATTGGGTTATTTGTCTTTTTATTGTCAGTTATAAGAGTGTCCTAAGTCTTTTGTCAGGGACTTAATGTATGATTTGCAAGTATTTTCTCCCATTTCTTGGGTTGCATTCTCACTTACTTGACAGTATCTTTTAAAGCACAAATGTTTTAAATTTTGACGGAATTCAATTTGTTTATTTTTTTCCTTTTATCATTTGTACTTTTGGCATCATATCTAAGAAACCATCACCCAACTCTAGGTCACAAACATTTATACCTATGTTTTCTTCTAACACTTTTATAGTTTAAGCTGTTACGCTTAGGTCTATGGACCATTTTGAGTTAATTTTTTGTGTGAAGTGGGGTCCAACTTCATTATTTTGCATGTGGATACACAGCACCATTTGTTGAAAAGACTATTCTTTTTGCCATTGAATTGTTTTGGCACTCTTATCAAAAATCAATTGACCCTAAGTATAAGGATTTATTTCTGGATTCTCAATTCAATTCCATTGATGTTTATTTCTATCCTTATACCAGTACCACATTGTCTTTATTAGGAAACTTTGAAATCAAAAATTGTATGTCCTCCAACTTTGTTTTTTTTCAAGAGTGTTTTTGCTATTCGGGGTCCCTTGAATTTCCACAGGAATTTTACAATCAGCTTGTCAATTTCTGCCCCAAAAAAGGCAGCTGAGATTTTTGATAGGTATTATGTTAAATAAATTTGGAGTATATTGCCATCTTGGCAATATTAAGTTCCCCAATCCATGAGCATGAATTGTCTTTCCATTTATTTAGGTCTTCTTTAATTTTTTTTCAAAAGTGTTTTCTGGTTTCTAGTGTACAAGGCTTCCATATCCTTTGTTAAATTTATTCCCAAGACTGGGTGCTGTGGCTCATGCCTGTAATCCTAGCACTCTGGGAGGCTGAGTCAGGAGGACCTCGAGCTCAGGAGTTAGAGACCAGCATGACCAAGAGTGAGATCCCGTCTCTATCAAAAAATAGAAAAATTAGTTAGGCATGGTGGTGCATGCCTGTAGTCCTAGCTACTCAGAAAGCTGAGCCAGGAGGACGGCTTGAGCTCAGAAGTTTGAGATTGCAGTGAGCTATGATGATGCCACTGTACTGCAGACAGGGTGACAGAGTGAGACTCTGTTTCAAAAAAAAAAAAAAAAAAAATTATTCCTAAGCATTTTATTCTTTGTGATACTATCATAAATGTAATTGCTTTGTTAATTTCATTTAGGAATTGTCATTATCTATAGAAATATAATTGATGTTTATATATTGATCTTATATCCTGCAACCATGAGAAGGAATTGCTAAATTCATTAGTTCTTGTAGTCTTTTTGTTCTTTAGATCTTACACATATAAATTGTGTCATCTGCAAATAAAGATAGTTTTACTTCTTCCTTTCCAAACTGAATGCCTTTTATTTCATTTTCTTGCCTAACTAATACCACTAGTACTATATCAAATAGAACTAGTGAGAGCAAATATTCTTCTTATTCTCAATCTTAGAAGGAAGCCATCCTATCTTTCACCATTAAGTTTGATGTTAGCTATGGATTTTTGTAGATGACTTTTATTAGGTTGGGGAAATTCCCTTCTATTTTTGGTTCATTAAATATTTTTCTCATGAAAGCATATTGTATTATCTTGATGCTTTTTCTGTGTCTGTTGAGATGATTTTGTGGTTAATTTTCCTTCATTCTATTCATGCGCTATATTATATTGATTGATTTTTGTATAATATGTTGAACTACCCATGCATTCCTAGGTTAAATCTACTTGGTCATGGTATATAATCTTTTTTTATATGTTGCTCGTTTGTTTTGCTAGTATTTTGTTGAGAATTTTTGCATCTGTATTCATAAGAGATATTGATCTGTAGTTTTCTTATAATATTTTTGTCTGTTTTTGGTATTAGGATGATACTGGCCTCATAAAATGAATTGGAAAGTGTTCCTTCCTCTTCTATTTTTTTGGAGAAGTCTGTGAAGGATTGATGTTAATTACTCTTAAACATTTGGTAGAATTCACCAGAATATCATTTATCTTGCACATTTAAATGGTGTAAGATATTAACACAATTATTTTAGCTTGTTTTTCTTTGATAACTAGCAAGGTTAAACATTTTCCCATATGTTTGCTTGCTAATTATCTTTGCTAGTATGTATTGTTTATTTAAGTCCTTTGCTCATTTTCATATCGGGATCTCAGTGTTTTTCTTATCAATTTTAATGAGCTCTTTAGAGTAGTAACCCTTAGACCATTGCATTCTAATACAGTAATTTTTTATTGTCCAGAAGTATTAATGTATTTTAGGCATAGAGAAAATAAGCCAGGTTTTAAAGACACTTCTGTTTACAATAATTTTCTCACAACATTTTCCTGTTGGCATACAAAATTATTCCATATTTCAGGGGAATAACAAGCAATCACAAAATTAATTAAAAATAAATTAACCAAGCACAGTGGTTAATTGGGAGGCCAAGGCAGGAGGATCATTTGAGGCCAGGAGTTCAAGATCAGCCTGGGCACCATAGCGAGACCCTATTTCTAAAGAAATTAATTAATTAATTAATATTCCTTGATGCCTAGACTGATTTTTAAAATTTATTTTCTTAAATATTTATTTGTTTTTATTTATTTTATTTATTTATTTTTTGAGACAGTGTCTCACTCTTTCCCCGGGGTAGAGTGCTGTGGTGTCAGCCTAGCTCACAGCAACCTCAAACTCCTGGGCTCAAGCAATCCTTCTGCCTCAGCCTTCCGGGTAGCTGGGACTACAGGCACTCACCACCATGCCCAGCTAATTTTTTACTATATATTTTTAGTTGACCAATTAATTTCTTTCTATTTTTGGTAGAAACGGTGTCTCGCTCTTGCTCAGGCTGGTTTCGAACTCCTGACCTCGAGCGATCCATCCGCCTCAGCCTCCCAGAGTGCTAGGATTACAAGCGTGAGCCACTGCGCCGGCCTTTATTTGTTTTTAACTACACCAAGCAAGGTATATATATATTAGGCATAATCAGATCCATAAGGTTTCATCCTTCCTCTGAGTTCTTGCTGATGGTTGCAGTTACTGAGTTTGACTTACTGAGTACTGTGTCTTAAAACTCAGTTCAACATCTAATTCAGCTTCCTCTGACTTTTTCATTTCAGAAAGATATCAAAATAGGAATCACAAATTTGGCCAGGTGCAGTGGCTCACGCCTGTAATCCTAGCACTCTGGGAGGCCAAGGCGGGCAGATCACTTGAGGTCAGGAGTTTGAAACCAGCCCAAGCAAGAGTGAGATCTCCATCTCTACTAAAAATAGAAAGAAATTAATTGGCCAACTAAAAATATATTTTAAAAAATTAGCCGGGCATGGTGGCACACGCTTGTAGTCCCAGCTACTCAGGAGGCTGAGGCAGAAGAATTGCTTGAACCCAGGAGTTTGAGGTTGCTGTGAGCTAGGCTGACGTCACGGCACTCTAGCCTGGGCAACAGAGAGAGACTCTGTTTCAAAAAAAAAAAAATAGGAATCACAAATTTAACAAATATGTATTTAATGTAATACATCCAAAAATTAATTTTGTTCACTATGCTAATAAAGAGCCAGTTTTGCAAGAAAGCACTTGAGGAGCCATCCATAGGGTCAAGCATTTGATTAAGAAGAGCAGCTGGCATAAGCTAAAATATCATTCCTCACAGGTCTATCAAAGTGCCTGTGCCTCCCCCATTAGAAATGTATTATTTGTGATTAGATCTGGAAAATTCCTGTTCCAGATATATTTCATGTGGGTTATTGTATGTGTAAGGGTGGGCGGATGTGAGTGTGTGAGTTTAAATGCAGGAAAAGTAAATAAAACACATAGAGGCCCAATGGTGGTTTTTTGCTAGCACAGATTAGAAATCAAATTACTCTGAAAGTCTGTCTCAAGAAAGTAATTTAAACTGGCTAGTGTACAATAGTTTTCTTGGGTCTTTGCACTGTCACTAGAAACAAAACTGCTATTTGTGTTAGGAGATTTTTATCTCCCAATCTCTTGACACATTGCATGGGTACTGCATGCAGTAATACAACTTCTTCCCATTCCAGAACTACAAAAATAATGTTTGTGCTGACTATATGGAGGGTATGGAAAAAAGTTTACTTTGTTTTAATCATGCTTGAGTTTTCCCTTCCTCTATTTTAGTCCACTTCTCCTGATCATAAATTGTCACCATTCCTATGCTTTACAAAGCATCCCCACAAAATACATATCCATATGTACAATTTAATACAGTATAGCTATCCCTAGAAGCCTGCTAGACAGTACATTAAATACAATTCTCTTTTTTCCCCCTAAGTTATCATTTTCATTCCATTTTTTGAACTAGATAAGGCTGCAGGCTCTTTGATTTGTACATGATCCTTGTACATGTTACCTAATCTCCTTGGGTCTCAGTTTTCCCATTCTTACTAGGCGGATAATTCTTTCCTTTCAAGGTTGTTGAGAGGGTCTGACAAACTTTTGCTCTTATTAACCTGCACCTGTGAGGGTCCTTCCTGATAGTTCAATGAATATAACATGCCTAATCTCTTCAATCATAGCTGAGTCTCTTCAATTATAGCTGGAAGATTGGGAAATGGGAAGAAGTTAAAACTGTTTCTTATATTCTTTCCCACTATTATATCCTCCATATATGTCTTCCATTATTATATCCTAAGTGTTTATATCAACACTTAGGTATATGCTTCCTTTTGAAGCAGAAAGATTTGTGAGCCACTTTGAAAACTTTTCTCCAACTTTATCACCATTTACATTTGACCTATTGCTAATGGAAATATTTTATCTTAAGCCCAGAGAAATGTACCCTTAATTCACCTTATTCACATAATAACTCAAATTGTGAAAGTATCTACAGTGCTGACTAAGTGTATCAACATTACAAATTATTGCAAGTAGGTCATCAGAACTTGAAATAGATAATATGCATTACTCTTAGCAGGAGCCCACAGAACACAGGCCAAGAGTTAAATTTGTTTTCATATAAACTAAAGGGTTCTATACAGCTGGAACCCATTCTACTAAGTGAAGTAGCTCAAGAATGGAAAAACAAGCACCACATGTACTCACCAGCAAATTAGTATTAACAGATCAACACCTAAGTGGACATATAGGAATAACATTTATTGGGTGTCAGGCGGTTGGGAGGGGGGTGGAGGGGATGGGTATATACAAACATAATGAGTGAGATGTGCAACATTTGGGAGATGGTCACGCTTGAGGCTATGCCTCGAGGGGGGAGGGGGGGCATGGGCAATATACATAACCGTAATATTTGTACCCCCATAATATGCTGAAATAAAAAAAAAAAACTAAAGGGTTCTAAGAGCCTTAATACAGGAAACTGTTTATGAACTCTTTACATCCAGTGACATGGACAAGTTTTAGTCATCTAAGGCAGCAGTTCCCAACATTTTTGGCACCAGAGATCGGTTTCGTGGAAAACAATTTTTCCACGGATCAGTGAAGAGGTGGTGGGGGAGGATGGTTTTGGGATGATTCAAGTGCATTACATTTATTATTGCAGTCAAACCTCTCTGCTAATGATAATCTGTATTTGCAGCCACTCCCCAGCACTAGCATCACCGCCTCACTTCTACCTCAGATCATCAGACATTAGATTCTCAAAAAGAGCGTGCAACCTAGATCCCTCTCATGCACAGTTTATAGTAGGGTCTGTGTTCTTGTGAGAATCTAATGCAGGTGCTGATCTGACAGGAGGCAGAGCTTATGAGGTGATGCCAGCATTGGAAAGCGGCTGTAAATACAGACGAAGCTTCACTGGCTTGCCTGGAGCTCACCGCCTGCTGTGCAGCCCAGTTCCTAACAGGCCACAGATCCGTACCAGTCTGTGGCCTGGGCACTGGGGACCGCAGATCTAAGGAGTACATATTGGTGCTGTGAAGAAAGACAACTCTCTTATCACTATTAGCAAGAAAGCTTCTGATAAGAGTCAACATTGCATTCACAGTCTCTTTCTACAAGTGTGAGCCCTTCTCAGCACATCAGCAAGAGCAGAAAAATGAAGAGCAAATGAACACCTGAAAACAACTTGAAGAAAATGGAAGCACCTCATTTCTCACTATGGAATTTAACTGAACTTAAAAGTTTTTCCTAAATTTGGTACAAACTCATTTGGCAGCAAAAGCTGAACTGATATAAGGCTGTTTAAAGACTTTATTTATCCTACTTAGTATGAATATTCATTCATTTCTCTGCAGAAATAACAATGTGCTTGATTACAGGGCACAGACCTGTTGGGGATGTTATATATCAGTACATTACATAAGGTATATGCATTCAAGCACCTTCCTGAAAGCCAACAATTTCTGAATTCTAAAATATTTCTAGCCTTAAAGGTTTTTGATAAGAAAGTATGAATTTGTACTAGTTTTTCTACTTAGGTAATATGGAATTATTCTAGACACTTTTACTTTATATACCATACTTGGCCCATATTCCTGATCTTAATTTTTTCATCTATATCCATAAAATATAATATATCTCATCTTAACCAGAGTACTAGGTAGTTAATAATAGCTAAGCACTTTAAATGATAATTTATGTGTCTACATATATATATACATATAAGACATGTATTTATATGTATTCAAACACACATACAGAGCTCCTATGGTGAACATCTTGAATTTAGAAAACACAGTTTATAATTGATATTTTCATTCAGTGATCTGTTTTTCAAAGACAAACCTTTAAAGAAGAGCCCTGGCTGGCATCAGGTAAGAAGGAGTACCACTGAAATATTGTCTCTTTTTAAATAGTCTGTCTTCAGGAAGAGAACTCACAGATTTCTCTTCAAATTACTGAACATCTTAGAGAAGCCTGATATTCATACAGAAAATTAATTTATCAATATATTGTTTAAAGAGCTTATTTGTGGCATCTTTCTCTATGATGAGTTCTGCAAGCATTTCTTCTTGATTACGTTGCAGGAATAGCTTAGCTTTCTATTATGGTTCAAAGAGCTGCAATATATATTCTCTATATTCGATTTTGCATAATGGGATAATAATAATCACATCGAGTTGTTTTGAGAATTAAATAACACATTATATGTCAAGCCCAATGCATTCCACTTGGTACCACCATGCATTATTATCCCTAGTTTTCAGATGAGGCCAAGAAATTGTAGGTAGCTTGCCCAAGGTTACATGACTAAGAAACCAAAAACTGACACATTGATCTTACATTGTTGTCAGTGATTATTGTTCAATGTTCTTTCCATACCATCTCGCTATCTAAAATAAATGATGAGGCCAGGTGCAGGCTCATGCCTATAATCCCAGCATTTTGGGAGGCTGAGGTGGGAGGATCACTTGAGGCCAGGTGTTTGAGATCAGCCTGGGCAACACAGCAAGGCTCCATCTCTACATAAAATTAAAAAGGAAAATTAGCTGGGCATAGTGGCACGTGCCTGTAGTCCTAGCTACTCAGGAGGCTGAGCCAGGAGGATAGCTTGAGCCAGGGAGTTTGAGGTTGCAGTGAGCTATGATCATGCCACTGCACTCTTGCCCAGGTGACAGAGTAAGACCCTAACTCAAAAAAAGAAAAAAGAAAGAAAAGAAAAGAAAAGAAAAGAAAAGAAAAGAAAAGAAAAGAAAAGAAAAGAAAAGAAAAGAAAAGAAAAGAAAGAAAAGATTTTAGGCCGGGCATGGTGGCTCATGCCTGTAATCCTAGCACACTGGGTAGCCGAGGCGGGCAGATCCTTTGAGCTCAGGAGTTCGAGACCAGCCTGAGCAAGAGTGAGATCCTGTCTCTACTAAAAATAGAAAGAAATTAGCTGGACAACTAAAAATATAAATATATAAAAAATTAGCCAGGCATGGTGGTGCATGCCTGTAGTCCCAGCTACCCGGGAGGCTGAGGGAGTAGGATTGCTTGAGCTCAGGAGTTTGAGGTTGCTGTGAGCTAGGCTGATGCCAGGGAACTCTAGCCTGGGCAATAGAGTGAGACTCTGTCTCAAAAAAAAAAAAAGAAGTTTTTAAAATAAAATAAATAAAGGTACCTTTTACCATACCTTTTTATAAAATGGAAATTACTTTGTTGTTTTCACTAATTATTCAAATAATACCTGCTCATTATAAAAACAGTAGCACAGGTCTAAAATTGAATAGATATAGGCCAGTATCATGTCTCATGCCTATAATTCTAATATTTGAGGAGGCCAAGGTAAGAGGATCACTTGAGCTCAGGAGTTCAAAACCAGCCTGGGCAATATAATGAAACCCCATCTCTAAAATAAATAAATAAATACAAAAGAAAAACAGTACAAAAAAAATCACTCATCATCCAATAACCAAGAGAAAACCGTGTTTAAATAGGAATATAATCTTTTAGACATTTTTCTATGCATAAACACATGCAAATATAATATAACAATTGTTTTATAATGTGGATCTTTCATATAATAAGTTACAGATGTTTTCCATATCAATAAATATATATTTTATTTATGAATTTCAAAATATATACTAAGATTCACAAAACTGTACCTTTCTAAAATGCTATTTAATTTATTCTTAAGATCTACACCTTGTAGACATGTCAATCTGGCCAATTCATGGTAGACTCAGTCACTCCAGTGTTTTCCTGGTTACTCATGGTTTTGTAAGATTTTTTTCACTCTCTTTTCTTCCATTCATCTGGGATAATTTTTCAGTAAATGGACAAGGGCTAGGAATCATCTGGACAGCCAAAAGGACAGAGTTGGACCTACCCTTTGACCAATGGCCCCTACCCTTGCTACATCTGCTAAGAGGGCTGGAATCATTCCTTGCCTACTGGCTATCATATTCTACGTTCTCCAGCCTCCTTATTCTAAACACAAGGCCTCTTCAAGTCTGCCTACCAGTCCATTTGTGCCCTCTCAGGTGCTTAACCAACACCAAACTGAACTTGCCCTTGGAATCACCTGCTAACATATTTAACACAGTTACTGCTATTCTGCTTGGGGTACTATGTGATAGCAGGCTAAATAATGACTCCCAAAGATGGTCAAATTCTCATTCCCAGAACCAGTGAATATATTACTTTATATGGTAAAAGGGGTTTTGCAGATGTGAATATGCTAAAGATCTTCAAATGGAGAGATGATACTGGGTTTTCCTGGTGGGCCCAATGTAATCACAAGGACCCTTATAACAAGGAAGCAGGAGTATTAGAAAAGGAAAAGGTGTGATGATTATGCAGACAGAGAGAGCTTGGAAGATGCCATGTTGTTGGCTTTATAGATGAAAGAAGGAGTCATGAGCCAAGAGCCAAGGAATTCAGGCAACCTCTAGAAGCCAGGAAAGTCAAAGAACAGATTCTCCCCTAAAGACTTCAGAAAGAGGCTGGGCACGGTGGCTCACGCCTGTAATCCTAGCACTCTGGGAGGC
>VBSM01003176.1:53243934-53255571 GCA_008086735.1 Cheirogaleus medius
AAAAAAAAAGAATGTAGCTCTCTCGTTGATTTTAGCCCACTGAGACAGATTTTGAACTTCTGACCTCTAGCTCTGTAAGATAATAAATTTGAATCGTTTTAAATCACTAAGTTTATGGTAATTTGTTACAGCAGCAATAGGAAACTAATACACATACTGAACATGAAGTTTCTTTAAAAGGCCTGGGGTGTGAACCTGGGTTAATATCACTCTAATTTAATGCTGTTCATACAGACTTCCATCAACATTTTTAATAACTACAGAATATTCTATTACGTGGCTAGTCCAGAATTTATTTACCGAATTCCCTTTTGACTTTAAGTTGAAGCCAGTGCTCATTTACCATTCCAAAAATCCTATGGCCCTTAAGAATTATGCTAAATCTACTCTGCCTGTGCTCTATAAATGGAACAACAAAGCCTGGAAATCAGCACATCTGTTTACAACATGCTTCACTGAATATTTTAAGCCCATTCTTTTTTTTTTTTTTTGAGGCAGAGTCTTACTCTGTTGCCCCGGCTAGAGTGCTGTGGCGTCAGCCTAGCTCACAGCAACCTCAAACTCCTGGACTCAAGCAATCCTTCTGCCTCAGCCTCCCGAGTAGGTACTACAGGCATGCACCATCATGCCCAGCTAATTTTTTCTATGTATTTTTAGTTGGCCAATTAATTTCTTTCTATTTTTAGTAGAGACGGGGTCTCACTCTTGCTCAAGCTGGTTTCGAACTCCTGACCTTGAGCGATCCACCTGCCTCGGCCTCCCAGAGTCCTAGGATTACAGGCGTGAGCCACCGGGCCCAGCTGTTAAACCCATTCTTAAGACCTTCTGCTCAGAAATAAAGATTCTCTTCAAAATATTACTGCTCATCGACAATGCACCTAGTCACCCACACATTCTGATGGAGATGTACAAGGAGATTAATGTTGTTTTTCTATCTCCTAACACAACATCCATTCACTAGCCCATAGATCAATGAATAATTTCAACTTTCAAGTCTTATTACCTAAGAAATATATTTTGTAAGGCTATACCTTCCATAGGGATTCTTGTGATGGTTCTAGGCAAAGTAAATTGAAAAACTTCTGGAATGGATTCACCATTCTAGATGCCATTGTGATTCATGGGAGGAGGTCAAGATATCAACAATAACAGGAGTTTGGAAGAAGTTGATTCCAACCCTCATGGATGACTTTCAGGAGTTCAAGACTTCAGTAGTGGAAATAACTACAGATGTGGTGGAAAAAGCAGGAGAACTAGAATTAGAAGTGGAGACTGAAGATGTGACTGAATTGCTGAAATCGCATGATCAAACTTAAAGGTTGAAATGTTGCTTCTTACGGATGGGCAAAGAAAGTGGTTTCTTGAGATGGAATCTAATCCTGGTGAGAAGCTATGAACATTGTTGAAAGGACAACAAAGTATTTGGAATATTACATCAACTTAGTTAATAAAGCAGTAGCAGGGCTTGAGAGGATTGACTCCAGTTTTCAAACAAGTTCTACTGAGGGTAAAATACTATCAAACAGCATCACATGCTATAGAGAAATCTTTCGTGAAAGGAAGAGCCAATTAATGTGGCAAACTTCATTATTGTCTGATTTTAAGAAATTGCAGCAGCCACCTCAATCTTCAGCAATCACCACCCTAATCAGTCAGCAGCCATCAACATTGAGGTGAGACTCTTCACCAGCAAAAAGATTAGGACTTGCTGATGACTTAGCTAATCATTAGCATTTTTAAGAAATAAAGTATTTTTAAATTAAGGTACGTACATTTTTTTTTAGACATAATGCTATTTCACACTTAATAGACAGTATTTTTTTTTTTGAGACAACCTCAAACTCCTGGGCTCAAGCGATCCTCCTGCCTCAGTCTCCCGAGTAGCTGGTACTACAGGCACGCACCACCACGCCTGGCTAATTTTTCTATTTTTTTTATAGGGAAAGGGTCTTGCTCTTGCTCAGGCTGGTCTCAAACTCCTGACCTCAAACAATCCTCCTGCTTTGGCCTCCCAAAGTGCTAGGATTATAGGTGTGAGCTCTACGCCCAAACTCTTTATCCTCTTAATGGACCAAAAACATCAAACTGATATTTTAGTTTTTAAATCTCTGATTATTGGTCAGATTAATTATCTTTTTCTATGTTTACTGACCATTTCTATTTCTTCTGTACGTTCTCCAATCATATTCTCAGGCCATTTTTTCCGTGTTTGTCTTCAATGTATTAGCCTTTACATGCCATCGTCGTAACATCTTTTCACATGCTTGTCACTTTTCATTTTTTAATTTTTCTATTTATTTTACTTTAATAGTTTCTCTGTCCCATGAGGTTGTCAAGTATGTCAATCACTGCTTTAAATTTTCTGATTCAGGTATTACTTCAGCTTTTAATTTTGGTGCTGTGCATGATTTGCAAAATGTGATATCCAAATGTTTGGATTAAGAAGGACAGTTTTAAAAAAAACTTTTCAGTGACACATGTAAACAGGCTTTATTTCATAATAAATAAATAAATAAATGTACTTTATTTACTTGAAGATTCAGGGTCTTTAAAAGCTGTCAAGCATACCTGAATAGCTTTCCAAAGTTATACAATGGTGTTTTATAGCAGCATGTCTCCACAAAACACACTCTTTTAATGTTTCTGGTTCAACTAATGAATTATGTTTCACATTTGGCATTTTGTCTTCAACAAACTAATAGACTCTCCAGAACCTATTCACCTGAGATTTCACTTTCTGCCATGCCTGTCCTTTTCAGGATTGTTTGAATTTTCAAGAGAATTCAGAACACTTAGTCTCTAGACAGTTTCTTTCAATGTAGCCCCTTGCTCTTCAGACATATGTGACAGGAGTCAAATCACTGTTGAACACACCAGAATTACCTCTGTGTCTGCTGAAAGGTTAGTGTGCTTTCTTAGGGTACACATCTTGAGTCTCTGAGGGAAATGTATCCTCTAAAGCAGCAGTCCCCAACCTTTTTGGCACCAGGGACCAGGTACATGGAAGACAATTTTGCTACAGACAGCAGGGTGGAGGGGGGTTGGGAAGCGGAGCTCAGGATGCAGAGCCGCTGTAAGTACAGATGAAGCTTTGCTCCCTTACCCACCACTCACCTCCTGCTGTGCGGCCCCGTTCCTAACAGGCCACCAACTTCACAGCCATCCTTGGCCCAGGGGTTGGGGACTGCAGCTCTAACGTAACCAGGGGGAAATGCTGGAACAGTGTTTATACTAAGCTACCAGATCCAACATTTTGACTAAAATAAACAGTTCATTCAGTTAGGCAATTAAACTGGGTGTTTAGCAAGCAGTTGTTTTATGAATTAATTAAATCAACCAGTGATTTGGTATTTCGTGAATATGAACTCTATTTTAGATTCTTTAAGACTTCTTGATATTTTATGTCTTTTCTTTAAATTCTTTTTAAAATTTTTAAATATTTAATTGGGAAATAAAAATTGTGTATATTGAAAGTATACAACATGACAGTTTGATACATGCGTACATTGTGTATTGATTACCATGTCAAATTTTTTTTTTTTTTTTCTCTTGAGACAGAGTCTCACTTTGTTGTCCAGGCTAGAGTGAGTGCCGTGGTGTCAGCCTAGCTCACAGCAGCCTCAATCTCCTGGGCTCAAGTGATCCTACTGCCTCAGCCTCCCGAGTAGCTGGGACTACAGGCATGCGCCACCATGCCTGGCTAATTTTTTCTGTATATTTTTAGTTGGTCAATTAATTTCTTTCTATTTTTAGTAGAGACAGGGTCTCGATCAGGCTGGTTTCGAACTCCTGACCTTGAGTGATCCGCCCACCTTGGCCTACCAGAGTGCTAGGATTACAGGCGTGAGCCACCACGCCCGGCCACCATGTCAAAATAATTAATGCATCCATCACCACCTATAGTTACCATTTGTGTGTGGCAGGGGTGCGAGGAGTGAGGACACTCAAAATCTGTTCTCTTACCAGTTTTCAAGTAAATGCAGTATTATTAACTACAATCACTGTGCTGTACATCAGATCCCCAGAATTGATATTTATTTCAACACATTGGTACTCTGGAGTGTGTGTGCATGTATGTGTATGCATGTGCATGTGTGTGTTTGTCTTGGGGAGAGGTAGGTGTAAAGAGAGAAATCCATGCCATGTAATTGTTTTATAGATGAAAGTATTTTAACATGGGATTTTTTTTCAAACATCAGTACCTCTTTCCAAGACATTAAGAAACCATTAAGAATTAAGAAGCAATTCTCCAAATAAATATTATTATACTTATATTCCCAATAACTTAAATATTCCTACTTGAAATAGCTAAGTAAAAAGATACCATGGAATATTACACAGCCATTAAATAGAATGAGCATAAATTTAAAGATCATATTTGTTGGCTTTTTTCTCCTAATGTACTTTTACCAAGTGAAACTGACTTTATCTAACCGATACATATATTCAAGAATTGTTAAGCTATGAATGGAAGCAAAGCTAATGTATTTATTTTTTAAAATAATAACTTCTAGAGCAAAAAATTTTATGTCGACTATTTCTAAATGTCAGATAGCTGGAATGTTAGAAATCTTTAATCTGGTTTTGCTAAAATAGCTTAGTTAAAAGTTAAGACTGTAGGTACTAGGTTTTTCCCCAGATAAATTCAAGTAGCTTGTATGAAAAATATCTGATATGTTTTCATTTTATAATCTCTACTACAGACTCAGAAAGCTTTAATTCCTGTTGAGCACAGTCTATCTAAACCAAATTCATTTTTCTTCAACAAAAAGTTCAGGAAGACTGCACAAAAATATTATTAATGTTGAAATACCAAGCATTTTCTAGATAATTCTATTTAAAAGATACTTTTGAATGGGATTTTTTAAATCTTGATAATGTGTTGCTATTCATTTGTCCACAAACCATTTTTTCCTGATATATATAGTTTTTATCCTGTGGTGGTAAAACCGCTATTTTGCTAATAGTTAACAATATATCTCCCACATGGTCATTCCCTCTGCTTGGGTTCCTTGACCTTTTCCTTCAGCAGTGCAAAATTCTTTTCAACAAATGCTTTCTAAAGATATCCACCAGCTCTTAACAATTAAATTTGCAAGGAACCCAGGAAGCCCTCTGTCTAATTGCTTTTTATCTCTTACCAGCTGGTCATTTGTGGCTGCTGATTTATGTGTGTCCAGAATACCTAGCTTCCTTATCATGCTTGTTATCAACTGTTACTTTGGCAAGATCTTTGTTATTTCTAAATTGTACAATTTTCTTTTCATTTTTCTTGTTCAAGGGTGATTTTAAAACATCTTCAGTGGCGCAGGAATTTAAGAGATGTAATTAATTCCATGCTTGCCCTCATTTGCTAGCAAACTTATTTCTTTTTTGTGTATCTATTCCACCTGATGTATTTGTTAACACTCTACTGATTGGTGTTAATCCTTTCCATTATTAGAATATTTTGCTTACTTGCAAACACATATCTTTTCATCTAAAGTCTTGTTTCCTTATCCGATGTGTTTGCTTTGCTTCCAATTGTCACCTTCTCATTTCCCACACAGGTTTTACTTTTCAAAAATTCTTTTAGTGGTATGTACTAAGACCACTGTAGAGTTCTCTTCTTAAAGGAGTTCAAAGATATGCTGAGTTTTGATTAAAATCTTTTTTGGACTGAATACTTCCTCCGCACGACTTAATTTTAAAACATTTTTTCCTCTGAGCAGTTTTCACAAGTTATTATATAGTTAAGCCTGTATTATTATACTGGAGTAGATAATTTTCTATACCCATATTTGCTTTTATATCTATAATGTTCCACAAAATACTTATTTATATTTTATCAACAAAACATCTTTTAAGAATTCTTAAAAAGACTTAGACATTGTACTCTACCTCTTTTGCATCACTTACCAATCTAACATTTAAAATGAAGAACTAACTTAACGATATAGTGATTTATTCTGAGGATTATTTGGATCTTGGAGAGTTCTCTTTGTGCATGTCTACTTTCTTCTTACTTATCAGTAGATAACTCGAGGCAACTCATTGACATGGAAAAACACAAAATCTATTTTTAAAACATGTTTGAGTCTTGGCACTGCTAATTTACTAGCTATGACATTGAATGGATTACATAAGCATTCTGTGTCTAGTGTCTTTATCTATAAAATGGTAATACAAGAAATAATTTTGAAAATAATGTAAGACCATACCATTGGAAGAGCTATGTGAATTGTAACATACTCTCTAGACATTACTTTTTTTTAGACACTGTGAGGAGGATGCTCTGTGGCTAGCGTGTGCTCTGGTGCAGGCTTTGGAAATTGGAACAAAAGGCAAGTGGCAGGTAGGTGAGACATGCTCTTTATTGTTGGGGGGATACAGCAGTGGCAAAAAGCATGGCCGAGAACGTGGTGAGCGCTTATATATGGCTCTGAACAAGAGTGGCAACATGCCATGGGAAAGCGTGACCACATGGGTTCACACAGGAGATAACACCTTGGTTACATGAGAATGCTGACTCATGCCTCCCTGGAAGGCTAGCTAACTAGGGGGCCTGGCGGGAGGCTGGGAAAAAACACTGCAGCAGTCATCTTAGTTTGGCCTAAGAAACCTGTTGCCTATACAAATGCAATTTCCCTTACAGACACCCAAATCAGTTTAGTGAGTGAAAACAAGTATCTTTTTAATGGGTCCAAAGAGGGTTAATATATTAATTGCTGGTTTGTTAACCAATTTAAAAAATAGAGACATAATTCGTTGTGCTTTAGGATGCATGTGTAAAAAATAGATGTTGGTTCTATAACTGGAATACATCTAACCAGCAAATAAGATTAAAGCCAAATATTATTATCATAGATTGCTTTGCCCACATTGCAATTTTCCAATTTGTCCTGCGATGTCCCATGTTGTCAATCCAGGATTCATAAAGAAGCCGAATTCCACTCTGCTGTCACATGGATAGAGAGAAGTCCTGATCCCTCAGGTCCCAGTGTACAGGGTAGACATTATTTTTATTAAAACTCCCTCTTTGTTTATGTAGGGGATCAGAAAGTATAGTGTTAATTGATTTATAGGTAGAGGTTTGATCTGGGAAAAATATATAAACTAAAATACGATTAGGTGTACAAATTGAGTTTGGAGAAATGAGGGGAAAGAGGCCTTCTCATTCTTTTCTTGGAAGCTTTAAATTCTCTTTCCTCACTTTTCAGGGGTTAAAGTCAATTAAGAGAGCCCCTCTAATCTCTCCCACCATTCCTCTTTTCTACCCATCCTATCATCTCAGGACAGCTGTGACCTTGAATTGGAGGATACGGTCAGGTCACATTGACTTTGTAGGACAGTGTGTTATTATTACTACCCCCTGGAGCCTTTATAGACATTTTATACCTCTTCCCCATGAAATTTTAATACCATAGATTAGTGTATATCTGTTTAGGTAGTGTGGCCCTGAGAGTCACAAGCCATTGTAATAGCTAAGTTTTTTTTTTTTTTTTACCCTAAGTACCAGTTTTTGCTCTCTTAGAGGTAATATTGCACCAATTGAGGATTTGTGTAGAATTAATTCTTCAAGCTCATTCTCCTCCTGCTGTCCAATTTTATAATAAGGCTTCCCTTAGCTAAAGACAGCTAAAAGCCAGGAGGCAAGGGAGTTCACAGTCATAGGCTATGCACATTGGGCTTCCTAGGACACAGAGAAAGGGGAAGAGTGAATCTGGATGAGTGAATAGAAGATCTTAAAACAGACAATAAGCCAATAGCCAAGAAATACATTTGCTGTGTGTGTTGGTTCTGAAAATGGGCCAAGTCAAAATTCAGATTTGTTGATGCTCTAGAGGTGACAGAGCAGACAGAAATCAAAGCAATCATTATTGACAGCTGAATACAACACACAAATAGCCTTGGTTAGGCCAATTCAAGACCTAGATCTTCTTCCTAAATCTTAAATGCAGGAATCCTCAAACCTTGTGCCAGGATCAATGACACTCTACTGCTGGTGTCTTGATGGGTTGTTAGTTGAATACGGTTCTGCCAGGGATGTAGTCCAAAAGGATTGAGTAAAACATTTCATGTAACAGGAGAATAAATGAGGCCCAGGAAAAGTAATGTGAAAAAATTACAATTGTGTCTAAATCTCTAATATAACCCAGGGCTTTCCTGGTACATCACACTGTAGCATTACATTTCTCTTGCTGACCCAAATTTTCCCAGCTCTTTCCTGAAAGCTTCTACTTAGTTCTTTCCCATTTGAAAAGAGAATCCTCTCTGCACTTTCTTCCCTTAAAATTTTATAAGTAATATTAATAGTTGTAAACTTTTACACTGTGAAATCACACCTAGTAAATTGTTCTCAAGCATTCACATATTTGACTTTTTAACTTTTGACTAATTATGAATAACCCCAAATTTTCATGCCATAGAGTAGAGTCATGTATTAATTAACAATGGGTGTATGTTCTGATAAATGCTTCTTTAGGCTATTTTATCATTGTGTGAACCTCATAGATATACTTACACAAACCTGGATGGTATAGCCTACTATACACCTAGGCTATATGGTATAGCCTTTTGCTCCTAGCCTACCAATCTATATAGCATGTTACCATACTAAATGCTGTAGGCAATTGTAATGGCAAATATTTGTGTATCTAAACATGTCTAAATATAGAAAAGGTAATGTGATATACTACAATGTTATGATAGGTACAATGTCATCAGGCAATAGGAATTTTTCAGCTCCATTATAATCTTACGGAACCACTATCATATATAAGACCCATCGTTGACCCAAACATCATTATGTGGCACGTAATTGTAATTTGTAATTTTGCAGAGGGTGCTAGTTTTAGTTCTTTGTGTTACAAGGTAGCTGTCTCTTAAGCTAGTGAGTAAGGCTGGCTACCCATCCTGGCCACCCGTTCAAATCAACTTTGTGTTTAGTGACTTTTATTGCCATATACAAAGCAACTCATAATAAACACTTCGGGTTTAGTGACTCATGCGGTCATTTTATGGCAAGATTTATGCATCAAGGTGGTATTTAGGAAAAAGGGGATTTGCAAATGTACAGTAAAGGTCCATTATAGTTGAAAAACTAAATCTATAAAACATATAAGAATGAGATTTCTCACAAGATTTTAGTTTTGTCATCTTTTAGATGGCACATGACAGAGGTTGTTAAGAAATGCACAATTACAAAGAAAAAAAGGAGAGGAACTTAGTCATTATTTTCTTCCTGAGAAAGTCCTAGAACAAACTGAAAGTTTTCTCAATTTACCTAACACCCTTTAGAAGAGACACAAAATGAAACAAATGGTAATTTTTAAGAGCATAAATACAGACTCTGTTCTGCTTCAAATAAAATTACATATTCTCTTGTAAAAGAAAAGATGTCAGAGCTAGCACTAAAGAATGAATTCATGTTATTAAGAATTCACAATTAAAATATTAAAATTCTGACATTATAAAAATGCTCATAAACCCACAACCATCATTTGATGTCAAGATGATATTGTAGTCATTAAAAAATAATATTACCTAGAAATTCCATTCTGAACAAAGAAATTAGATTGAAGAATTTTATTAAATAAAATTAGCATTCCTAAAGATGTTTGAAGTGTACTTTGAGTAACTTGCATTTATTAGCAGTAAATATAAGCATTAAGTACACATTTAAACCTGGTGAACTACATTTACTTTCTCTTTATATCACATATTGAGTTCTTCAGTTTATAGGAAACACTAGCAAATTTATATTCAGAACAGCTTTCAATGTTTATGTGCATATCTAAACATGTTGAAGGTACATTTCTTAGCAATATGATACCTCAATAGGTACTATGTATAGTTAACTTAGCACTGTGGATGAATTGTATTCACCTATATGTTCATTATTAAAACATAGAACATGCTTATTTATTTTTGTCTAAATAGTGAAGCAATACTGGCAGATAGTCAATCCTTAAATGAAAGTCTGAACATATCCCTTAGCTTTACTTTACCTGGCATTAGAAGCAAGTATCAATTAGTGATCTGGTTTGTACAGAGTTAGAAATATGCAAGGTAACTGGAAATTACTAATACTAATCTATTTAATACACAAATGACTGTATAACAACAATAAAGGGACATTTTAAAAGTATTTTTCCCTATACTATAAAAAACAGGAAAAAATACCTTTTTCCTTTATGATGGAGAAAATGATATTCACTGCTTTACAGAGCAGAACATTTGGCTTTATCATCCTGCAAATGTGGAAACAAGGATTTATGAATGGTTTTGTTTTCAGATTTTAAGGGATAGTTAAATCTTGTATAACAAATTGTCATTTTTTATATACTCCAATAAACTGTTATATTCACTATCTTCATTACATAGGTTGATTCTCTAAGAAAACATATTTTGAAATCTCAAGGTTCATTGCAGTTCCACTGCAAATATCTTTAATTTAATCGGAAAAATCTTTCCTAACCATACCAAATGAATATTTTACACCTATTTTTAGTCCTAGTAATATACTGATTATTCCATTTAACTATGTGCCTTAATTTGTATATAACAGGTATGCTATAAAAATATTTTAGTTACTTATATAAGTGGAATGATCTAAGACATAGGATGTTCCGGCCCCAGCTATTTATTCCACCTCTATGATTAAGTATTAATGTTTCATGTTTCCTTTTTTCACTGATACCTACATTTAAAATATTCTTCCCTTCTCAGTCAAGTATACCTCCTCAACTTCTTCATAGCCTTTTTGAAGTCCTACTTCCCTTTCATAAACCTTTTCCATATAAGTAGAATTGGACAGTTGTCTTTTGCAGTAAATGGCAATGGATATTGATCCCTCCGGCAAGCAGAATGATGCCCCGCTCCAAGATGTCCATGTCCTAATACCTGGAACCTGTGAATATGTTACCCTACATGGGAAAAGAGTAGTAGGGGAGCAGATGGAATTAAGGTAGCTAATGAGCTGACCTTAAAATGGGGAGATTTTACCTTATTATTGAGGTAGGCCCAAGGTAATTACATGGGGCCTTAAAAACAGAAGAGGAAGGTTAAAGAGTTGGTCAGAGATGCAAAGATGGATGAAGAAGCAGGTGAACTTTGAAGTTCAAAAGTTCTTGACTTGCTGTTGCTGGACTTGAAGATGGAGGAAGAGGGCCTTGAGGCAGCCCTCAGTGACAGCCAGCAAGGAAATGGGAAACTCAGTCTATAACGGCAAAGAAATAAATTCTGCAAGAAACCTGGACGAGCATAGAAGTGAATTCTCCCCTACAGCCTCCAGACAGAAAAGCAGCCCTATTGACAGAGTGATTTTAGTCCAGTAAGACATATTTCAAACTTCTGACCTGCACAACTGTTAAGATAATACTTTTCATTTTAAAGCCCAGTTTGTGATAATTTGTTATGACAGCATGACAGCAATAAAAAACTAATAAAATCATATTCACTTCATACCAGTAATTTATTAATAAAAATATTTATCTCATAAGCATTCATTAACTACAGACAGGGTTGGTTCTTTTTCACTATGGCAAACTGGGCCAAGGATTTTTACTTCTTGCTGTTCCCAGAAATCTACTGAAATATTAGCAAAGAAGTAAATATGAGAATATATTTATGAAGCTATTTTATTTATTTATTTAG
>VBSM01003176.1:53258229-53288706 GCA_008086735.1 Cheirogaleus medius
AAAAAAAAAAAAAAAAAATCAAGATTGTTAAATAGTTAATTTTCAAAATGTTTAGCTTTTAATAAAACTGGCAGTTTACATTAGTTATTAGTCAATTCTCCATGTTACCTTTCTTATATAATGAAGGCAAAATGTTGATTCTACCTTTATCTTTTATCAGTTCTCTTATGTGTTATAAATTCCCCATTCAGCTCTTCCTAGAAATTAAACTTCATTCCTTTCTCTCTAAGGGTGTGGAAAGCCTCTTTCTATTCTTCAATAAACTTTCAATAGTGTATGGGCTATGGTGTTACCAGTGTACCCACATGTAAAAGAAAGAAAGCTCTGGAATATAGTTCAGAAAGCTGAATGAAAAAGGCGCAGAAATAAAATAGACTGGATACCTGAGTAGGTGATGGCTAGTGGGGAACCTCTAGAAAAGGGCTTGCCCTTTCTGTGAATGATAGCAACAAAAGGCTTGCCCTAAGATTCTTAAGAAGGTTATATTTGGTAAATTTTTAAAATTCCTTCTTGTTTTTCCCAAACCTTCAAAAGAGCTTTGTTTATCATTATAGAATGTCCATCTGTACTGATGGGAATTAACAGATCAAATTTTTACAAATAATGTTCACTGTCTCTACTTAGGAAAATCTGTTCTGGAAAAAAGTTATCTTTATGTAAAAACAGATATCTTTTCACCTGCCCTGTCATTTCTCCTTCAGCTTTCTCTCAACCATTCTATTTGTGGGTTTTACAGAAAAGGTTTGGAGCCAACCAGAATCACTGTGTAATTCATCTTTACGTATAAATTTGAAAACTATACTTCTCCCCTCAATTAATCATAAAATTATTTTATAGCCTGTTATTTTCAATTACATTAGAAAATATAAAAGAAACTAATATTATTGAATGTCTGTAATGTAGTATTAATCATCTCATTTAATCTTCACGACTGTGAGTTAGAAAGATTAAAAAACTACAACCAGTAGGGTGACAAGTCAAATCACGTGGTAATTTCAGTTTTGCCTGTTCAGGGTACTGTTCTATCTCATTTTATTGGTAAGAGCATGCCAATTTCCTTTGAGGAACTCCTCCCTCATTCCTTGTGGTTTGGACGTATAGGTCCATCCCATTATCTCAATGTGTACCTCCACCTCTCCCCTGCACATTTCCCCTTAATACAATGAGGCATTTCACTCAGGCCTGACTAGTCAGAGCCTTCTCTGAGATGTTATGTGTTTGAATTAGCAAAGAGGACTAACTAAACCCCTCTGCAGTAGAAGAGAATAAGAAAAACGTAGAGAAGAAAACAGAGAAAAGTGGATACGAGACATTTCAGGGAGAAAGAGAGAAGTGAAGTCCTGGTTGACTTGAATCTCTAGCAAGGCCAGATTTATGGACATGCAGCCTGTGTAGTAACACACAGTTTTGAACTTGGAAGGACTCCACACTAGGTTTCATGCTCTGCTATCTGGAAATGCTAAATAATTTTAGACAAGAAACCTTGCTTTTTAATTTTTCAAATTATGTAGCCAGTCATGATCACCAGTTCCATATCTAGTTCCTTCCATTGTGTGAACTTCCCAAGTATTTTTCTCAGTGATGTGAGAAAATAAAATGCCCCTCTATGCTTAAGCTAGTTTGAGTTAAAAATTTGTGACTTTGCAATGAAAGCAGTTCTGACAAATGCATCTCCAAACTGTACTTTCTATCAGTCCTAAGGTTGTGATATGATCAACCTCTGATTATCTGGGAAGGATAAATTATTCTCTTATGAATGATTTATGACAGAGTTCTAACACTAAATGTTGTTTTTCTGCCATCTGTCATGTTTTCAGCTAACTTCACAACATCAATTAGGTAGTCCATAGAATGAAAACTAATATTAACATTATCTTAAAAATATATATATCTTATATACTTAAAATATATTTTACTATAATATAAAATATGATATAAATGTTTAAAACATATTTGAAAATATATATTGCATATATATTTGTGTGTGTATATATAAATATATATTACATATAAAAATATATATACATGTCAGATATAATATCTATATAACATGTAGTAAACACATACCAGGGACAATGATAATTTATATTTTTAGATATAAATGTCCAGATTATAAAATGCTTTTATAAACAACATATTACTATAAAAAGTTCTTTATTTTTTTAGAGACAGAGTCTCACTTTGTTGCCCAGGCTAGAGTGAGTGCCGTGGCGTCAGCCTAGCTCACAGCAACCTCAATCTCCTGGGCTCAAGCGATCCTCCTGCCTCAGCCTCCCGAGTAGCTGGGACTACAGGCATGCGCCACCATGCCCAGCTAATTTTTTCTGTATATATTTTTAGTTGGTTGATTAATTTCTTTCTATTTTTAGTAGAGATGGGGTCTCTCTCAGGCTGGTTTCGAACTCCTGACCTTGAGCGATCCGCCCACCTCAGCCTCCCAGAGTGAAAAGTTCTTTATTTTGAAAAGAACTAATGAGCCATTGATAGCCAAACCATCTATCTAGAACTGGGTACATTTTCACATTTGCATATTTTGAAAATGAAATAAAACTATATCACACTGTCATATAAAAATATGATTCATCTACATTCGAAATTCAGTTTGTGGTATTGTTATCATATGTTAGCAAAGATATAGAAAAGTAGAGAAAAATCCATCTATGATCAACCAAAACACCTGAAGGGAATAGGTGCTGCTGTATCAAGATAGAACTCAAATATGGGAATGCTTCCCACTAGAAGAGTGAAGACTATGAGAGGACATGTTCAAACTGCCTTAAATCCTATGTTATTAATTAGATGGAAAGGATATGAACTTCAAATTTGGAAATATCAAAATGAAGTCCTGTGCTCTGAAATCTCAGTTTAGAAAGGTCAAAGTAGAAGTACTATATAATTAAAAAAAAAATTTGAGAGAATGTCTTAAGGACAGAGGAATGAATGGTTACTAAAGAAAACAGACTATGCCTGAACATTAGGTTTAATATATATTTGAAGGAAGCTAATACATGTTTCTGCAGGCTTGTGATTTTTTTTTTTTTTTTGGTGGGGCCTTTGGGAGGTGATTAGTACATAAAGGTAGAGCTCTCATAAATAGGATTAGTGCCCTTATAAAAGGGACCCCAGAGAATATCCTTGCCTCTTCCCCATATGAGGACACAGCAAGAAGACAGATGTCTATGAACTAGAAGAAGGCCCTTGCCAGACACCAGATCTGCCAGTACCCTGATCATACAATTCCCAGCCTGCAGAACTGTGAGAAATACATTTCTATTGTTTTTAAGTGTCCAGTTTATGCATTTTGTTATAGCAGCCCAAATGGACTAAGACAAGTTCCCTAGGTGTTCATCTCTCTAAAGGACTTCAACAGGGGCATGGTATACCATAATTTTCTTTTCAGTATCTTCAAGTGGTCTCCTCCTTTCTTCCTTTGCCAGTGTAGTTTGTCCTTGCTAAAGACCACTTTTCAGGGAAAAAGTAAGGTGCAACTCTTCTTTGTCACAGAGGATGTTTTATTTTGTTTATAACAGTTCACTCCCTCCTGTTAGTAAGAAGTGGAAATTAGGCTTAGGGAATCATATAACTGAGAGAGGTGAGAAATTGAGTTATAGGATGGCAAGACCTTAAAATGAATTCAGGATTTAGTAACCATCTGAAGGACAATGACAGATGGTAAGTTTAGAGGTGTACAAATATAATGGTAAGAGGTCAGATGAATTTCGATAGCAATTGCAAAAGAACTGTGTGATAGTTTTGAGGAATAAAGAAGAGAAGAGAAACCATATGGTGAGATGATAATTAGGTTCAAGCATTTGCCTTTAAGAAAAGGAAAATCCTGGAGACTTATTTATGAGACATAATCTGAAGTAAAGGAAAAGGTTTCTTGAAATTATATTATATTGAAAAGGAGAAGAAAGAGAGATGATATAGGTCTAAACTGAAGAACTGGGAGGGATTTTACAGTCAAATTAAAACTAGGGAAATGAAGAACATAAATACTGATATGCACAGATAGCAAGAGGGATACTTTCTGAGAAACGTGTAGTTAGGAAATTTCATCATCATATGAACATTGTAGAGTGTACTTAGACAAACCTGGATGGTATAGCCTACCACACACCTAGGCTATATGGCATAGCCTGTTGCTTCTAGGCTACAAACCTTTACAGCATGTTACTGTACTGAATACTGTATGCAGTTGTAACACAAAAGTAATTATTTCTGTATCTAAACATAGAAAAGGTACAATAAAAAATGGTATTATAATCTTATGGGACCATATATGCAGTCCATCATTGACTGAAACGTCATGTGTTGCATGACCCTACAGTAATTTATTTATTTATTTATTTATTTTTGAGACAAAGTCTCACTCTGTTGCCTGGGATAGAGTGCTGTCGTGTCAGCCTGGCTCACAACAACATCAAACTCCTGGGTTCAAGCGATCCTCCTGCCTTCGCCTCCCAAGTAGCTGGAACTACAGGCATGCGCCACCATGCCCGGCTACATTTTTGTATATATTTTTAGTTGTCCAGCTAATTTCTTTCTACATATTTTTAGTAGAGATGGGGTCTTGCTCTTGCTCAGGCTGGTCTCTAACTCCTGAGTTCAAATGATCCTCCCGCCTCGGCCTCCCAGAGTGCTAGGATTATAAGCATGAGCCACCAGGCCTGGCCTCTACGGTAATTTAAACAATACAGAACTATGAGTCAGGCTTCCTAATTATAAGAATAGCAGAACAATTACTGACAAATTGTGAACAGAGTTCCCCAAAAAAACTATTTATAAAAACTTATCAAAAACGTTTTGGCACTGAAAATAAACTGAGTGAATTCCTGACTTATTATTGGAATGCAGGTCTCTTCTTCATGCTCAGGAAGAAAAAGTAAACATCTTAAAGTGTAGAGAAAAATCTCTGCTGACTGTGGGAGACTGGCTAAATATATTATAAAACTTGCTAAACTCAGGGACCCCTCCTTTCCCTAGGCTAGACCCCAGTATTTTTCTGTTAACTTCAAAAGAAGGTAGAAGTTTCATGACATCAAGTAACTAGTCAAAAGGTTTTTCTGCTACCTGTTGTTTTTATTTATTTATAAATTTGCTTTAAGTGAGCAAAAATCTTTGCCATTGGACAAAATAGAAATCCATTTCTTTTTCAGAGTAGTTCTACAAATTCATTTTTGCAACAAAATAAACCACTATCCATCAAGACTGAGGAAAAAGGAATGCAGAGATTTAGGAATACCGTACTTGCTTCTCTTTACCTTTAGTATAAACAGGACTCTTCTCATAATGCTCCTGACAATTATGTTGCCTTAAGCAATAGGATGCTGGGGAGTGTGGGAACCTGACGCACCGGCCTTCAAGTTCTCCTCAAGGCGTTTCATCTTCTCAGCTCGGGCACGACGTTCTCCAAGAAACCACGCCAGGCCTAAGAGCGTGCTCTTCACCTGATTCTGGACACTGGGCCATCCGAAGACAGTGATTTCAACTTAAGTTCCAGGAGTTCACTATGTTCACCGTCAGTGGGGTCTGGCTCACCTGCTCCAGTTCTGGAATTATGGCTCGGTCTGGACCAAAAAGCAGGTCCACCTACAGTGCCTCCAGGTAGAACCCCACAGGGTCCCTCAGTTCCCGCACCGGAAACCACCAGAGCCGGATGCGCATCTGCGGCGGCGGAAGTGGTAACATAAGTAGTCTCTCCTGGGAGTGGGCCCGGGTCGGTTTGTCCCGCTGGGGCTCAGCAGCACCAGTGTCCTCCAGCATCCTGGGACCAGCAGCGCCAGAGCTCACTCGGAGCGGTGGGGCTTCCTCTATCTCTGCTACCTATTTTTTAGTCAACTGGTTTGTGGCAGTTTCTCCTGGAGAGGTTTCCCTTCCCCTCATTCTTTGGAGGTATTGAAGGGGTGTGACGTGAAGTGGCTGGATTTTAAAGCAGAGGAGTTGCATAGATGATCAGATATCCTTTTCAGAGAGAGCAGTGTGGCAGCAGCCTGCAGAATGCCTTAGAGGGATCAGAGTGTAGCCCAAGGAAGCAGTTAGAGGCCGGCTCAGCCATCCGTGTCAGCAGGGGCAGAGCCTGTTCTGAGGCAGGGCAGTGGTGCGGAGAGAATGGATTTGAGTGGTTTTAAAGGATGAGGAATTGACAGGATTTAGAGACTGGATGTGAAATGGAGCAGGTTTCTGCTTAGGTAACTGGGCAGGCTGTGTTGCTATTCAGTGAGGTGGGTTTATTGGGTGAGGCAGGTGTAGGGAGAAAGATGCTGAGTTCACTTTTGTAATGTGTTAGATTTTAGGTGTCCGTGGGATAGTCTCATTTTTTTTTTCTCCTTTCAGTTTCTGACCACCAAACTTCTGATGAATATTTTTCTTTATATAGATTAATATACTCGTGAAGTCAAAGTTACCGGTCCTTTAATTCAGAAAACGAACAAAAAATAACCTTCTTCCCATTGTGTTAATTTTATTGGTTTACTTCTCGGAGGAGCAAACTATTGCATTTTTCCTTTCTAGATTTTGGGGCTAGTGCTCTCTGTTCACCCTGTACCATCTTGAATTAGGTGTAATTTGTCAAAGAGAGGGGAAAAAATCAAAGAGAACTTTAAGGATTTCTGCCTAGAATACAAAAGAATAGTGTTGATGCTGGCAAACATTGGCAGTTGGGAGGAGAAGTTGATAGTGGTGGGATTGTGAGAGGTTGTTTTTTATGTTTAGATTGGGAATATCCAAATAGAATTCTAATTTCATAGAATGTCAGACTAGATGGAACTTTCAAGGTGGCAAAAAAAAGAAAACATTCATTGAGCATGTATAAATAATATGTACCAAGCACTTTGCTAGAAGCCTTTCATATATTACCTCAATTAATCTTGGTAATATGCTTGTAAATTGTTTCTCCTGTTTTATAAATGGAAATAGAGATTCTCAGAGGATAATTAAGTAGCTCAAAGTCGCTCAGTTATTTAGTGGATTATTTAGAGTATTTAGAGTATGGAAGAATGATATTACCCTTGGTACCCCACACTAAGATTATGAAAATTGATTTTGGGGGGCAAAGAAATAGTCCCTTTTTATGTATAAAGCACTGATGTACATACAGTACATAAACAGACATATAGTATATCTAAGATATTAAAATTCATGGGGGAGATGATTTGGGAAAAATGTCTAAAAGATTTTTTGGAGGGGTGATAAAAAATTAAAAGTTAAGGAACACTGATTTATATCCCATTTCATTTAATAAAGCTTTCATTCTTTTTTTCTTTTTTGCAGAATCCTTTTTTTTGTTTCACATATATCTCATGTTGCACATACAACAGGTAAAAGCAGTGTTGGTTTAAATGTCCTGGAGACAGGGCCCAGAATCATATCATCTGGGATGCCTTTTCCCTCACATTCTGCAGTGGTTCTTGAAGTACTAGTGTGAAATCTTAGAGCTCTGAGCATCTTATTTTGAATGTCTGAGGAACACAATTTAACCTATGCACTTTGCAGATGAGTAAACTGAGGCAGTTTAATGTGTACGCATTAACTCCTCCAGTCACTTTATTATTTGGAAGTCACCCACATAGTGGAACTGAACCAAGCTTTCTGCCTTAAAGCATAC
Organism: Cheirogaleus medius; assembly: GCA_008086735.1. Lineage (NCBI taxonomy): Eukaryota > Metazoa > Chordata > Mammalia > Primates > Cheirogaleidae > Cheirogaleus > Cheirogaleus medius. Next base: position 53,265,836 of record VBSM01003176.1, read on the forward strand.
TACATAAAGAGGCACACCATCACACCAGCACAAAGAAAAACCCAAGCAGAGGTCAGGGAAAGAATGTTTAGAGAGATGATGAGAGACATAAATGAAGAAACAGTCTAAGAAGGATACTGTAATCAACAGCAGCAAATAGAAGATTAAAGACTGAGAATGAGGATCTGACAGTATAAAGTTCTCTGGTGACTTGTGACCATAGTGTCAGGACAGTGAGCAAGCACAGCTTGATTCCACATAAAACTGTAAGTATTTCAGACATCTAAGCAAAAAGGTAAGGATGCTAACTTTTCTAAGTATTGCAACTAATTATACATTACCCTTTCATGACCCAAATATAAACAACATGTTAATCAAAGAAAACTGAGTAAATAATTTTTAGTCTATTGTATTAAGACAGGTTAGGTTAAACAGAACACAAGGCAAATAATGCACACAATTGAATTCCTTAAGAAGAGACCTCAATAAAGATAGGCTTTATGCACATTTGATCTTAAGGAATGCCCAGAACACAGCAATTCACTTGAGGATAAAAAAAGAAAGCACATATGGTGATGCGATAGAGATATAGATGAAAGAAAAAGACAATTTGAAAATCTCTATTGGGCACCATAGAATTCTTATAGCTTATTACATTTATTTTTAGCTTTGAGTGACATAGTTACTATTTGCTATTGTCAGACAAATTATTTTCCAAGTGACTCAATAAATTATATTTAGGCTTTAGTAATTGTGCTTTAATATGAAGGAATTAAACTGTAATCTTACAACAGTCTTAATAATTACCTAATTCCTTTTTCCTACTTATTTAAATATTGGGAATGCGATCTGGTAGTGACATCTAACACTTTCAACTGAACCTTAGTTAAGTATATCACACTAATAGGAATATTCTGTTCTCCTTTAAACGGCTCTATCATCTACAAACATGGGCAGATTAATTTTCTAATCAAAACATTCTGGGAAACTATTAAGCATGACATTAAACTGTGTTATACTAATTACATTTCCTATGAAGAATTTCTATCTGAATTTAGAGCATAAGACCCTGGAGAAAACTTATCAGAGTACAAATTGCTTAAATGTATTTTAAGAAGAATAACATATCCATATAATTTAGCTTTTCATACATACCTTAAATCAACTCTGTTCTCCACAGTGATTCCTTATGGTGGCAAGATCTTCTTGACCTTGTTAAACAGATTAAAGAGAAAAGGTGTGGGTGTATAATATGTCAAAGGTAAGTACTCAGCTCCAGCATGAATAGTTACCCAAAATTAATATTTGCTTTTTATTAAAATACTACTCTCACTGAAGAAAAAGAAATAACCAACCAAACAAAAGCAATTGTGATACACCAATATATCTATATATAGATAGATATAAAAAATCATTTAGCAGGGATTAGAAAACATTTTCTATAAAGGGCTGGATAGCAAATATTTTAGGCCATGTGGTATCTGTTGCAACTACTTAACTTTACTGTTGTAGAGCAAAAGCAGCTATAGAAAGTATGTAAAGGAATGAGTGTAGCTGAATTCCAATAACATTTTCTTTACCAAAAACAGGTGGCAAATCAAAACCACTTTGCATCCACTAGGATGGCTACATTCAAAAAATCAGATAAAAAAATTTTTGTTGATGATATGGCAAAATTGGAATCCTCATATATTGCTGGTGGGAGTGCAAAATGGTGCAGCCACTTTGAAAACATCTGGCAGTTCCTCAAACATAAGGTTACAGTATGAGAGAGAAATTCCTCCCTTGTGTATTTTTTTTTTTTTTTTTTTTTGGATATAGGGTCTTGCTTTGTTGCCTGGGCTAGAGTGCATTGGCATCATCATAGCTGAGTAGCTGGGACTAGAGGTGCATGCCACCATGCTGGCTAATTTTTTAACTTTTTGTAGAGACAGGGTCTTGCTATGTTGCCTGGGCTGGTCTTGAACTCCTGGCCTCAAATATTCCTCCTACCTTGGCCTCCCAAAGTGCTGGGATTATAGATGTGAGCCACTGTTCCCAGCCTTCTCCTGTGTATTGACAGATTTTTCTTTCAACCAAATTTGAGTCAGGCTCCTCTGAGTCCTTTCTGACCAGATTCGACCTTGGGATTTCCAGCTCGGTCCTTCTCAAATCCAGATTCAGCAATTTTAACCAAGAAAGACAAGTATGTGGACAATGTGGAAGACACCATACCCTAATTTTGGTAGGGCAAGTGATACCGTTATATCTTGCCATTGAGGTTTTGAAATGAAGGTGCAAAGTCAGTGCTATTGGCCAGATAATTATTCTAATACCCTGTCATTAAGTACAAAATGCTGTAAGATTTGTGTACAGTGAAGTATACTTCCACTGTAGTCAGGTGGTAAAATAAAGGTGAAAGTAGTAAAGCTAAATCAATTAAGCTTTGAATTAGACTTGTAATTGAATGTTTCCTGACCACTGGGAAAGCATGTCTGATAAAGAACTGAATTTTTAGTTTAACCTGAAACTGGAAGAGTGAAATTGTAGTGGCTTTCCTTGTCTCTTTGCTTTGTGTCTCTGCGTTAATTTAAGGGAGAGAAGAGTAAGGGATGTAAGAAGAAAACATAGAAGAAAGTGAAAAGGCAAGGTAGAGGGGAGAGAATTTTTTTATTACTCAGAGTTGAAAAAAATAAAGTCATCCTAAAAGGAAATTAATTATTTTATACTTCCTTAGACGGACTTAATAGCTCATTGTGGGCTCAATACCAATAAACCAAGAATTTGTGCAGGAATATAAAGAATTAAGGGACCTATCTCTAAAATTTCTATTTTGTTCTTAATTTGTACATTTTGTTAAAAATTTAATATGAAACATTTCCAACAAAGAAAATTATAGATAATAATAAAATAGACACCATTATACCCACCACTGACATTAAATACATGTTAACATTTTGCTAGATTTTCTTTAGATCTTTCCCTTTTAATAAATAAAACATTTATAGATATTTTAGTTTTAAAATTTCAGCTTTAGTTCCTTCCCACTTCTTCCTTTCCTCACTAGAAGCAGGTGAAGTTGTTGTGTGTATTTCCCTTGTGTTTTTACAGTGTTATTATATGCACATACATATATATAATATATATACACATATACATAGACATACATATATATACATATATATACACACATAAGTATATATGTGGTTTTGTTGGTATTATGCGGTTTATATATATTTTGCAACTTGATTTTTCTCTTTGAGATTTATCCATATGTAGGCCTAGTTATTTATTTTAAATGCAGTAGGGGATTCCATTGTGTAATAAACTTTCATGAATTTACTCTTTCCCTTACTTTGGTACAGTTAAATAGTTTACCCATTTTTGCTATTACAAAGTGTTCAAGGAATGTCTTTGTAAGTGTATTTTTAGGCTTCTCCAGGGAGACATCTAGACGTGGATTTGCTGGGTCATAGGTACTTGTACCTTCACCTTCCCTAGATATTACCAAAATGTTATCCAAAGTGGTTGTACCAGTTTTGCACTCCTACCATCTATGTAGGAATTCCTATACCCCTACATCTGGGCCAAAATTTGGTGACATAGGACTTCATAATATCTGCCAATTTAATAAGGGTAAAATGATATCTCATTTAAAAATTGATTTAAAAGGTATGAATGCCTTCCCTTAACTTTCCACAACTTTCTCATATAGTCATTAAGGGTGAACCCTCAATGAAGATTCACTAAGTGAAGGATGGCATTAGTAATTGGATGTTGAGACTAAACAGAAATGATAAAGGAAAAGAAAGTATTCCTGATTGCCAAGCTTTTCCAGGCATGCCTTTTCTTACCTTCAACTTTGTCCCAGCCCAGCACACTGAGCCCTGGCACAAAGTAGAATTTCCAAAATTAATGACCCATTGGGCTATATCCAAAACTGTTGACCCAGTGGGCTACATAATTGTTATCAGGTGATCAGAATGAGGGTTGGTGCATGCTGTTGTGAGGTGTAAATAATGACACAAGTTTAAATAAGGAATATAAAATGTTCTATGAAACATGTAAAACTTTGACGGATGTGGTGGCACACACTGGTAGTCCTAACTACTTAGAAGGCTGGGGCAGGAGGATTGTTTGAGTCCAGGAGTTCGAGGCTACGGTGTGCTATGATTGCACCATTGCACTCCAGCCTGGGTTGCAAAGTGAAACCCTGTCTCAAACAAATAAACAAACAAAAACAAAAATGTAAAACTTATACAAAGATATTGTTTTCACTGGTGTCTTGAAGTTCCAATGAATTTCTATGAGAAAAAATTCAGATTGCTCTATGTAAGCTTGAAAATTAACTATAATAGCTCCAACTTATTTATATATTTAGTACCTGCTATGTGACGTGAGAAAGAAAAAAGCAGCCCTTGACATCAGGAAACTAGTTTGATACTTCCAAGTAGGCCTAAGTGTTTTTAGAAACTGGCCTGATATGCACAGCTAGGCCATGTTGTTCTCCTAATGGGCAGTATCTCACTGAATACCAATATCAGACAAGGTCACTCTGTGACCATGATGAAGTGAGACAAAGCAAGACCATTTCCAAATTTTGCTTAGTCAGGGACAACAAAAAGGTCAGTGTACAAATCACAAAATACCAATATTAAATAAATTAATGAGAAGCCATTATGGATCAGGTTAGTTTTGGACTAAGTTCCTACACTAGGCCTCAGCATATAATCAAACTACACTCTGAAATGGGCCAGTTTTTCCAACAACAACAACAAAGGACATTCATAGCAACCAATCAGAAGGGGACAAATTTACTTAATCTGGCATGACAAGAATGTTCCCTCTGTTTTAACCCTATAAGGAAAATAACTTTGAAACAACTGTTTTACTTTTCATTCCTTATTTCTGCTCCCTCCAGCCACTTTCTGCCTATAAAGCTAGCCTCTTCTGCTCAGCTCAGGGATTCTAGAGTCACAAATAAAAGTCAATTATATTACTTAAACTATTAATAGATTTTAATTTTGTCTTTTGACAGTAAACATCTCCATTTTTTCCTGATGATATGGATGACTAATGCCTCTGTCAGTTACAGCTTTAGCTTTGCTCTTTATCTTGCTACCCTCCTAGATAAGATAAAGATACTCAATCACTGAATAGTCCCTACTCCCTGACACCACCTAATCTTGAGCAACCTTTCCCACCCTGTTGCATGAAGTCTTCCCCAAATCACATAACCAAAGCTCAAGTTCTTTAAGAGCTTTCTAACATCCTATTTCTAAGATACCCCATGGTTCCCCAAAACACTGGTTCTGGCTTCCTGTAATAAACTCAACTTGTTCAGCTACAGGTATTTCTCCTGGTGGTCTTTGGCTGGAGAGCACTGATAGTTTATATATGCTATTTCCCTTAAGCCTGAAAATACCCCTATTTGGTAGGTATTACTATTAATATTAATATAATTGTCCCTCTTTTGTAGATTGAAGTAGCAAAGAAAGTTAAACATCATCTCCAAAATCAAATAGATAGTAAATCACAGGAATAAAATTTATATCTGGGTCCAACTGTCATCAAGACGTAAGACAAAGGAGCATAAGGAAATACTTGTGTTAGGTTGCAGTCTGAAATGTTGGTTCTTGGTGCGCTCATGGCCAAATAGTGACCAAAGTAAGGCAAGTACGCAAATGAGCTTTATTGCAGACAGAAAGATATTGAGGACAGAAAGATAGGATTACAGAGCAAGAACAAGATACTGGTTTACAGAGCAAGAGAAATATGCCACAGATGACTGGTCCCATTACCATAGCAAAAGAGAGAGAAAGAAAAAAAAGGGCCTGGTTATGGTCTGGGTCTGGTTTTACAGTGTCTGGATTGGGCCCTCCCTTGTGGCTCAGATGTTACCATGGAATCAATTTGATTGGTCAGTTGGGAGTTATATGACCTGAGTCTTACTGTGCATGCCGATTTCCCATGATCCTCCCTGAACCTCCATTGAGGTGGTGAACTGCAACAGCACCTACTTCTGTCAGTAGTGTTAGGCTGAATTCAGAAGCCAGTGGAAAATTCCTTGGGGGCTTGACTTTTAGACCTTCAACCCTCCCCACCTTTGGGGCCCTTGAATTTACATTAACAGCCAAAACATGTTATCCTGCAAGGTATTTCTGGTTTATGCAAGATAGCCTCACATTCCCTTTGCTGGGGAGGGGAAGCTGCCCAAATCTGCCCATAAAAGCCTTGAACACTCGCCCATGTTGGGCTCTGGCCATCTGTATGCAGATGTTAAAATAAACTTTTCACCTATCCTGGCCTTGTGCATTCCTCCTTCAGTGTTTCTAACACCTAGGAGATCTGGAATCCCTATCTACCTAACACTTGTAGTTCTCCTGACCTTACTGTTCTCCTGGGAGTTTCCTTAAAGATTAGCTGCTCTTTGAGGACTGAAAGCGGTATAGAGTCTGGCACAGTAAAAACAAACACTAAAAAATAAAAAGCTGTAGCTTGAAGACGTCCTTGGGATAGGCCCATTTTCTGCACCTCTGTGCTAATCTCACAGTACCTAGTGTTCCTTGTATCTTTTACCAAAAACGATACTGCATATTTACCATAGTCTTGGCCCATACCACCTCCATATAGTTAGAGGATTGATACCTCAAAGAAATAGTTAAAAGGAAAAGTTGACTTTTAAAGGGGGAAAAAAGTACACTGATGTCAAAACTGCAAGGGGGTTTCGGTCTAGGTCCAATTGCTGTGGCACAAAGATCCTATTGTTGAGACAGCCAGTATTGCCAAGGAAGAAAGGAATTTTTAACAGGAACGTCTTGTCGGGAGAATGGGAGAAGTTGCTTCAAATCCACCTCTCCGACTAATGAGATCATGCATGGGCTTTTATAGAAGAGGCCAGTGCCTTTGGCTAGGAGCTAGGTGCATTGGTGAAAGATTTTCGGGGACGGCAACTGTTGGCCTTCAGAATCTCAGCTCCCCTGTCTTGCAGAAAAATCCACCATTTCTGGGAAACAACTCAAAGGGTCAAGTAGTTGAGAGGATTATATAGGAGTCACTGAAATTTGTTCGATGGGGGGCTGGTTACACTGACACGTGAGGAACCCGTGTTAGTCTTATAGGTTGACTGTGGGTATACACAGCAGACTCTTTTACATGGTTTCAGTTCATAGCTCCTCATGACATGACCCTGAAATTTATTCATCTCGATGCTCTTGACCTCTCTTGGCCTTGCTCCTGCGTGGAATGCCCTGCCACTCTTTTTTGCCTAGTGAAAATCTATGCATCCTTCCTTTTGCCTTTCCAGATATGCTCCTTCTGATTTATTCTCTCTCCTCTTTGTTCTTAAGGAACTTTTAAAAACTGCTATAACACTTGCCAATTGTGTAAGGGGTTGCTAACCACATTAGACTGTGAGCTCCTAAAGGGCGCGGTGGGCCCCTATGGCACCCCAACAAGTACTTAGGCATTCAGCAGGCGCTCAGTAACTACGTTGAGGAAGCCTCCTTTTGGAGCTTCGTGGGCGCTGTCGTTCCCTCCCAGCACCCCTTCAAGTAGAGACCCTAGAACTACTCTTCCCAGCGGCCATCGCATCGGGCCTCCCCAGACAGGCAAAGAGGGGGTCAGCAGATAATTTTACATTCCAGCGCTGCCCAAATGGTGGCTCGAAGCCAGTCTCGCCCGCTTGCCAGCTTGGCCGGAAGCTGTTCTCCAAATTCCAAATAAATCCAGGCAAACGCTTTCTTCGTTTCTTCCCAGCGTTTCTCCAAATCTGACCTCACCCTACGCCCTTAAGGTGAGCTGCCTGGACCGCCAGAAGGGTTGAGTGGCGAAATGGACAGACGGAACAGCCAATCACATTTCGGCACACCCGGAAGGGGCGGTTCCCTGGCGTGTCATTGACCCGGCGGCGCGCGATTGGCGAGTCAGGGACGGCCCGGGTGGCGGGAGTTTCGTATGTGTTGGCTGCGAACCCAGCTACAGCGGTTGGACTGGGCTGGGCTGACGGCGTGGGCGGCGAACCCGGGAAGGCAAACCCGCTGTGGATCCCTGACCCTCTAGGCTTGTGTCTTGCTCAGTGGCCGCCTTCTTTCCGCCCCCCGGAGTTGCGGGGAGAGATGGAGCGGCCCCGGCCCCGGTCGCGTCTGCACAACCAGGTCCACGGTTCCGCCGCCGGGGCCCCCTACCCTTCCTCCGGCTCGGTCCGCAGCTGCAGGGAAAGCAAGATGCCTCGCAGGAAGGGCCCCCAGCACCCTCCGCCGCCCGGTGGCCCCGAGGAGCCTGGGGAGAAACGCCCCAAGTTTGTAAGTGTCGCTTGGCTCTGTGGTGGGACAGCTTCCGCCCCGCCGAGGAGCTGACAGCCGAGGGTGGGCTCACAGGGACTGGGGAACTAAATTTTGTTCTAGTTATCCAGAGGTTCCCATCCTCATGGATCGACAGTGACAGGGTCCAATTCTGTTTGGATCCTGTGACAAATGCACTGATCTTTGTGTTGCCCCAAATTTCTTAAGGCTGATGGGAAAAGCAGTTCAAATATATATGTGTTGACGTCATCTAGGTAGACATTGCATTTTTAAAGTCGAACTTCTCCCTTCCCTTCTAGTGTAAGAGGGTATAAGACATGTCAAAGTGAACTTTTAGGTGATAGTATTTTTTTTTCTGCGTAATATTTTAATCCAATAAGAACTTTTTTTTTTTTGAAGCAGGGCCTAGCTCTGTCGCCCCAGCAGTGGCATCATCATAGCTCACAGCAACCTCAAACTCCTGGGCTCAAGAGATCCTCCTGCCTCAGCCTCCCGGGTAGCTGGGACTACAGGCACGCCAGCCTGGTTAATTTTTCTATTTTTTATAAGGATGAGGTCTCAGTCTTGACTCTGCGGCCCAATAACTTTTAAAGTAGATTTAAGAACTTTTAAGGTAGATATACTTTTCCAAGTTGAAACAGTTAGTTTTAAAACTTGGCGGGCTGTGTGGTCACTGCTAAAGAATGTTGTGTTTAGTTTGGAAAGAAGTCTAAATATTTGAAACTTGTTATTCTGGTTTGCTTTTTTTATTCACTTTAACACTCAAGAGAAGTGTTATGATTAGCACCTTGTAAGTCTTTTTGTTGGTATCAGCTAGTGAAAGAATAGGCAGTAATGATTGTTTTATTTGTTATATGCGTGTGTGTGTAAATACGTAACAGAAGGTTCATAGATTTGGGGTGAGTCCAACAGAATTGAAATTTAATATCGACCCCTCCATTTTACTTAGGAGTATGGAAAACATTGTTTTTAAGTGAGGGTACTAGTGTAAGTACTAGTACATTTGCCTTCTGTGGACAAGTAAAAAATGTAAGGAATTTAGGTTATGATTCACAAATTAAGGGAATACTAGTTTGTGAACCAGTTGCTAAGTATAACATTTAGTAAAAAATAATAGTTGAGTAAAACTGAGAGCAGAGCTAAGAGATATATCAGAATACTGAAAATGAGGAAAAGCATGGATTAATAATGCTAAATTAAGTATCAAAATGGTCATAGGAATAGTGACATTTTGCAGAAGGATTAAATATGGATTTGATGATTGTTATCTTGACAGATCTGAAGAATGAATGGGGTAGAGTTAACTTGGCGATAAAAGATTCTGCCTAATGTGAGAAGAATCCACTGGAGCAATGACTTTTCTTCCTTTTATAGTCTGCTGTCTGGGCTAATAATCTCATTCCGTTTTGTCTTAACTCCTGTGGTGTGATTTTCTGTGACTCATTCCAGGAAGGAGGTCATGAAAACAAGACCTAAATTAATATTTTGGTTTAGTTTCATTGAAGGATGTATCAGGTGATTTGGTTTCTAGTCTCTGGGCTGTTTTTCACTCTTATGTATGCCATATTGACCACCTCTGCATGCCATTTATTAAAAGGGTTACTGTAAAGATGAAATGACACAAAAAAAGATAATACTTTTAAGCTCTAAAGCTAATAAGCACATTAAAAATACTGTGTTTTTGGGTGGGGGTCTGATTTAAATCATGACTTTGTAATTAATTTAGGAGTAATTTGAACTCTTTGTAATCTTTGAAAATAATTTAGATTCTTGCTTACATCGTAATTTCTTTAAATATATCTTCCAGTTCACTAATTCTGTCATGAGCTATGTCTACTCTGCTGTTTAACTTTTTCTGAATATTTGATTATAGCAATTATTTTTTATTTTAATAAGTTCTGTTTGCTTTTTTTTCAAATCTACCTGGACATTTCTTTCTTTCCTTTTTTTTTGAGACAGAGTCTCTCTCAGTTGCCCGGACTAGAATGCCATGGTGTCAGCCTAGCTCACAGCAACCTCAAACTCGTGGGCTCAGGCTATCTTTCTGCCTCAGCCTCCCAAGTAGCTTGGACTATAGGCGTGTGCCACCATGCCCAGCTAATTTTTTCTGTTTTTAATAGAGATGAGGTCTCATTCTTGCTTAGGCTAGTCTCGAACTCCTGAGCTCAAGTGATCCTCTCACCTTAGCCTCCCAGAGTTCTAGGAATACAAGTGTGAGCCACCACACCAGGCCTACCTGGACATTCTTGATAGGCCCTTGTTTCTTTCTTTTTTTCAACATTTCCTACTTGGCTGTTCTTCTTCTTCTTCTTCTTTTTTTTTTTTGAGACAGGGTCTTGCTTTGTTGCCCAGGGATTGCAATGGCCTGATCATAGCTCATTGTAACCTCTAATTCCTGGGCTCAAGCAATGCTGCCTCAGTCTTCCAGGTAGCTGGGACTATAGGTGCATACCACTATGCCTGGCTAACTTTTTAAAAAAATATTTTGTAGAGTTGGCGTCTTGCTATGTTGCCCAGGCTGGTCTTCAATGGCTGGCCTCAAGCTATCCTCCCGTCTTGGCCGTTCAAAATGTTGGGATTACAGATGTGAGCTACCTCACCCAGCCTGTTCTTATTCTTTATTTGACAGTTCTAGTATATGCAACCTTTGGACTGTCTCCATTGATTCAAATTCATGGTGGCTTGCTCTCTCCACTGTGCTTGTTAATCTTTGTAATCATTGTTTTATCTTAACCTGTAGGATTCCAGAAGGCCTAAACTGGGGATGCTTTTTCTTGGGAGATAATTTGAGTTTGTTTCCACCAGGAGCCTGGGTATACTGCTGATTTGAAACCTCCGTTTTGAGCTGGGATTCTTATGAGGGGCTGGAGTTCTAGGCTCAGCTCTCTGTTCTTGGCCTAAGGCTCAGTATCCCAATCTCAGTGCTGCCTTCAGAGCAGCTCTTCTTAGTCTGCCTACCTCTCTCTGCTTTTGGTCCCATACCACTAACTCTTGTTTTGGGGATGGAGAGTGATTTTTGAGACCATTGCAGATCCCAACAATGCTTCAACAAGTGATAGAATCTGTAATTAAGTCTGCTGTACTGCCAGATGTCAAGTCAGTTCTTTGCTTTTTCTTGACTAGGATGAAGTGATGTTAGCCTAAATCTATTCAGGTCATCCAGTCATTATCTGAGCCTAACTGCTTTTGAGTAGAACAAGTATTGTATGTTGGTGATGTAATAGGGATAGGAATAATTTAGATGTTCAGTGTTTTGCACACTTTTAGAAAGATGCAAGCTGGTAGTAGATCTGGGTAGGAAGCTGGTCACTTGTTCTTATAGTTTAAGAAAGCAGGGGCTATGTTACCCACTGAAATTCTGTTTTACTTTGAGCTCTGATAAAGCAGACAAATAAATTCTTGTTTTCTACTGAATGTATAGTTTTTGGCTTTAAGTCATTTGTGAATGGCATAAAAAATTTTTGTAGCATAGAACCGCTCCCCATAGATAAATATAAATAGTAGAAATTAGTCTATTGTAATTGGCTGCACTATGAATCAACTACTTTTGGGCTGTTTGTAAACTAACGAACTACCAAGTTGGTTTCAGTAGAAAATATATTAAGCAGTGAGTATTAAGATGCTGGGGATAGCTGCTGGGGGATGGAATACAACTGGAGGAGGCTGAGAGGACAAGGTGGGTACCTGGGTGGAGACTTTGTGAAGGTAAGTTAGAATTCAGTGGGATTGTCAAACTTGGAACCTGTCCTAGGCCACACCGTCACTGCCTGGTCCTGAGTCCTTTTTCCCTTCTAGAAGAGAACAGTTCCTCTGTCCATTGTGAAAAGCTTTTTAGTGATGCCTCCTTCCTACTGCTCTTAGCAACAAACAGTATACCCAGTGGTGGCCACCAGATCCAGACTGAGAGTAGGACACGTGGCTTTTGGGAGAAATCTCTGTCTCTAGGATGTAGGTCAGTCTGTTGAAAGTCGGTCTGTAAATTGGTGTCAAAGCTGGTAGAGGAATTCTTTTTAATAGGAATATCCTTTAAAAGTTCTCATTGACTTTAGTGTAAATCTTTCATCTAATAGTTTCCATCAAATAGATTGCTAATTATTATTTATTTATGTCCTTGCAGTACTATCAGTTTTGGTTGTGAGAGATTTTTCACCCTGTCCATTAATATCTGTTATCTACTGTGTTGGACATTGTTAGTAATAACAGTTGACTTTTATGAGTGAGCCAAGCACTGTTCTAGGCACTTTATAAATATCAACTCTTTTGATACTTACAACACCCTATTATTAGCAAAGTATTATTTGTCCTGTGAGGAAACTAAAGTATACAGAAATTAAGCTGCCTAAGATTACACAGCTGCCAGTTGGTGAGGCTGGGATTTGAACCTAGGCAAGCTAGCGCCAGAGTAAACATCCTTAGTCATTCTCCTGAATTACTCTCCCAGAGAGAGCTTTAATCTTTGTTACTTCTTGGGAGTTTGAATCTTTATTGCTTCTTTTCTCATCCAGGAACCATTAGGAATAATTAATGATGCCTTTAATGAATATAGAATTAGTGATTTCCTGATTATAGACAGGTTGTGATGTGGGAGGAGTTATAAGGTCGGAGAATTTTTGTTTATTGTACAGATAGTAGGAGCTTGACTAGAGTTGAAACCAAAGGAGGCTCGATGACATTAGTGCATGCTTGCCTAATTGCATTGGGTTTATGTGGAGGTTGGTGATTTAGGCTGACTAACGATCCTCCAAAAGATAGCTACTCTTTAATCCCTGGAACCTGTGAATGTCACCTTATATGATAAAAAAAGACTTTACAGGTATGATTAAGTTAAGGATTTTAAAATGGGGAGATTATTCTGGATTATCAGGTTGGCCCCCAAATGCAAACACATGTGTCCTTATTTGACTACAGAAGAAGAGAGGGGGTGATGTGACTACAGAGGCAGGGATTGGTGATGCAGCCATCAGAAGCCGGAAGAGTTAAGGAACGGTTCTCCCCTAGAGCCTCCAGAAGGAAAGCAGCCCAGCTCACACCTTGATTTCCACCCAGTGAAACTGATTTGAGACTTCTAGCCTCCAGGAGTGAGAATGGATTTCTGTTTTAAGCCAAAAAATTTGTGGTAATTCGTTACAGCTGCTTTAGGAAACTAAGCATGTATAGCTGTGAGGATGACCATGTTGAAAGGTTGTAGGAGATCAGATTCATTTAAATCTTTCCTTTGTGGTATCCGTTTATTTTGGAAGGTTTGTAATTTGGAGGGATATAAGATAACCAAATTACAACCAAAAAATAACAACTGGAATGACAGCCAAAACCTTCATTCATTTTTTGGTCTGCTGTATCATTTTTATAGTTGCTGAGAAAGCTGAGAAAATATGGAGGTGAGGTGATTTTTGTATGCTTTTTTTTTTTTGAACTTATTCCTTCATTGAGTTAGCTTAAGTGCTGTTTTCATTGTCCCAGAGTTAAACTGTTAAGAATTGAGATAGTGCTCTTAGTCGAAAGCTTCAGGCACCTGAGTTTAATTCATGTCAAAATTCTACCTAACATATCAGACATTATAACCTTCAGAAAAAGGTAAAATCATTTTTTTTCAGGCTGCTTTTCCAAGAAATTGCTCTGTATTTTCCCAGACTTCCTTTCCTTTCTATCCCTCCTAATAAAAGAGAAAAAACCCCAGCTTTTTAAAAATAATATGATTTATCAAAAGAAACAATATATGTCAAGTGGCTTTTTGGGGGGGTACATTTAGCTGCTGAAAGTAGATACTATATTAAGTATTTAATACTCCTGGACCACTCCAGATCTTTGTGGGTAAAAAGGGGTGGAAATAGGGATGATTGTCTCAGATTTAGAGCAAGGCTTAATTGCTTTTTTCAAAGACTCATGTCTTTAATTATGAAGCAAGCAAACTGACATACATTTATTACACTGTGAAACCTTGCATCTCATCTAGTCTATCTTGTAGCAATTGCTTCTGAACAGATGTTACCTGAAACACCTTTGTGTAGTTGGTAGAATACTAAAATTTGTCATGCTTTTATTATTGTTGTCTTGAATTAACTCTACTTTATGGCATAACTTTATTGCTGTGTCCTAGAATCTTTATATATTTATTGCCTTATAAATTGGATTTAAAATTGGCTTTTTATGTAGAATGTAAATTAACATGTGTATAACTTGTTTATGCTTGCAGAATAATATGAGAAAAAACTGCTACGTATTACACTAATGTAATTGTCTTTAACTCAGCACATAGTATCCTCTAAACTAGGAATCAAATGAATGCCGAAGAATATGCTTACCATCACACTCTTTCTTGTTTATCCCAGAAACTAATTTGACTTTTAGATCTATAAAATATAGATTAAGCATAACCTTTTACTTCATGGGATATTAAGGATCAAAGCATGGGCTTTCTTTGAACAGAATCTACAAAGGTAACTTTTCTCTCAATAGCAGCAGGATGGCATTGAAATACCTTACCATTGAGAGTAATTTTTCTCAAATAGCAAATTGAATAGTCATTATTAACATAGGGGAGAATTTAAGAGTTATTAAATAAGTTAAGTTTTGGTGCTTAAACATTCCCTAGCTACTTGGTAAAAACGATTTGGAAATGCTTGCCCTAAATTTTATTCTTCAAAAGGCCCACTGATATTCTTTCTTGTAGTTTTTTGTAGAAGAGTTATTATGAATAACATTTGTGAGCAGTGACTTGTACCAGTCTTAGGGTTTGAAGCTATATGAACCTGAGCAATTACTTCCTCTGTCTCTGTACCTCCCTTTCCTCATGTATAAAATGAGGTTGTTGTGAAGATTAAAAGTTAATTTGTTATGGTCCTAGAATAGTACCTGGTTCATTGTAACCTCTATGTGAATATTTACAGGTTTTGTTGTTATCATTAGTAGTAATAGCAGTAGCACAATTTTTGTCTAGATTTTAGGGCATTGGGACATACACTGTATATTTGAATAACTTTCTTATACTGGAAAAATCTTATTTGAGCTAGGTTTTTTTCCTCATGGTGTGGCAGAGGTAGAGCCATTCTATTTTCCGTTCTTATCCTGGCATACAAGGTGACATTTGGGTTGACGCAGAGTTCTAATCTGTTGGCTGAATAGTGAGAGCAAGTTTCTGAAGCTTTCTGAGGGGTATGTTCTTTATTTGCAAAATAAGGCTCATGTGACTATGAAACTTGTATACAAATGAAACTTATAAAAAAGAAACCTCCAAAGGAAACAACCTCAAACTTAGGAAAAAAAAATATTGTGTTACTCCAGAATAGACTTGAATGATAATAAAAATAATTTTACTAATATATGTGCAGATATAAAACTAAGTATAACTCTTTATGCTTATAGCTCTTTTACAACTATAAAACTAAAATAGATTTACATATAAAATCCAAAACAAAACTATAAAACTAATAAAATTCAAATTAACAGCATTAATTTACTGTGATTGATGATGATGTTTTGCTGAAATTAAGTCATCATTATTGGATTTAATAGTGGAAAAATATGTGTATGTTTTGCCGTTTTTCTTTCTGTCGACTTCTTAGGTGGAAATGGAATTGCAGAGGCTGAGGAAGAGACATATAGATGATGAATCCAGAGACTCAGCCTCACACTGTTGGTAGAGGCCTGTCCTCAAACACCACCACTATCTTTCTCATAGGGTTTTAACTTGAGGCTGTGGGTGAAAAAGCAAACTGTTAAAAACCTGTTTGTGAAGAGAAAACAGCCACATGCAAACATTTTTTTTAGTAAATGGTATGAAACTATTGAAAAAGCCGAAAGAATCAGAACCAATACTACCAAATTCAATATTCATTTTTCTCTAGAAATTTAACTTTCCATAGTCGTGGGTGCATGGTTCCCTGAATAGTGTGATTTTGGAATTATTATATAAACAAGCTTTTGGAACCAAATTCTTCCTAAGTGGAGGAGCTTGTGAAAACCCATTTCATGATATTGCTTGGCCCTCACTGGGCACCATGCTGATCATAAATACAAATGCAAGTGTGGTCACCAAAATTGCCTGACAGAACTTGGTTTTTAGAGTGAGTCATTCAGAGTGTCCAGAATATGCTTACTTTACTTCTAATGTTTAAGATAATCTTGAAAAAATACAAGATTTAAAAAGTCATATAGAAATGGAGAGTTTGTAGAAGCACTCTGTAGACCATAGTTTTAGGAACCCAGAGATGAATTAAGTCAAGATGTTAGAAGAATACTTGAACCAGGCATAGGTTTTCCAATTCAGTCTTTTGTCTAGTGATGAGATAAAAATGATTGGTAAGTATTTATCAGTAGTGAAGGATGTATACAATGTGCTTCAAAGCACTTCTGATAGTTTTCTTGGGTAAACAAGAAACTCACAATCTTAAAAAAATATTCTCTTGTGTATTCATTTATCATACAAAAGAGGTATAGAACACTGTATTCTTACCAGTAAGTTTAAGAAATGAAATATCATAAATTCTATTGAAATGTCCATTTTCTCCCTTTTTATATATATCTCCTTATAATATTTGCTCTTCACTTTTCTTGAGGAGAGAGCGTATAGGGTTGTTTTTTTCTAATTTCAATTTTGATTTTCTGTTTAGGGTTCCAATTTATATGTATCTCTTTCACTAAAAGTAAATCTGTGGGTGGAATTAATACCCAGTAGCTTTCTAATCTCTCTACCTCTGAGTATTATGACAGATCTTAAATACTGGAATGGAGGGATCAGTGACTTAAGAATTTAATGTATCAAATAAGGACATTTGGTGTGTGAGGGACTTGGAATATACTGAATGAAGTAGCTGAGGTCCAAGTCAGACCTTCACAAATTAAAGATGGCTAAATACCTGTTTAGAGTACCATAGCTCTCTCTAAGGAGTTACAGTATAGCATTTCTTCAAGCCCTTAGTAAGATATATGGATTGTGAGATCCATAATATTGTATTTATTTGGTTAATTTTATTATGAAGTATCTTCCCAGGATGTGAGGAGTTTATCCCATAATCACTGCATTTTCCCAAGGTAGACTATGTATTTGGGTGTCATAAGATGAAACTTTGTAACATTAAGTTTTTAAATAAAAGATTTACAAATTGGTGACATTAATTATGGACTTTAAACTGTTTTTGTTTATTAAAACCTTTGATAGAATTCATTTCATAATGACAACTGCAATTCTTTTTAAATGAAAAATTTGACAGCCTGAGAAATGAACACGAAAAATGGAATGCATATAATGTGCATTCAGAAATTTAATGTGGCAGTTTCATTTCTTTATAAAAGGTGATGGTCTCCAATGAAAACCATGTTCTAACTTCACTCAGCCTCTCTTTGAGGGTATTATTTTGCTCTTATTGATATGTTATCTTGAACCTGCTTTTAGTTACCTTATGCATGTGTTTGTAAGCTTTTTGAAGTCATTTTCTTTGTGGTGCCTGGTGTATAGGCTTGTGCTTACAGGAGGAATCTGAATGCTTGGCTAATTGAAAATCTATGCAAATTACTCTTGTAACCTTATACTGCTTGGTTCATTAATCCATTCATGATTAATTTGTTTAAGTGTTATTGATATACCCTAAATGTTCATTTCTTTTTATAAAAGATTCCAGTGGTGGTGGGAAAGGCCATATAAAGATTACCAGAAACATATCTGGGTGGTCATTGGAGAACTTGGGCCTGGCAATGTGGCTTTAGAGCCGTACCTCAAAACTGTGTTAAAAGGGGCTTGGGCTGGATTTAAATATGGCTGTATATCCCTGGGCAAATTAATCAACCTCTAGTCCTCCTTTTTCCTACCTGTAAAATAGAAATAATCAGTATCTACACTTTTAGATTGTTATGAGGATGAGTTAAGTTACAGAAGCTTAGGCATAAGTGCCTAGCAGTTAATATGTGACAGCTATTATTACTGTTATTCTCTTGATTCTTTTGTGGACTCCAGAATAGGGGAGATCCCATCATTATAGTGTTAAACTCTCAGGTATTGACAGCATTTTGACCTTTTTTTCTTCTGCTTCCTACCTCCCTGTCTCCTCATTGCTTCCTTCCTGCTGGACACTGGGACTATGTTCAGGGACCCTGCCCTTCTTGGAGTAGGTCACACAACAAGAGGTTTGGTCCCTGAACATATTCCCTCCCTTTCTGTTTCATCTAGTCCTCCAGCCCCTTGAGCTTGCCTCTCTTTCTCTGCCTCCTGCTGCCAACATTTGCTCCACAAAAGTAACCCTGGAGCTCCTTTTGAACCAGGATGCCTTCAAACTCCTCCCTTCCTGAAACCTCACAGAAGGTAGAATATAAATAAATAATAGAACCTTTGTCCTCCCTGGCTAATTGCCTCAGATTTCCAAGCCTGGAGCAACCTGGCAGGTTTCTCTGTGGCTTAACTGGACTGCGGCATCCTGGTGGAAGCCCTTCCCAGCTGTGTGAACTGATGCCCTTAGACATCAGGTATCCTGTGTCCTCAGTGCTGCTAGAAAATCATCATCACAATAAGTACATTTATTCAGCTCTTACAATGGGCTTGTGAGGCTAGACAATCATCATTACAATAACTACATGTATTCAGCTCTTACTGTGGGCTAGGTATTATTTTAATCATTTATTCCTCACGCACTGCTTTGAAGTAGATACTCTCCCTACTCTTGTTTTGTATGGGATGGAGCTGAGGCACAGAGAGGTTAGGGAATTTTCCTGAGGTGCCACAGCTGGGAATAGAGTGGGATGAATATGAACATAGGCGGTCTGGCTCCAGAGTCCTGACTTTTAACTAGCTCTTTGGTCACCTCCTTTTTAATTTCTCTTTGCATTTATGCTAAACCTTTATCATTCTTTCTACCTCATCTATGGACCTGATTCTTTTTTGTTGTAAATAGTTTTTTAAATTGAAAAAGTAATGCTTGCACCTCTTAAAAAGCCCAACAGTGCAAGAGTATGAAGTAAAATTCACTAAGCCTCCCTTTTCTCTCAGACTACCAATTAAGGTCTCTGTTCTCCTCCTTTCCACAGAAGCAAGGATGACACTTATTATTTTCTTTTTTATCCTTCTTGATATTCTGTGTGTATGTGTCAAGCACTCAGTTTTTCCCCCACAAGGGAACATACCATAGCATTCACTTAATACATCTTAGAGATGGTTACCCCTGATGTTTAGCACTCACCTTGACACCTTTTTCAGAAAGAAAATAAAGGCCATTTTGCTTGAACTTGCTGTAATCATCTGTATCTGCAACTGTTCTTCATTCTTCTCCTCCAGTATCCACAGGAGTATCTGCTTTCTTGTTCAAGGTTAATCCCTTTACTACTATTCTTGACCCAGCCCTATTCCTGATGTTTCACTCTTTATAGGCTTCATCCTACAAGAATGCTTAAATGTTTTTCATTGTAACAGAAAAAGCATAAGGAAAACCAGGCAACCCTCCTTCTTAACTTTTCCATGACCCTTTGCTCCTCTGAATACTCTGTTCTGCTTCCTTCCCTTCTAGCTACTTTCTGTGAATTAGTTGTTTTCATTTATTCAGTGAATATTTGAATGTCCTGTATACATAGCACAGGTGGATACAATATGCATAGCATATGTATGCATAGCACAGGTGGATACAATTTGGTCCTTGACTTCAAGAGGCTCACATTCAGTCTGGTATGGGGAAAGAGGGGAGACCATGTTGTGAGATCTTTAAGAACTCAGGCTGTGGAGTTAACCTGGGCTTAAATACTGGTGTCTGCTGTTTGACAGTTGTGTACCTTGGATAATTACTGTTTTATTATAGGTTTCTTCATCGGTGAAGTAAGAACAATAGTAGCTATATTATAGGTTAGATGTGATGATTCGATGTGTAATAATGGAGCTTAACACATAAGTACAGGCACCCCCCAGATTACAGATGAGATATGTTCCTGAGTACATTTTTAGGTTAGGTTTGTATGTAACTGGGATCCTTGACAAACAGTGCATATATGGTAATAATAATAATAACTATTATAATGGCTCCTATGTGGTAATAATAATACAGTGCAATACAGTAATGATAATAATAACAATAATAATACCCCTGTACTGTAATAATAAGTTACAGAAATGATTGTGCTCTTTCTTTTAATCCAAATAAACAAAACAGAAAAACTCATACAAAAAGTTTTGATAGGAGGTAGGAGAAATTTCAAAAAGGAATATTAAAGGATAATGCTCACCTAATGTTGCAGCAATGTCTTGCTTACTGGAAGGGGCGTTTTTGAGGCAAGAAGGTAGCTAACATTAATCAGAAGGTTATGATGGAGATAGTGGTGGAGAGGATGGAGTGGGTGCTGGAGAATTAGGATTTGATTCTGTTAATGGAGGAGGGGCACTCACCACTGAAGTTGGTTTCTTGAAAAAGGTATATAGGGTTGTCTGCACAGCCTTTTTCTTTTTTTCATCATAAATGGCTTCGTAGCAGCTGATATTCTCACTAACTGCATAGCAAACCTTTGTAAACTGTTCAATGTTAGGATCTTGCTCCTCAAGCTTAGCAAATCCTGCTTCAATGAGACAAAAGGCTTCAGCTAATTCTTTTGTTATAAACTTTCTTGGCTCTGGATTTTCTGATTCTTCACATTCTTGTGTTTCTGTCAGCTGCTTCTCTATCTCCATAAGGTCTTCATTGATCGATTCTTGTGAATAGGACTCTAGTAAGTTGACATTTTCACTGATGTCCAGTTTCAGAGCATTGCCACTATCCACCATAACTTTTCTGGCTTCGGAGATGTCTTCTTCTGTGAAGCTTGAAAATCATCAAAGTGAGGATGTGGTTTGTTCTACACGCCTTTTGTTGTTGATTGCTTCATTTCATTCAAGAATCAGCAATGTTTTTGCTGGCATCATAGATGTTATAATTCTTCCAGAACTCTCTACAGGTCATTACATCATCTTCTGTAGCCCTGACTGCTTGTGAGAATGTATGCTCTAAGTATAATAGTAAGCCTTAAATGCAGAAATGACTCCTTGGTCCATTGGCTATAGTAAAGATGTAGCGTTGGGTAGTAAAAATATGACCTTTACATTAGGGTGAAGGTCATCCAAAGATGTTGGATGACCTGGAAGATTGTCTAGCACAAGCAGAGTTTTAAAGGGAATTTTCTTTTCCAAACCATAATGTTCTACAGCAGGAATAAAATAGTTCAAGAACCAAACATGGCAAGTGTGACCTAGGCCCTTAAATTTGACTTGCAAATAACGGAAGAGCTGCTTTAATAATTTGGTGAAGTGCTCTTGGATTTTTGGAGCAGTAAACGTTCAAAGGCTTGAGCTTTAACTCTCCGGATGCATTATCCCCCTAGCAATGAGGTTAGTCTGTCCTTTGCTGCTTTATGCCCTGGAGCACTTTTTTCTTCTTTCAAGATTTAAGTTCTTTTAGGCATTTTTTTCCAGGACAATTTACTTTTACCTATGTTAAATATTTGTTCTGGCAAATAACCCCCCTCCTCAATAATTTTCTTTAACATTTCAGGAAATTTAGTTGCTACAGCTACATTGGCACTGGCTGCCTCCCCTTGCAGTTTAGTATTATGCATATTTACCCTATTTTTAAAAATGATTAAACCAACCCTTACTTGCAACCAATTCCTCATCACAACTGCCTTCACTTTCTAAGTGTGCAAATTAATAATAACCTTTCCATTTCAATAATTAATCCACTATGCTGCTTAGTATAATCGATACTTTCATTGGAGGACTGTCTTTCATGTGTTCCTTTATCCTCACTTTATCCTTTATAATTGTTCCGATAGTCGAGCAACTGAAGTCTAATGCTTTCCCTGTGAATGATGGCGTCTGCCTTTCTCCGAACACTTAATTATTTCTACTTTTGTTTCCGTAGTATCACCTTTCTCTTTGCTCCTGGCTCACCCGGACTTGCAGTGGACTTTCGCTTTGGATGTATGGTTATAAGGGTAAACACAGACTTACAAAATAAAATTAAAAAGTTAAGACAAAAGTGGTGCTGTGTGTAAGCGACTGTACAAGCAAGGAGACTAGCCACTAGTGTAAGGATGCTGCACCAACAAACCGCTTATGCCATGAGGGTTTGTTTACATGTGTGGAAGAAACCAGGTCCAGAGTTATTAATTTAATTATTTAATTATAAATTATCCCCTCGGGGAGCCTTGGGAGCCCGTTTGTTAGTAGCGAACACTGCCATAAGTCAAGTCATCTGTAACCTGGGGACTGCCTGTACTAAATAGCTCTCAGCTTATTGCTGCTAGTATGATAGCATTGGTAAGGGCTAGGGTACATTCATAAAGGAGGGATGAGCCATCGCCCACTGGTTCCTCAACCTTGCCTTTGCTTCTGTCATTCCTCTGGAGTTGCTTTAGCAAATCAACAACTCCCAAACCCAGTGGCTAATTTTTTAAGCTTCATCATACTTGACTTCTTCAACATGTTAGTATTTAACCTCTCACTTATTGAAACCATGGGCTGGATGTGTTCTTCTCTCCTGATCTTTGTTCACCTCTTTCCCACCCTTTAAAATTAGTGTTCCCAAGTACTGTCTCTTTCATCTTCTCTTTTTCCTTTATACCTCCTTCCAGCATGAGCTCATCCATTTCTTTTTCTTTCTTTTTTTTTTT
>VBSM01003176.1:53301695-53324688 GCA_008086735.1 Cheirogaleus medius
CCTCCCAGAGTGCTAGGATTACAGGCGTGAGCCACCACGCCCGGCCTCACCATTGTTTCTTAAAGCCGAATAGTACTCCATGATAATTCCTCATAAGGACCCAGTTAAATGGTGTAAATTTAATAGAACCAAATTGTATCAACCAAAGATTATTTTAAAATATTACCGTATGTTTGGCCCTGATGACAATAACAAATTGATCCAAGCCTGCTAGCTTGACATCTGATGGTAGCTGTCATGTTCCTAATGACATCAGTGGACAGATCTTTGCTCCACTAGCCTGCTAGTTCAAATATGCTAACCAACGAAAGAAAACATAAAATTTGCTAAAAGTCTTGGGCAATAGCTTGTAATCTTTTTCACTGTGTATAGACCTCTGGGGTTTTTATGTTGCTTTCTATGTTATAATTTATCCATCTTTGCTACTTTACTTGTAAACTAAGTTACTGGGGTAACTGTTTCACATACCTCTTGATATTCACAGCATTTAGCACAGTGCTCTGAATGCTCTAAATCTATTTTTCGACAGCATGCACTGTCTTCAATAAAAGTTTTGATGCATTGCTTAAATGGGAATATAGAGACCTATGTTCTGTATTTCTACTTTTTCCCCCCTGAATCCTATGTTCTTTTGAAGAAAAATCTATAAAGCCTTTTTTTTTCCTCTTTCAATTCCAGAGTGACCCTCTTGACCATTCATCCTAGGAACTGTCATTAGCAGAAAACATTGTTATCCATCTATATGTAACACTCCTTGCTTTTTAGGGAGAAAATAGAATTAGCAAGTTGAGAAACATAGGACCATAGGAAGAAGGGTGAGTTTTTGGTTTAGAAAAGAGCCCTAATGTACTTTAATACCACACCTTAACCAATTACCAGTGGTCCTGTGGACAGAACTGTTTATATTTAAATATTATCACTAGTTTTATTCTGTTGCAATGCCATAAAGCATCAACAACACCTATAGAATCATAGACAGGTAATATAACTAAAGGTCACAAAGTCACATTTAGGTGTGAAAGTTAATATGTCTAAAACTGTATTCTTTTAACTTTTTACTGGGTAAATATTAATATAATCCAAAAAGGTTGCTATCAGGTTATTATTTTTAAAGGTGTTCCTAGTTGCTTTCATTTAATAGTTGATTTTATGTTTCTGTTTCCTTCTTGGAGTGCATGTCAGCAAAGGTTACTCGTGAACTGGATTGATGTGTGCAGTTCCTATTTTCCCAAACCAGAAGATAGTAAAGAGCATTGCTGGTGGCTATAAAACAGCAGTACTTCATTTTTTAAGTGTCTTGGTTAAGTTAACCAGACATTTAAACAGTACCTCAAGTACTGGTATGAAAGCAATATTTTTGTGTTATAAAGTTTTTTCTTATTTTAATTAAGGATGTTACCCCTTATAGTTTTGTATCTATAGAAGTAAGGCTAAAAGCCGACAGAATTATCCGAGGATTTTATGTCAGTCATTTTCTCTTCCTTTCTCCCTCTCTCAGCAATTTCAATTTAATGGGTAGTCCCTATTTTATAAGTGTATAAGCCAAACAGGCAGGACCTTCAGGTAATGTAAACTTTTTAATGATAAACTTGAATTTAATATTAATATTCAAACATCTTACAAAAGTGTGCCACTTGATATCATCTTTACATTTTTTCACTATTTAGTGTTTACTTCTTTATTTTTCCTTTGTGTTTGAAGTAGACTATGATTGAATATTCCAGTTTTTAGGAAATTACTAGTGCTTAGATCTGTACAGATTTTTAACGCTAGCATCTTTAGTGGTTTCTTTGATTGCATGTGTGTAAACAAATAACTACTTAATCTCTATTCTTCAGAAGCTAAATCTTGAAATGAAACCTATTCTGACTTTATTGTTTTGATATAGAAACATTCTCAGATCAGTTTTCCAGCTGTTTACTCTGTTAGTCAATATCTCCAGTCTTGTACGGGTCTTTGAATTTGCTGTTATTTCCTGTCCTACTAGCTTCTCTTGCTGGTGGTGAGATAGGTAAGTGTTCTTAGAAGAGAAGGAATGGTGAACTTGACCTTAGCATTTTTCTTTTCTGTCAGTCTTGGTTGTATTTTCCCCACCTACATCCCTTTGAGTTTTCTTATTTCTCCCTGCAAGCTAGCTACCCTTACATTATAATTCTGTTGTGATTTATCACGTTCTTTTTTTGTGAAACATTGCATGTAGCAATATAAGTTGTAAGTGGGCTTATGTACATGCCTATATAATTTTAAAAAACAGGTCAAGCCTTTAGCAAATTAATTAGGAGAGGAAAAAAAAAAAAGCTAGACTCTCAATGAGGTAGTTTAAGAATATACATATAAAAAAACTATGACCAAAAATGGATCCTTGTGTTGCCTTGTTTTTTACCCAAGAGTGACTACTCCTTTTCCTGAAAATTGAGTCCAATTCTAATTTAAAAGTCCAATTCTAATTTAAAATTCTAATTTTAGGCCTTTGAAGCTACATAAAAATGTTTCTCTTAGATGTTTATATCTTCTGGATTTTATATCATGAAATTTATATTTCCTATTTTCCTATCTAGTACTTTTACTTTCTGTATCTTCTGTGTAGTTTTTAGATCATAAATCTTGCATGGGCCCTATTCTTAGTTTTCTTAAAATTGTTTTTCTATTTTCATTGCCTTTTTTTTTTAAACATCACTTTTATGGCATTTTGCTGAAGCAACTCAAACTGGTCTTTGGGAATATTTCATTTGTGTAAGTAGATGTTTACTCTTTATTGTGGCATACTGTTCTAAATAGGATTTCAGCTTAATATTTGATTTCTTTGGCTTTATTTTTTAAGCATTAGGCCACTTGGCATGCTATTGTGTCAGAAGTTGACTACATTCTTCTTTTCTTGTCACAGACACTTAAAATGACCCCTTTCAAGAGTGATATGAGTTGTTATTGGGATGATACTTGTGATAGTAGAATAACAAGAGAGAGACATGTGGTTAACCAAGTGCAGTGGGCTGGAAACCTCTCTTGGCAGGAAGGTACATACATAGCAGGCAGTCATAGGAAGAGAGCCCCATGCAGGCATTTCCCCAGCTCCTTTCTATGCAAACTCAAGAGCCCTGTAGTTTTGGGTTGAATACTAATAATGATCTCAGGGATGACACTTTGGCCCTAAGTGCCTTAGAAACTTTACAGTCCTGCTCAGGATTATACTCATAAGGACCATAAGAAGCATTACTTGTTAGTGTCAAAGGCTGAAGATAGTATTGATAAAAAGCAAATTTTAAAGCATAGTATTAGACACCAACCCTTATTTCATCCACTATTATTATTTCTTTATTCTTAGGTCAAAGTGGGTAGTTCTAACTCAACAGGCAGTTCAGTCTCTAACCTAGTGGTGGGCTAATGGTCCTTTCTTTGGCCACATTCTTTTTGGCATAGACACAGTTCATTTTAGGTTCCTCCAGGTACTTTTTTTTTTCATTTGCACTAGAAGAAGGAACATCTTGGTGAAAGAAAGGGAGTGGAGAATCTGGGATAGTGATTTACACTGTACAGATTTTTACTCTGGATCATCACTAAGGTAGATTCATGAGCATAAAGGTGTACTTGAGTATACAAACAT
The DNA here is from genome assembly GCA_008086735.1 of Cheirogaleus medius. Taxonomy (NCBI): domain Eukaryota; kingdom Metazoa; phylum Chordata; class Mammalia; order Primates; family Cheirogaleidae; genus Cheirogaleus; species Cheirogaleus medius. Next base: position 53,305,297 of record VBSM01003176.1, read on the forward strand.
GAATGATAAATTTCATTCCATTCAATAAATGTTTATGTACCACTTATTCTGTTAGGTGATAATTGTTAAGGTGATAATTGTTAACACCTTTCCTTTTCTACTTATAAAAGAGTAGACCTGTTTTCCTATTTAGAAAATGTGTTTGACCCTTTCTCTGCTCTTTTAAAGATATAATGCTCCAATGAATAACAGGGAGGAGACTTGGTAATTGAATCTAGCTACTTGAATACAAAACCTTGCTCTACTCTGGGATCTATAAAACTTAGATTTCTGTGTTTTCTTTTCTTTCTAAATAATTATTTTTTCTTTTGAATTGTACTTAGCAGGAAAACAAATTTATTCACTTTTTAAAGTGGTCTTATGTTTGTCTGGCAAGGAAATCAGCAAAAGGGTTCTTGAAGCTAGCAATGAAATTGAAGTGTCTACTGTCACCACTGGTGATAAATCAAACTGATGTTAAAGATGCAAATAGTCATTCTAGTACATTCTTCTTCGCTACTAGAATTGTTTAAGTTAATTAAGCTAGCAAAGTACTTCATTATCTATTATGCTGCATACTAATGGTAAATTTAAAGTTTCACTGTTTTGTAATTTGAAAAATTTTCTGAACATTATTTAAGTCTTATATTCATTGTGTTCCAAGTTCGTATACTTAATAGTAATTAATACTATTAATTGGGAGAATATATTTATTGTCCCAAATTAGGTTTCTAGTTTGTGTGGTTTACAAAGTCAATAAATTTTAGTAAATGTTTGAAATTACCATGTGCAGGATAACTTTTGTCCATCTTTTTGAGAAAGAGATTAAAACAATATATAATACATTTTTATTAGACTGTCAGGAATTTAATTACATTCAAGTTAGCATTATAGAATTTTGAAAGTACCCTATTAACTAAAATTAAAAAAGCTCTTATAAATTACTGACATGATTGGTTTTTTTCATTTTCAGCATTTAAATATTAGGATGCTGACGGATGATATGGTAAGGTTATCCTCAACATTTCCTTTGTTATGAATTTTAACTAACTATGTTATGTTGGTGGCATGCTTGCTAACACCTTTTGAATTGCTAAAAGCTGCACATATTGGAAATGTACTGTTTTTATATTGCTAAAATAAGAGGCAGAACTGGTAAAATACATTAAATTGTTGCTTTTAAGTTGTGAAAGGGAACAGTTGATATGTTAATTTAAAAAATTTGTTTAATTACAAATTGTTAGTCAACTTTGAGTCATTCAAATCAGCTCTCATTCTCTGGGAAGGAATTTTATACTTCAAAAAGAGGTAGAAAAAATAGTTAAAGACGTGTCAGCTTCTGAGAAATATGTAGTTGCTAATTAAAGTAAGCCAGACTAAAATATCATGCATATATTTTTTAAATTTTTGCTTAAGAATAAGAAAATGAGGCATGGCTTACTATATGTTCTTCATATGAAAATAATAGGGCTTCTTAAAAGTAATTAACACTTTATAGATTATAGCTTCTTACAGAGTCAAGTTTTTCTGAGAAATTACAAATCCTTGCATAGTTTATTTTTCTCTGAGAAATATATTATTGAATGTAACTTGTGGTTAATGGTAAAGGAATAACAGCAAGAACAACAACAAACCTAAATAAACAATTACACCAAAAATATGTAAGCATGATATAGAGGAAAAAAGCTCCATTGACCACATTTTGAATTTAGCTTTCTCATCTATCAAGCACAAAACAGGGTAACTAGACCATGGTAAGCACTCAAAAAATGTTTAGCACCTCTGATCCAAAGTTCCATCTTAGGCATCTGGGTAAGGTGGACTTGCAAAGATGAATGAAACATAGATCTTGACATGAATGATTTGAAAAATTGAATTAGAATGTTGATATGTTTTATTCCTCTGAATAGTATCTAAGAAAAGTATATGTATGTAATTTTTTTGGATAGCATTTACTTTTCATTTACTAACGTTTAGAAAATGGTGGCAATACAAAGCACTTATTTGGATTATGTAACTTATTTCTCACCTTGCAAGGTAGATGTTGTCTTTATTTTATAACTGACAATATTAAGCTCCGACAGGATAGGTAAGTAGCTTGCCCAAGTGTGCCCAGCTGGCAAGTGGTGCAGCTGTAGCTTGAATTTTGTTCCATGTAGCTCCAAATCCCATACACTTACTGTGCTGACTTAACCTAGCCTGCAAATGGCTTCTTAAGGCAGATAATAAAACCATCTGCAATTTTTATATTTGAATTTTTATGAGAATGTACAATGGTATATTTGTTTCAGCTTTGATATATAATTCATGTAGCATCCAATTCACCCATAATTCAGTGATTTTTAGTATATTCACAAGAATTGTACAATGATCCCTGCAATCAATTTTAGAACATTTTCATCAGCGTCCCAAGAAATCTCCCATCTATAAATAGTCCTTGTCCATTTTACCTCAACTCCCTCAGACCTAGGCAACCACCAGTCTACCTTCTGTCTCTATACATTTTCCTATTCTGGACATTTCACATAAATGGAGTCATACATTATGTGGTCTTTTGTGATTGACTTCTTTCACTCAACATAATGCTTTCAAGGTTCATCCACATTTTTGCATGTATCAGTACTTCATTCAATTTTATTGCTGGATAGTATTCTATATGATGATATTTTTGAGGTTTGTTTATATTTTATGGACACTGCATTTTTTTCCCTTTCACTCAAACACTGCCCTTACTTTCACTATATGACTGTCTTTGCACACTGCCAACCCACAATCTTTACCCTAAATTTTAGAAACAAAATCATGGAGTGGCTTCAAAAGGCCATTCCAGAAGCTATGTTGCTTTGTCTTATATCAAAAATTGGGTTCTTAACTGAAGACTTTGTTAACATTCTTTCTCTATCCTGCCCCCATTCCTCACCTTTCCCCTTATCCTTACAGCCGGCCTTGGTAAGGTCAAAATTTTTAGATTGTTACCATAGTGCCAAATATATATTTTTAGTAGTACATCACTTACTGTCTGTCTTTCTTACTAGTTTAAACCTTTTGAAAGCAGGGATGATATGTCATTATGAATACTTCTAGTATCTGGAATGTTGTCTGGCACATGATAAACATGTTAAATTTTTCACTGAACAAGTGAAAGAGTCACTACTTTGATAACCTGCCTGGTATTGTATCTAGGCCTGGCTTGGCCCTAGTCAAGCTTCCTAGAGATGGAGTCTTGGCTTTTGCACACGGTTTGGGAGCTGTGACACGGATCTTCTGTCAGTCTTTCTGACCACCTGTCTGGATCACTGAATGTTGCCTTAATTCTGCTTTCCCCTTAGATGTACACATGACCATCTCTACTGAATTCCTCATTGAATTCCTCCTGAATTCCTCACATGGACTTGCTGACTGAACTGGTGTCTCCTCACTCTCACTGTTCTCTACTGACCTTATGCTTCAGCTTGTCCCTTGAGTAGGCCAGGGGTTAATCTAGGGAAGGATCAAGTAGGTAGTCTAGTTTAGGCAGCTGGATCCATTATTGTAGAAGTTTGAGAATAAGCATGACTATCTTGAACAGGAGGCACTAAAGAATAAATTCTTTCTTACTCATTGTTGACTGATGCAATGTGGAAGGAGCATTAGATTTAGAATCAGAAGATTCTTGTTGAAATATAGAAATTTACTATGTCTTAGCTCTGTGACCTTGGCAAATCAATGATTTCATTTTTCATTTATTTGTAAAGCATGGCTAATTATGCCTTCTCTCCCTTCCTCTTGGATTTTGGTGAGTTTCAAGGATGAATTATGTTGAACCTCTGCATTCAGTTCTGTCTTTTTTTTTACCCCTTTAAAAAGTATTTCCTGATGTTTGGACAGATAGGTGGTGTGACACCTTTGGAGCTGAGCCTCCCAGGGGATGTGTACAGATCAGTACGAAGCTGTGAGAAGTGAAAGGGTAGCTGGGTATTTTGAGGGCTCTTTAAACTATTTCTGGTGTGTTAGAGCTCAGGGAACCATTTTCTATTGATGCTTTGATATGTGCTGGCAGTATATTTTCTAATTAAAATTTGTCATCTCATAACACAGACATTGCATGTGTGCTTTTAATTTAGAATTTCTTAATTGGAATAGCCTTTTTGGGGCAGAACTTGGGAGAGGCATATAAGAATAGCCTTGTGCTGTAGTCATACATTTGAATAACAGTATTTTAGAAATACTAAATGGAAACATCATGGGAAACATTCATGTTAAAAATACATCTCTTTAAGTTCTGTTAAAGGCCTGCAGAAGTACTTCACATTTAAAGGTTATTACTTGAGTTACTATCAGAATTAAATTTCACAGGACACTGTCTTGTGAAAGTAATACAAGATTACTATGTTTTGGTCCCTAGGCACAGTTAATAGCTATACGTTGTGTTTATTCCACAAGTATCTGGGCATTCTCTATGTATAAAGTGCATTTCAGGTACTAGGGTAATATCAAGCTGAAGAAATAATTGTTTAGTTTATAATCTTCCATTGTTTATACCTGGATTGAAAAGAGGCAAAAAGGTTGAGAGGAATTAGAGTGAGGAAAGATCAGTTTGAAGAGATAAATTGGAAGAAATTAAATGTATATGTATCAATGCTTAATTATCCATCAAGTGTGCACTGAGTGTTTTTGGAGTCTAGTTGTTTTTGACTTGTGCTTTCTCCTTTGTCCTCTACAACCGCTTGTCTGCAGCACAGTACTTCTGCTGATCTCCATCTCTTTTGTTTATCTCATGGCAGCCAGCTTTACAGTTGTAATCCCTTGTTTGGTCTGCCCCAGTGGTTTTCATACTTTTTTTGATTAGGACTCACAGTAAGAAATACATTTTATTTTGTAGCCTGGCATACATAAACCTCCAAACTGTTTTTCAGTTGAAACAAAAGTTTAATAACCAATATTTAACATTTCTTTCTAAGCATAATGAACTCTGATCTTTTCTTTTTTATTCCTTTCCAGTTTTCTTCACTCCTCTCCATTTGATTAAAGAAAATGGTGGTCTAATCCACTAAATTGATTTCATGACCCACACAGAAACTAGAGGAAGTCATGAGGTCTTTCTTTTGGCATCTGTTCTTTATTACATACAGTTATATATTGGAAAGCTAGGTTAGAGTACCAGCCCTGCCACTTGTTAGTTGTATGACTTTATGTAAGTTATGTAGCTTTTGAGCCTTCGTATAGGGTTTGAGGGACAAATTAAGTAAAAATGCTTGATAAACCATGCATTCATGATATTAGTTGTATGATAGGTAACATATACTTTTTTAAATTGAAGTATGATTTATATACAGTATAATGTACTAGTTTGAAGGGTATAATCTGAATTTTGACATATGTGTACAATTATGTGTACAGTTATGATATGAAACATTTTCATCACCCCAAAAGATTCCCTTTGTGCCCACTTGCAGTCAGTTTTCTTCTCCCATCCTGACTCTTGAGAAACACTTTTCAGCGTTCTGAACTATAGTTCAGTTTTCAGATTTTCATTTCATAGATAAAATCACACAATATGTTGCCTTTGCCTCTGTCTCCTTGTTTGGTTTATTCAACAGTTTGGTTTGCTTCTATTTTTTGGCTATTATGAGTAAAGTTGCTATGAACATTTAAAAAAATTTTTAATTTTTTGTACAGACAAGTTCTCACTATGTTGCCCAGGCTGGTCTCAAACTCCTGGCCTCAAGTGATCCTCTCACTTCGGCCTTCCAAAGTGCTTGGATGAGAGGCATGAGCTACTGCACCCAGCTAAATGAAGTTAATTATCTGAATTTGTGCCTAACTTGCAAGTCATGTAACATTAGCTTAAAAAAAATAAGAGCCCAACCTAGAGGAATTATTTAAAATAATTTTATCTGATTGTCCTAGTGGGATATAAGGCTTTCTGTACTACAGTTGAAATTTATCTTCCATATTCATTAACTTTTTATATTTTTCTTAGTAAGTTAAAAACAGTGAGTGATAAATCAAAAAATATAACCTTTTTCCCCCATCATTTTTCTGTAAAACTATATATTCAAAATATCTCTTCTATATAGAGTATACATACCAGGACTGGGACAACTGAATGTAAAATACATCAAACAAGTTCTATAAGATTTAAACTATTCACTAAGTCAGGTGGGCCTTTTTTAGCCCATTAATGAGTTAATTAGGACTTCCTGTATTTAGATTTTCAGTAGTAACACTTAAGTACTATCTTAGAATCTTTAAATATTTATGGGATAGTTTAGAGAGCTCCTCCTCAAATCAGTAGAAATTTGGGAATAAGATCAAGAGCTCTCAGAGTTGAATATACTAAGATGTAGTAGGGTGTGCCAACTTGTTTATTCATTCTTTTGGCCACTCAATCATTATACATTTCTTGAGTACCTAGTACTGTTATAGGAATACAAAGATGGTTAAGAATGTCTCTGTCCTCTGGGTACAGTGGAGAAACAGAAGTGTACACAATCAGTAGTTATAACGTGTGATAGAGACTGGAAGAGTATATAGGGTTCAGTGGAAATAGTTAAGTCAATTTGATTTTGGGCAAGACTTCACAGTGAAGGTGACTTTTCAGGTGAGTTTTGAAGGGTAAGTTAGAATCCAGGCTGGCAGGAGTTGGTGTAGTTTTTTTACTCTGTAATAATTTTACCTCTGGGATATCAGTGGAATGGAAGCATGTCAGGTTGGCAGGTAGAAAGCAATTGTTGATGTGTCGATGTCTTCTGATGATTTTTGTGTGTGGGTAATATTGGTTTATGCCTTTTAAAAATAAAGTGTAATATTTACAGAGCTAATTTTTATCTCCTTTCAAGTATATAATATTATATTTGGATATATGCAATTAGAATTGTACTTTGAGTAGATATGGGTAGATATAATTTAGGCATTTCTTGAATATTAATTTTTTTTAGTGATTTTTGTGCTTCCTTTTGTGAATGACTATTTTTCTTACTAGTTTATGGTATTACAATACAGAAATTCATGCTTGTATTTAGTGTAGGGTACTGCTCTGTGAATTATCAGTGTTGGGAAGAGTCTGGGTTTTCTTATTGAATATATAAAAGGCATACCTGGCATTCTCCTTGATATGCTATGTTAATTATTTCTTATTTAAAATATTGTTGAGAATGATTTAACAAGGCAAGGAGTAATGGCTGGTATTCTAGGCCTGGAAGATAGGAAGCTATTCATTAATTTACTCACTTAACAAATATTTATATTATGTCTACCACATGCTTAGAACCATGCTAAGTTCCAGGGATGGTTTAATGAATAAAATAATAGTCCCTGTTCTCAAGGACTTAAAGCTTACTTCAGTAAACATACATGTTCACAGACAGTTTTAGAATTGTGTATATACTATATAACGGCAGGCACTAGGTTTGTGAGCATCTAATCCAATCTTGAGGAGTCAGGAAGGGTTCCTACATGAGCTGTAGTTCAAGCTGTGAGCTGAAGATTGAGTTGAAATTAGCCTGGTAAAGGGGACGGGGTATGAATTATGGGTAGGTTCTAGGCACAAGGAACAACATGTGCTTGTTTAGGAGATTCTAGATTATTCATTACATCTAGACCACACAGTATAAATTGGTGGAGTGGTGAAGAGATGGTCTGGAGAGGTTCAGATCAAGATGGACCTTTGAGCCAAGGTAAGATTGGAATGTTATCATTTTAGTAATGAGGAGCTATTGAAAGGATTTAAGCATGGAAGCGAAGGACTTGATTGCACTTACATTTTCAGTTAGATGAAAATGGTGTCAGTATAGAGAACTGCTACAGAGTAGTAGGGGTAGAGGGGCAGTGAAGACATGGGGGATGGTCAGGAGGCTGTAGCAGTTATCTAAGTAGCCTGAGCTAGGGTAGTGGCAGTCAGAATAGAGGTTGAATTAAGAAGGTACAGTCCACATGGTTTGATTTATGTCTTTATTAATTTTTGTTAAAGTTATTACAATTCAAATCACCTTTCAGTTGAGCTGAGTCATAATCAATTCATATCATCAGTTAGTACATCTTGCTTCTCTCCCCATTCAAGTCCATTCATTCTTCTAATCTAACATTATCTCTCAACTCCTCCAGGCTTCCCAAACCCTCCTACTTTGGCCTTTGGAACTCAAAGTCTGTCATCATCTTTGAATGTTCTCTTTCCTCGTTGCTCTACTTGAAACCTGGATGTTCTTTGATGGTTTTATCTCCCGGGTCGCTTCTTCCTTCAAAAGCTCCCAGATCTCTTTGAAGCACAAACCATCAGAGTATACAACCTGTTACATTCCTCCTTGTTGTTGATCTCAGCTGTAGATCTTCCACTTGCTCCCACGGATTCACTGAAGGCAATCTTGAGTACTTTCTTCTTTTCCATCACTATTTCTACTGTCCTGTCATATCCACCTACCAGTGGCTCTTAACCTGTGGTCCATGGACCACCAAATATGCTGTGGTAGAATACATGGTGTCCATTTAATATTTTTTTCAACTATGTGTATAGGAAAAAAAAAAACTATTAGCATACCAAAAATCCCACAGTAGTATTTGACCTGTGACTTTATCACTAACAGAAATCACAGCTATTTTCAAAGCACATTAGTTACTGAAGATATTTTAAAATATGGTTTATATTCAACACTATGTTGAAAATTAGGCTTCCCATTAACCCTTGTTATTTAATGCACTAATGAAGAACATTACTATATGAAACTTTATTAATATTTTGATAACTCCATTTTACGTTAATTAGTTCTTTGTAATTACATATATTTTATTTTAGGCATTTAAAAGTATTCTATAAGGAGCTCTATATTAATCGTTTATTGCTATATATTATAACATTCTCCAGACTTAGTGGCTTCAACCAATAACAAACACTTAATATTTCAGTTTTGTGGGTCAGAAATTTGGAAACAGCTTAGCAGGATGGTTTCAGTTTGAGATCTTTCATGAGATAGCTTATAATCAAGATGTCCGCTCAGGCTGTAGTCATCTGAAGCCTTGGTGTGACTGGATTATCCATTTCCAAGGTGGCTCACTCATATGACTGGCAAGCTGGTGCTGACTGAGGTCACCCTGAAGAGAGGCCTCAGTTCTTCCCTGTGCAAGCATCTCCATACACTGCTCCATGACATGGCAGCAGGCTGTAGAATACATATTGCATGTTGTAACTTGTTTTCAAGCAATTAAAGAAATTTTAAGATCATAATTGTGTTTCTCATTTTATAAATACTGTGTGAAACCTAAATGTGAACAAATATTCTAAGTAGATCAAATATTTTTTGGGAGGTACACTGTAAGTTTTCTTTTCAAAGATGTCTCTGGCTAAATAACTTATAAATTTCATTAAAATACTAATTAAGAGCTGGAAAAAGCCCATTTGTAGCATCGAGGAATATTGAAATTAGAATGCAGTAATGGGTGGGACGGTAGGAATTGTTACTGGGTAGTAATACCATGGAGCTTAAAACTGGGATGGTTAGTTTATCACACATGAAAGAATGGTCACTTTTTCTCTCTACTATGATATATCTTACATAAGTACCATACTAGACAAATCATCAACTGTCTTAGTCACCGTAGTAGCCAGTCTCTAAATGTCTAAGTGACTAAATGTCTCTAACTTTCTAAGTGACTAAATGTCACCAACATTTAGTAAAGAGCATGGAACCGGCAGGCATACTGCTTAGCTGTTAACATGTTCTGTCTTGTGTAATTTTTATGGCAGTCTCACAAGGGTTCTCTGTTGTACCTTCTTTCCAAAGCCTCTCTTAAGATATTTCCTCCAGTACAGAATTAATCATTCATTCCTATTGCTAGTTCACCTGGCTTATGATTTTCTTGGGGGCATTTACAATATTTTACCTTAAATTATAATTCTGTATCATATATCAGCAGGGATGGCAGGGATGTATTTTATTATCTAGTAATTGCTCATTCATTCACAGCTTTAGCAAGTATTAATTGACTGACTGCTAGCTATCTGCCAGGAACTCTGCTATAGGATGAATATACAACAGTGACTATAATATTAATAGTTATCTGTTAGTGTATAACAAGTTACCCCAAAACTTAAGTGACTTAAGACAGCAAACATGTATCATCTCATACAGATTCTGTGGGTCAGGAATTTGGTAGTTGCTTATCTGAGTGGTTCTGGCTTGGGATCTTTCCTGACTTTGCAGTGAAGGTGTCTGCTGGGGCTACAGTTGTCTGAAGGCTTGACTGGGGCTTCTAAGATGGCTCACTCATATGGCTGTTGGCAAGGGGCCTGTTTATCTTTTGGTGGGAGGCCTCAGTTCTTTGTCATGTGGGCCTCCCTTTAGGAATTCTTGAGTGTTCTCCTGAACTGGCAGGTGGCATACCCTACCCCAAGTGGGAGCAAAAAGCTGTAATGTCTTTTATGATCTAGTCTTGGAAATTACACTCCACAATTTCCACAATATCCTATGGGTTACACAAGTCAGAGGATCACTGAGGGGGCATCTTAGAGACTGGCTGCCACAGTGACTAAGACAGTTGATAGTCTGTCTAGTCTGGTACTTATATTTTAGTTGGAAAGAGATACAGTTAACAATTACAAAATTAATAATTACAGTTTTTATAAGTCATTTGAAAGGACATATGAAGAGAATATACTATGTGCTGTAATAGAGAATGGAGTGGGTACATGTGCTATTTTAGAGTTGTCAGGTAAGTCATTTTAGGCTTTTTAACCCAAAGCTAAAGGTTAGTAGTAGTTTTATTTTCTGTTAACACCTCTGTGATAGGTACTTTCATTAAAGGTTTAAGTAGCTTGGCTGTGGTAACCCAGTAAGCAAGCGACTGGCCAGGATTCAGAAGTCAGACTCTGGAGCTATGTTTTTAATTAGCAAGTTGCCAGGTTAGTAATAAAGATAATTAAAAAGCCAAGCTATTTTAGCTGTTAGGTTTTTGCCTCCTCTTAAATATAAGATTGCATGAAAATTGATAGATAATTTTAAGCAATATATTTTATTCTATATTTCTGGTATGCATTCAGATAGAATTGATTCTATACTTAGAAGGAACTTTTATTTGCTTAATAATTCTCCTGGATTGCATGAAAATGCTACTCTCTTCTGGGTTCTAATGAAGTATGTTTATGATCATATATAGTTCACATAGTTGTGAAATTGTAAGATGACTAATAATTACAATATCTTCTTTTCCTTTTAAATAAAAAAAAAAACAACCCGCATTTCTCTGTTGGTATTTAAGATGTTGTAATACTGAAAACCCCCAACACTAAGTTTTCACTATTTCAATGTTATAGTATGGCTAAAAACCCAGATATTATTTTAGAGCCTGTTTTTGTTTAATTAATTTTATTTAAACTGTCATTACTGATTATCAGTGTGATTACTCAGTATGAGATAATACTCAGTAGGGTGCTCATTTAACTTTCCCTGAAGAGAAGTGATATTAATTTATAAAACATAGTATACCCCAGACACAGTCAAAGCCATATTAATTAAGTGTGGTGTACCACTTCCAAATAGCATTATAATAGAATTTCCTCAGTCTTCTGTGTGTTTAACCAATTCTTAAACAAAGATGAATTGTTTGTGCACTTCACCTTTCTGGGTTGTGTTTGTAGCTCAACTTTAAGATAAGAATTTCATATAAAATTATGAAATTTTTATATGAAAATAAAGAGTATGTAAATTATAAGCTGACCCCAGCCAAATTGCCAAATACAAAATAACCAGCTTACAGACAATATTAGTGGAATTTCTATCATGTTGTTAAGTATCAAAAGTATTTTTAAAGTTTACTCATGTGTTCTGTTATGCCTTGGTTAAAGCAAATTGCATGTGCAATTCCATAAAAGATAAATTAGGAGTGATTTTTCCATTTGTGAGTGGAGTCATACTAGCATCTCTTTAATATATGAAACTTCTTTACAACATTTAAAATTATTTGATAGTAAAGCTCACTTTGCACTTATCTTTGTAATAGTGCCCAAATTTTGTTGAATCTACCTGGAGTGCTCAATAGAGCATTCCATACCTGGGAATGCTTTTACTTTAAGCCTGAAGTATTCAATAGATTTCAATTTACTGTTCTCATACAGGAGAAAGAATTGTGTTTATTTTTCTCCTATGGCTCTTTCCTTATTTTGTCTTTCAATCCTTTCTACTCAGGGAAAATAAATAAAAGCATTATATTGAAAGTATGAAACATTGATTGATCCTTTTATGTCTCATATTACTATTTGGAACTTTGTAGATTTAGAAGCTGGAAGAGGGATATGCTGATTTTTCCTATCTTCCCTTTAGCCATCTATGCTATTGGTAATGTGCAAATTTGTTTTTCCATTTGGGTAAAATCCAATCTTCTTCCAGAGTTTTAGGTGCTAAGCATATGGGGAAGGTGTGATAATTCTATTTTATTATTATTATTTTAACAAACTATGTTATTTATTGATATAAATATTGTTTTACTCCAGAAAATATAATGGACTGAATTTTTTCCCTTGTGCTATTTTATAAGCTAAAGACTAGGAAATTTTTATGTATAAAAGTGTTTTGGAGCTTGTCCTTTATTATTTAGACATGTAGTTTCCTCCTTTTAAGGATTAAACAAATGTAGTCAATCTGATACTACATTAAACTCTTAGCCCAGTGCCTGACACATAGGAAGGACTCAGTAAATATTAACCATTGTCATTTTTATGAGAGATTAGAGATTTATTTTAAAAAGTCTTGATGTTTGGTGAAAACTAAAACTTTGTGATATCTTCTATCACTGATAGAACCATTAGGTTATATATTTACCAATTAGCTTGTAAAGTACTTAAGCTTACTATTTCCATTTATTGATGTGTTTACATTTATAATATTGATGTTACATTAATGATGTTTTGCTTAATTTCACTTCATCATAAGTTTGGCATATTAATTAAGTTGCACTTTCTTTTTTGGTGTGTAAAGAGATAAAGAGGAGTCAGGATAGGTTCTACATTCAGGAATTGGTCCTACCTGTATAGAAATCATGGCAATGAAGTAGTGACTTAGGAGATAGGTAACCCAGTCCTATTTCCTAAAATAATTTTTTTAGTGTCTCCTAGTTATTTTAAATATCAAGAATTAGGGTACAAATGTGCATAGAAACAGTAACTTCTGGACATATATTCTTGTGTAGATAATTTTATGTTTCTGCATTATTCCAAAGTAGGGAATGTTTATGGTAGTGAGTGAGATGCTACTCTTCTTTGTTATTATAATATATTTTACATACCTCCTTCTACATATTCTATATAGCTGTTACCTGTTTATGTACTTTTCTCCTCCATTTGACTGTTAATTATTTAAGGTAAGTCCTATATAGCTCATTTATTTTTGTATCTCCAGCATCTAATAAACTCCCCATTGCTCTTCATTTCTTTTTGTTGATCTGGGATTCCATCTAATATCATTTCCCTTCAGCCTGAAAAAACTTCTTTTACACTTTTTGTAGTACAGGTCTCCTGGAGATAGATTCTCTTTGCTTTTGTTTGTCTGAAAGTGTCTTTATTTTGCTTCTACTTATATAGGGTATTTTCACTGGATATACAATCCCAGGATGACCGTATCTGAAAGTGTTTTTATTTTGCTTCTATTTATAAAAGCTATTGTTATTGGATATAGAATCCCAGGATGACAGTACAGTTGATTCTTGAACAACATAGGTTTGAACTACACAAGTCTACTTATATGTAGATGTTTTTCAAAAAGTAGATTGGAAAAATTTTTGGAGATTTGTGACCATTTGAAAAAACTCACCACATAGCCTGGAAATAGTGAAAAAATTAAGAAAAAGGTATGACACGAATGCATAAAATATGTGTATATACTAGTTTATTTTATCATTTGCTACTATAACATACACAAAAATCTATTCTAAAAAGTTAAAATTTGTCAAAACTTGCACAGACTGAAGATGGCACCATTCATAGTCACGAAATGTAAACAAATGTAAAGATGCAGTGTTAAAATATAACTATGTAAAATTAACTGTAGTGCACACTGTACTACTGTAATAATTTCATAGTCACCTGCTGTTGCTATTGCGGTGGGCTCAAATGTTGCCAGTATCCATTTAAAATGCTGTGTAACACTAATCATCTCTGTGTGAGCAGTTCATCTCTCCAGTAAATTTTGTATTGCAGTAAAAAGTGATTTCTCATGGTTCCTGTGTATTTTTCATCGTGTTTAGTGCAATACTGTAAGCCATGAATAACACCACGGGACCCATACAAAGTGTCACTAGTGATGCTGGAAGTATTCCCAATAAGCAGAGAAAAGTCATGACATTACAAGAAAAATTGCTTGATGTGTCCTGTAGATTGAGGTCTGCAGCTGTGGTTGCCCTGCATTTCAGACAGTTGAAACAGATCCTGTAAAAAGATATGTAAAGTTATGGACTTGATAAATACAGTGCAGTACTGTAAATGTATTTTCTCTTTTTTACAATTTTCTTAATAATGTTTTCTCTAGCTTACTTTATTGTAAAAATTCAGTATATCATATATGTAACTTACAAAATATCTGTTAATTGATCTGTTTATGTTATTGGTAAGGTTTCTGATCAATAATAGGATATTAGTAGTAAGTTTCTAGGGAGACAAAAGTTATACATGGATTTCTGACTATGTAGGGAGTTGGCACCCCTATCCATTGCATTTTTCAAGAGTCAACTGTACTTTCAGCACTTTAAAGATGCCATTCCGTGTCTTTTTTTTTTTTTTAATCTGCCTTATTGTGAGTTGACATTCTGTTGTCTTTTGCCACCATTGTTTCTGGTGAGAAATTACCTGTCATACCATTTCACTTTTCTCCTGTACATAATGTATTTTTATTTCTCTGGTTGCCCTTTTATGTTTTCCCTTTATTTTTAATTTTCAGCAGTTTGACTATGAAGTGCTTAGGTGTATGGATTTTTTTTTAATGTATTTTTATGGGTTTTACTGAGCTGCTTGGATCTGTGAGTTGAGAGATATATATGTATCTATGTGTATATATATATATATATAAAAATTAATTTTCAAAAGTTCTCAGTCATCTCCTGAAGTATTTCCTCTGCACCATTTCCATTTTCTCTCCTGGTTTTGAACCCCAGTTACACTTGTGTTACAACATTTGATGATATATCACTGATTTTCTTGCTCCATTCTTTTTTTTTTTTTTCTTTTCTCATTATTTTTTCTCTTTGTGTTTCAGTTTGGGTAGTTTCTATTGATCTGTGTTCAGGTTCACTGATTCTTTCCTCAGCTGTGTCCAGCTTACTGTTAAGTCCATCTAATGAGATCTTCATTTTTGATATATTTTTCATTTCTAATCGATCTGATTTTTTGGGTTTTTTTTTTTTGGAAGTTTCTATGTCTTTGTTGCTGAAATTCTCCATCACTTGTGTGTGTGGTGTCTACTCTTTTCATTATGTCCCTTAGCATTTTTATCACTCTTACAAACTGCCTGTCGGGTAATTCCAACATGTGGGCCATTTCTAAGTCTGCTTTTTAGATTATGGGCCATGTTTTCTTGCTGCTCTGTGTGTCTAGCAATATTTGATTATATGGTGGACACTTTATTTAAGTGTAATAGAAACAGAAGTAAATAATATTTCTTTCCAAGAAAGGACATGCCCTTCCTCTTTCAGGCTGTTGGAGTAGGGGACTGGGTCCATTTGATCTCTAGTTGAGCTGCGTGTGGGCTTTGTTGTTGCTTTAGTTTGATTCATCTCATCTGTGGCTTCACATATTTTGAGGACTTGGGATCTGAGCATTAATGAGAATCTGGCAATCTACTTTTTGGCTTTACAGATAAGCTACTAGCTTTCACAATCATAGGATATTTCTTTCTGCTTTAAATTCTGATGTCCATTTTTAGGGTTTATGTAGAATTCTCTGTTTGCTTTCAGTTCTACTTCTGGCTCTCTGTTTCTTCAGGAAATCTCTCTCTGACTTAATATTCTTCCCCCAGCCTTTGGAAAGCAGCTGTCATATACTCTTGAAGGCCCAGAATGTATCCTGGGGATTTCTCTCAGGACTCCAGCCTAGTCCACAGCCTTTGGAGGGCAGCTATTTGCAGTTGGGAGAGGCCTCTCATTCCTTGGGTGGCTCTCACTCAGCTTTCCTGTTCTGTTCTCAGCCATTGGCATACTATCAACATGCTGTTGGTGAATACTCGAAGGAAAAAAGAGTTGGTGTAGGGTGCAGACTTGTTGTGTGGCTGGGGCTTCATGATTGGAGCTCTTTGGAATTCTTATCTCTTGTGCCTGCACCCATGCAGCTGTCAGTAGTTCATTAAAAATTTGGCCGACTTAATCTTCCCCAACTGTTTGGGATAAAAGCAGCTTGTTACTTCCTGGTATTTAATTCTTGTAGGTTTCTTTGTGTCCTCAACTTTCTGATGGGTTAAAAACAATACAAGTACAGTTTTGTGGGTTTTGCTTGTTTTGATTGTTAGGATGACGGCAGTGGTGTTTTGCGGCTACTTTCTAAATCCTATAGGAAGCTGTTATATTCTTAGTACTTTAACATTTAGACCATGTTATGTGGACCATGAGTGAGTGTAGTACATAATATTTTACCTAGGCATCATTTTCATAGTAAATTTAGAGACTTATTTTGAAAGATATTATCTTAATATCTCATTATTTGAAGAAATCCTATTTCTTTAGTGAATTCAATAATCAGTACTTGTTCTTTTAAATTGAGACTTTTCAGTGTCAGATTTCTTTAATGCCTATACTAGCTCTATCCAATGGAACTTCTGTGATGATGGAAGTGTTCTATATGTACTTTGACTAGTATGGTAGCCACTAGCCACATGTGGCTCTTGAGCACTTGAAATGTGGCTAGTACAACTAAGTCACTGAGTCTAATGTCATTCAGTTTAATTTAATCATCATACATAGTTAGCGGCTGACATAATGAACAATACAGGTATACACACTATACATATGGTAAAAATAGTAGCTCAATAATGTGTACAGCAATGGTGAACAATTCACAGAATTATTGATTTTGCTATTTAAGTGTACATCTATTCTTGATACCTACTTTAGTTTAAGACTTTTTGCCTTTTTGATTATTGAAACACTGCATGAGTTAAAATGTACTAATCTTGGCTCTTTGTGAGGAATAGAACTTGTGAAATTCAAACAATTTTGAATGAATTGATAATTAGCTTTGAACTAATATCTATGCTTTTTCAAACCTCAGCAAACTATTTTATGATCTAGTTGTAGAAGAAATCCCATTACAACAAAAATCTAGCTTTATTTCCTAAGGTTTTAACCACCCTGCTCTGTAGATGTTCAGGAAGTTCACATACAGACCAGCCTGAGCAAAGAGAAATGTGTTATCAGGCCAAAAAGCTGTGACGATATAAGTAAAATTCAATTCTTAAAATTTCTAAATTATGCCCTCCCCCAGGAGATAATATGCGTTATGAAAAGGGCAGTGGACTAAAGCGTCAGTAGGGGGATGGGGGACGGGACACCAAGTTCTAGTTTGGTGCCACCACTGAATTAGCTTAGTTACCTTTGTGAAATTGATTAATTTGCTAATCTATAAAGCAAATCTGTAGTTGTGTGATTTTAAGATTAGAAAGAATCTTTTGAGGTTGCCTAATTTCTCTATTTAGATAGAATGATTACTGAAAACTTTTTACCACTTTTTATATTTACTATTATTTTTAATTTTAAAGATTCCAATGTTGAATACCTCTTGATGAAATTACAGTGATAATGTGATTGGTCCTGTTTGTGTTTTCCATTTTTGGAATTAGTTAAATGTTGTTGGGAAAGGAACTACTTACATGTGTGCCATTTTATCTTTCTTTGTAGCGGGACAAATTTGCCAGTATAAGAATTCCAGGGGGCAAGAAAGAGAGACCTCCCCTTCCCAACCTGAAGACTGCATTTGCAAGCAATGATTGCTCATCGACATCTTTAGAGATGATGGAAAACATTCCAAAGCCACTGTCAGAGAATGAGCTCTTAGAACTTTTTGAAAAGATGATGGTAAGAATTTTGATTCTTTATAAAGTCTTTGAAGAAAAAGCCTTAGCTTTTGCTCATGTTAATGGAACACTAACTCATGTTCCACATTCCATTGGACTTGATGTTCCAATGTCATTTAAGATAGTGCTTTAGCCATAGGGAGCTTTTGGATTACAAACATAAGAATCTGAAGAAAAACAACACACCAGTTTCTGGCTTCATACAGGGTACATAAAAACAAACACTCACAGGGGTCCTCAAACTTTTTAAACGGGGCCAGTTCACTGTCCCTCAGACCGTTGGAGGGCCGTTGGAGAGTGTGGCGCACGTTCCACACATGCACACTGTGGGCCCAGGATGAGTCAGCTGCTAAGCAGGACAGGCAGCAGCGGCAAAAACACCCGGCGGGTTGGATAAATGTCCTCAGGGGGCCGCAAGTGGCCCGTGGGCCATAGTTTGAGGACACCTGCTCTAAAGTGTCAAATGGTATATTCTTGTGTCAAATAGATTATCTAAGTGGTCTGTCAGGGTTCAGTTGATTTTAGAAGGATGGTCACAGCACTCTGCTGTTTGCATTGTTGTATGCTGATTTTTGGACCTTACTTGTTTTATTCCTTTCTTAGTTCTCAGCATAACTAGGTTCCACAACATGTATATCTGTAGAGACTTGAACTCACTTGTTTTAGGATGTGCCTTTTCTAGTAGAGACATGTGGTGTCATTTGGGGCCTTCTTCAGTTCTCAATTATGATGATTCTCTGACTGATTCAGTGTTTTAAGCCAGCTGAACTAATTTGACCAATAACCCACATGTGTTAAGTATGTGCAAACCATTTACCACAGATTAATGCTAATTTCATCTAAACAGATTTATCTACATATATAGTTCCTACCCTTAAGTTACTATCTCCTAGGATTCAAAACAAACATTTTAAAAATTAAATAAGTAAGAAATTCCAGAAGGTATTATTTAATAATTAAGTTCTAAGTTCAGAGAAGGAAAAAAATTACTTTAATTTTTGAGATACATAATTAGCTTCAGGGGAAACCAAAATGGATAGGATATTATAGTGGTTTAGGGAAATTTAGTAGAGGGATGAACTGGAGCCAGGTCTTATCTCATGAAAGGATTTGGATAAGCACAGGGAAGGGCACTTTCTTGAGGTGGAGGAAAACACAATGGCAAAGACATAGAGCCAAGATGCAAATAGCTCAAGGGGCATCAGTGAGAGGTGGGAAAAATAAGATTGGAATGATAACTTGGGGAAGATTTTGAAAAGATTTTGTATGTCATTCTGAGTTGTGTATTATTTCTGAATCATGATTTATTCTATATTTGTCTATTCTTTCACTTATTGGTTTCTTTTTTCCTTTTATTTCATTATATAATGGGGGTACAAATATTGTTAGGGTTACA
>VBSM01003176.1:53324788-53343385 GCA_008086735.1 Cheirogaleus medius
CATTTGTTGTTTTGGGATTTCTTGATATAGGCCATTCTCCCTGGGGTTAGGTGGCCACTTACTGGTTTTGACAGCCTTACTAAATTTAGAGACATTAATGCATTCACCTGTTTAGTTTAGAGTATAAGATGTGCATGAAATGTTAATAGTTGGTCTCTTCATTGCTCAGCTGGAATCTACTATTTTCTATTTATCACAAGTATTTGTGTCCAGTGCTACACATGGAGCTTTAGAAGACTATAGAAAGAAAGAATGCCTAGTCTTTATATGCTTTTTATTAAGTGTCAGTGATTTCTAACTTTTTGTCATTGAGCATACATTTTATTAGTATTTTTTGCATGAACTTTAGGCTGGGGAAACTCTTCTATTATACCAGCTCTTGATGAATTACTAATTTTGGTTTCAGTTAGGTACAAATGTATAACTCTTTAATCACTCTTTTGGCACCGTAAGTTCATATATTTCAGCCAAGAATAACCTTTTTTGGCTAGCCTTTGCCTCTGTTAATGAGGCTTATGTGAAGGTAGTTCTTTTTAGTATTTTCTTTGAGGACTAGAAATGGCAAGTACCCTTTCTTCCCTCTTATCCATGCACCATATGTGGAATCACTCACCTAAATTATCTGTGGGATTCTGGGATGGTACTTTTATTTACTTGTCACTACCTTGTTACAAATTTTTATCATGATTGTGGGTGTCATCTAAGTAAGCAGAATAAGTAGCCCATTGATGTTAAATATTTATGAAGGCCACATTTTATTACCGTAATCCGTTAAAAGTCAACTACCTAGAAAGTACTGAGTACAGTTTATACTATTTTTATGTTACTCTTAGCCAGGAGAGGGGTAAGATTATCAATTTTAATAGTATGTACAGGGCAGATGAATATTGGCATTTTTGAAGTCTTTACAGAATACTTTTTAAATCACTGCGGGAGGGGCAGATCACTTGTTAAACCTTAAACAGGTTGTGGTCAGTAGATCTTTTGTGATCAAACTCTCACTTTACTCAGCAGAAGTAAAATGAAATTGTTGCTTTCTCAGGACTGTCCAATTTGCTAAATAATGATTTAGTCACAACTGAGGTCTTTTTCAAAAATAAGAAACAGTTTCTTTCTTTTCTTATTGATTCCTTGGGTGTATTACAATACTCTGTAGGGAAAACCTGCTGTTGATTCTGAAACTGAAAGGTCTTTGAAGCTGAGAAAGATATTTTTCGTTTTTTAAATGTAGATTAGGATATTTTTCAAGCTTTTCAGGGTATCACAGTTTTGACTGTTCTGACTGTTTCTATGTCTGTGGAGGATGCTAGATTTAAACTGGGTTTGATTTTTGGCTTACACATATTTGTAACATTTTCTTATTAAAAAAATTCTCTTGAGAAGCAACGTTGAATAATCAGCCATGTTGACCTTTTGGCATTTGCATCTACAGAGGTTTGTACCATTTAAAATTTGCATTTGGATTTGTTCTTTTGGCATTGTGCAGTTTTAAAAATAATTACTCTTATTTATCATTATCAAAAATATTTAATAATTTTTACATGAAGTAAAAACTTTGTTTCGAAGAACACCTCTTTTTCCTCCTGAGATGGTCCTTTGAAGGACTGTGCTGACTTGATTACTTAATGAATGCAAAGTAGAGTGTAAAACTTCAACATTTGTACTCATTTTACTTAGTAAATTGATTTGCTTGGCTCTGGGTAATCTAGTTTCCATGCGCTTTCATAAAGTAGTGATGAATTTTTTGTTCTACTTCTTAGAGGCTTGTCCCTTCCCCTAACCTCCCGCATATTTGTCTTTCTGTGAAAGTTGAATTTCTAACTCAAAGCCCATCTTGGTTTCTGTATGGATATTAGATAGTGAAACAGTTGTGTTCATCACTGTATATACAGCTTTGATTTCTGAACTTTATTTCAGTGGTTACTGTTGAACTCATTGTGGATATCTCTGAGTGGTTTTTTTGAATAAGGTGAACATGATAGGTATATAAGCTGAAAGTGACTTGTTTATTCCAGCTGTTGTCTCTTTAAACCATCCCTCTCTGCTTATTTTGTTGTGACCCTGGTAAAAATCCCAGGCAGGTGCCAAAGCTTTCCTGTTGCTTTCAGGTAATAGTAACCCTAGCTTGATATAAATAACTTAATTTCCATCCAAAGAAAGCTGCTCCTTTTGTCCCTTTCAAGCTTGCTCCATTTCTAGCCTCTATTAGAGGTGGCTCCATTTCTAGCCTCTATTAGAGGTGGTTGTTGGGGTGTGGTTGGCCTCTTCTGGTTCCCCACCTTGCTTTTCTGTTCTTCCCTATTCTCTAGACCGACTCTGTCTCCTCCAGGATTAGATTGGAGGTGGGAGAGGAAGAACAAGCACTTGCTGATTTAGGGTATCTATAACCTGCCATTGGTGCCTAGGGCATTATATTAGTTTCTTGTTGATACTGTAAAAAATTACCACGGATTTAGTGGTTTAAAACAACACAAATTTATTATAGTTCTGTAAGTTAGAAATCCAGATTGGCTCGACTCCTGTAGTTTTCACAAAGCTGAAATCAGTCTTAGCTGGCTGGGCTCTTATCTGAGGCTTTGGGAAGAATCTTCTTCCAACTTCATTCAGGTTGTTAGCAGAATCCAGAAGCCAGTCCTCAGTAGGACTGAAGTTCCTGTTTTTTTCTGCTGGCTATCAGCTGGGAGCCACCCTTAGCTTCTAGAGGCCTCTCTCCTGTCTTTCATGTGTGCCCCTTCATCTTCAATGCATTGAATCCATCTCACGCTTAGAATTTCTCTGACTTCTCCTTCTGCTGTATCACTCTTCTGCCCCCTCCAGAGAAAGTTTTCTGCTTTTAAGGGCCTGTGATTAGGTTGGATTTACCGAGATAATCCAAGATAATTTGCCTATTTTAAGGTTTGTCACTTTAATTATATCTGCAAAGTCCCTTTTGCAATGTGATATAAAATATTTACAGGATCCAGGGATTAGGTTGGTAGACATCTTTGGGGGAGCCAGTCTGCTTACCACAGGTGTGGAAGATTACAAATGCTGATTCTTTGCTTCTGTGGTATTTTTATATTCCTTCCCTTCCTCCCAGTTTCACCTGTAATTCCCATGTCTGGTGACTTCTCCTTTGTCTGGCCATCTGCCCCTGTCTTCTATGAGTCCATTCTCCTGCTGGGGTCATCTTTTGGCTGCAGTACCTCTTAGACAGCTCAGACCTGCATCTTCCTTTGGATCCATATCCTGTGTATGGGAAGTTAATGTTTCCTTTATCTTGTTCCCTCCAGAACCTGCCTTCTATTAATACAAAGATTATATTATATCTGGTTGTTTCTACCCATAGCTTTTACTTTTTGCTGTTGTTTGTTTCATCTGTTCGCAGCATGTGACACCACTATTTCCTCTTGTTGGCATTTCTCTTTTTGCTTTGGGTACTGTGGCGCTTCTTTCTCTTTCCTGATTTTCTTCCTCTCTAACCAGTTTTTCTACTTTACTTTCCATGTCTTCTCTTCTATGTGTGCTTTTACCTCTCACGCTCTTGTCTTGTCTTGTCTTCATACACTTTGGTTTTCTATGCACTCCTCCTGGGGGATTGGAGCCTACAACATGGAATCTTGTAGAATATTGTCTATATTCTGACACCTTCCTCTGTTTTCTGCTAAAGAGCAGTTACAGTACAGCTCTCTAAAAGATGCTGAACCCCTCAACACATCAGAACTGAACTCATCATACTTCTTCCTTTAAAAACAACAACAAAGCTCCTGCTCCTCCCTTAATCCCCTGTCTCAGAAGTCACTCTGAAATCTGAGTAATTCTTGATCCCAGTAGGGAATTGGTTACATCCATTTACTTCTCTGTCCTTATTAGTTCCTAATTTTATTTCTCCCCTGCTTTAATTCAAGCTTTCATTTCTTCTTACCTGGGCTGTTGCAGTGGCCTCATCCATTCATCCTTTCATGCTTCTACTAGAGAAGCATGTTCACTCTTTAAATCTTAGCCCAAACATTACTCTTCTTTAATATCTTTCCATGGTCTCCCAGAGGTAGGCATTCCTTAAACCCACTTCTGAGAGCTGCTTATATATGAGTCCCTTATGGAATTCATTCTTTTATTTTTTATTTTTTGGGATATCTGTCTCTCCATTAGGTTAATTCCATACAGTATTATCCCATTGGTTTATCATCCCAAACAAATGTCTGTTGAATTAAGTGTAACTTCTAACTTTAAGATTTCTGAGATATTAAATTTCTCTTCACCTTAGACCCTGTATTAGATGAAGATTAGCTTTAATTGCTGGTCTGCCCAATAACACAAAAAAGGATAAAATAATGAATGGAAGAGAGGTTTCATACATTCATACCTTTGCTCATTTTCTTACTTTCACTATCTATTGAGAGAATGAAAGCTATGTAAGAAAGGTCATCTGTCAGGATGCCATCATTAACAGGCATTAAATGAGCACCAATGATATAAAAATCATTCTGACAAAAATTACTTAAATTTTGGGCTTGTTGTCCAGAATTATTGTAAGCATGGAAAAAATGGCCTGATAAAATTGCACAAAGTACTTAAGTATGACCAGTGATGCTCTAATATTTCTCAGGAAGATGTTTATCAGACTTTATCATAATGGAGGAGAAAGCACATTTATAAAATGCCATCATCATCTCTTAAATATGTGTTTGAAGTGTCTCCTGGGATTAAGAGCTTAGATGATCTACTATCTAATACATATATTGACTTTTTAGTGTGGGGAAACATAGTGTAGATAATACTAAAGGCATTCACATTTGATTTTGAAACAATTTCAGTATATAATATAAAGTAAAATCTGTTTTTGTTTAACAGTGTTTTCTTAATTTATAGAGTATTTCAGGCATCCAAAAAAATATAGAATATAGTACAACAAATACCACCACAGATATAATTGAAATCTTCTTTGTACTCCTTCCAATCCCTTTCTTTCCTCTTCCTTTCTTCCCTGAGGTGAACAATACCTGGAATTTGATGGTTTTCATTCCAGTACATTAAAAAAAATTTTTTTCTAGGCTGGCTCAGTGGCTCATGCCTATAATCTCAGCTACTTGGGTGGCTGAGGCAGGAGGATCACTTGAGGCCAGAAGTTTGAGACCTGCTTGGGCAACATAAAGAGACCCCATCTCTTTAAAAAAATAAACTTTTTTCTGTGATAATTATAAATGTACAGAAGACACCTTTTTTCCTCTGAACCATTTCAAGGTAAGTTGCTGATTCAATGTATATTTCCTACAAATAAAGACATCTTCCTACATAACCATAACACCAAAATGAGAAAGTTATTAATAACAGTAGTCAGTTTCTACCAATGACAATCTTCAGACACTATTCAAGCTTTACCAATAGTACCAATAATGCCCTTTATATTAATAACAGACTATATAATAAACAGACTATAATAAACAGACTATATTAATAAAGACTCTAGTTCAGAATCATGTGTTGCATTGTGTTGTCATGTTTTTAAAATGTTCCTAAATCTGGAATAATTCCTGTCTTTTGTTTCATCAATTTGACACGTTTGAAGATTCAAGACTGGTTAATTTGTAAAATGTCTCTCAGTTTGCATTAGTATTATAAGACTTAAGTTTTGCAGGTGAACAGATATAAACAGGATACCTCTTACTTTAAACCAGCAGTCTCCACCTTTTTGGCACCAGGGACTGGTTTCATGGAAGACAATTTTTCCACGGACTGGTGGTTTGGGGGATGGTTTCAGGATGATTCAAGCATGCAATCTAGATCCCTCACATGCACAGCTTACAGTAGGGTTCGAGCTCTTGTGAGAATCTAATGCTGCTGCTGATCTGACAGAAGGCATAGCTCAGGCAGTGATGCAAGTGATGGGGAGTGGCTATAAATACAGATGAAGCTTCACTCACTTGCCTGCTGCTTACCTCCTGCTGTGTAGCCTGGTTCCTAGTCTGCAGTCCCACAGCTGGGGACCACAGCTTTAAAGGATTTATTTTTTTCTGATCACAAGTGAGTTTGAACATCTTTTCACATGCTTATTGGCTGTTTGGGCTACTCATCTTTGAATTTCTTCTGCATATCTGTAGTGTTATTGGTCAAGTTTTTGCATATGTGTGGATTTCTTTCTAAGGTTTAATTTTTGTCCATTATTTGGCTCATCCATGCCTGCATTTATATTTATTGTCCTAATATATATCTATTGTCTTAATTACTGTAGCTGTATAATAAACCTTGCTATCTAAGACTCCTTTCTCCTATTCAAAATCACCTTGGCTATTCTTGGCCCTTGGCTTTTGCATATTAATTTTAGAATCCATTAGTTAAATTCCATTATAAATCCTGTTGGGCTCTTGATTGGAATCCAATGAATTTATTGATTGATTTTAGGCAAAATGGATACCTTTGTGATATTAAGTTTTCTCAGCTATAAACATTATATATACATTTATATCTCAGTGTATTTATTTATTTATATTTTTTCTGTTCCTTAACAGTAAAAAGTTATAACTTTCTCCCTAAAGGTCTTTTATGACTGCTGTTCCCAACTCCCAGGCCGTGGACTGGTACTGGTCCGTAGCCTGTTAGGAACCGAACCACACAGCTGGAGGTGAGCTGTGGGCGACTGAGCTAAGCTTCATCTGTATTTCCAGCTGATCCCCATTGCTTGCATCACTGCCTGAACTCCACCTCCTGTCAGTGCAGCAGCAGCATTCGATTCTCAGAGAGTGCAAACCCTACTGTAAACTGCATGCAAGGGATTAAGGTTGCATGCTCCTTATGAGAATCTAATGCCTGATGATCTGAGGTGGAACTGAGGCAGTGATGCTGCAGCTGCAAAATCATCCTGAAAGCATCCCTTCCCCCTCCACCCACCCACCCCCACCCGCCATCTGTGGAAAAATAGTATTCCATGAAACTGATTCCTGGTGCCAAAAAGGTTGGAGACTACTGTTTATGAGACATCATTTATGAGATTTATTCCTAGGCTTGTTGCTAACATATAAGTATCTTTAAAAAAATTTCATATTAAGAATTTTAATTTTTTGTGTCCAGTAACCTTACTGAATGCTAATTAGTTTTTATTTGTATATTTTCTCATATTAATATGTTCTATGTATGCAATCAGAATATATGTGAATAATAGTTTTCCTATTTATATTCTTATTCCATTTGATTATTTTTCTGATTTCGCTGCACTGAGTGTGTTGCATAATAAAAGAGGTTATATCGGTCTTCTTGACTGTTTTGAATGTTTGTTTTTCAGATCTGAGATTTAACTCCAAATATAATTAAAAATAAAACCTGAAATAGAGTTAGAAGCTACTCGTTCTTGAAAATTTCTGTACTTCTGTCTAATACCTCTCTTGCCTTCCAAAAAAGTTTTTTTATGCTCTCAAAATGAAGATCAAAATGGCCAGTTCTGTGGGTTTTTTTTTTCCTGCTAACCCCAGAGAATAATAATAATGTCTTCATTTTCTCTGTTCCCGAAGTATTTAATATAGGCCTTCCAAAAATTTCATTTTACTTACTCAAGTTGGTTAGTCCCTCACTAGATTGGCCTTCTTATAGCGTAGATGCTTGACCCTGTTAATTTTTTATCCTTTTAGCTGAATATTTCCTCCATTACTGATTAAATGAGTGACTGTGTACATTTTCTATTTTATTTACTGATTCATTAGATCAGTTTTCCAATCTTTTCATCAGAACCATATTTTACTAGACTGTTTACATTTGACCTTGTTTTTGTCCCTTTAGTGCCTTCACAGTACATATTATTTAGTCATGTATTGTGGTATGAGTTGATCTGTTTCTTTCTGCTTTGGTAAATACCATGTTTAAGCAATCAAATGATATAAATCAGTCCCACAGAGTTAAATATCAAGATGTCATTGTGTTCTTCTGAGATTTGTAGTCAATTCAGTAGCATAGACATCTTTGCCTGAGATAAACTTAAGGTCCTGAGGAAGAAAGAGCTCAAGTAAACTGATAAAATCAAATGCAACTATGTACATTTGATACTTTTAGGTATTGTTGGTGACAGCTTCCTAAGCTTATTCCATGTTGCCACTCTTTGGGTATACACTAATGACAATTTTTCTTTTTTTCTCTTTAATGCTCGGTGTTAAGGATTTATATGCACAGCTATTACTTTAGTCAGAAAAATGAATGCCTGTTGTGTTGAGTGTGCAAGGAATATCTTAAGGGTCACAGGGAGTCTGAATGAAAAGAAAAACCAACAAAGACCCCTCTGTGTTAATTCTCTAAGTGTTCATTAACTGTTATAGATTCCTTCCGGCAGTTTATTTCAAGTATTAAAAACCTACTTTTCTATATTGTAAGCAATTTTTATTTTTTACAAACTAAAAACGTATATTTAGGGTTGACCAGATAAAATGAGAGAGGTTCTGTGAGAATGCTTTCTTCTGATCTATTAGTTGTCACCGTTTTCCCTCTCCATTGGGTAGAAACTGAAAATTCAAGAAAAAGTGGCTTAAAAGCAATTCAAGTAATAATTTAAATATGAGGAGGAAGAAGAGGGAGAGAGTGTGTATAGTTGTGTAAGGCAGTTTTCGAGTTGATTCATGGGTTGTGTTTGTCAGGAGGATAATGCCAATGTTTACTTATTTCTTCTAGATTCAGATAAATGAGAAAATAAATGATTTAGGAGAATTGGATTTTGCCTGGTAGGATTTTGTAACACCAATAAAATGGTTAGAGAGAGGAATTTTAAAAGGAGAAATGTTATGGTAATGTTTCAGCACACTGTTTCACCACTTAGGAGGTGTGCAGGCACATCCTTCCACAACTGTGAAGGCCTTTTCCCAGTCTCATTTTCTTCTGTAGAAAAGTTGTCCCTTGTAGCTAAAATCAAATGACCATTTTATCCTCTATGTAATTTATGAAGAAATGGCCATTTACTTAGAAAAGTTGAAAAGCAAATAAATGAATGAAATTCTTTTTAATCAATGGCAGTGTTTTTATCTGCAGGATTACATAACGATTGTCTGTGGTTGTAAGTGCTCATGCATATGCTTGAACAGTTCCGGCAAGGTTATATTCCAAAATAAATTAGAGTTGTGCAGCTTCCTGCATATTCATCTCACTTCTTGTCTGTTCTGCTAAAATTTGTAGTATGTGAAAGAAAAGTGATACTTAAGTTTCTTTTTTTCCTTGGTTCCCTGATCCTGGCTTTAGGATAAATCGAAATTTGGTTTTCAGTTGAGATAGTTTGCACTCTGCCCATAAACTTCAGTTAGAATATTTGGTCAAATAATAGTGCTTAGAGTTCGTTGTCAGTTTATGGGTAAATGTCATTTTTTGGCTACTGTCCTGTTAATGAGCTAGCCACCTGGCTTCCTATTAATTTTAATGGGAAATGAGTAAAGATACTGTGGATACCACAGTGACAATTCAACCCACTATTGGTGAAACCAAGAAATATAACTTTATTATAATCACATTTATGTAAAAAACTATTTTAAAGGTTTATATAAGGACATAGTAAAACTGGTGGGCAAAAGATAAGCTATTTAATAGCTTCAGTATATTTATAGGGATCTTGAATATAAAAAGTATTAATAATGTTAATTCCAAGTTCCAGGTTCTTGGTAGTGTTTATCTTTTAGTTTTCTAATTATGTCTAAACCCAACTTAAGAATAAAGGTTATTAAATTGCAGAACTAATTAGAATTCATTTAGTCTGCCCTGTTTGCAAGTGTAGAATGACCTCAAATCAGGTCATGAAATCCTCTATTTTTTTATTTGGCACTAAACCATTCATGATAGTAAAAACTTACCTTAGTGTAGTGATAAACATCAGCAAGACCTTTTGACATTGTGTAATGTGGAAGATGAATTCAACGTGGTTAAGAACAGAATTATACTTTCAGAAGAACTCTGGATAAAATTGTGCTTATGGGATGTTCTGAAGTCTCAGGAGAGGGACTTATGAGATCATTGTGGACCTCTTAAGGTGCTTAACCAATTTGTGGTTCCTTGTAATAAAATGTTAGCAAAACCAAGACTGCTATCAAGAATAATTATGTTGGCTTTAACTCATGAAACAAAACATCATAGCACTGAAATCAGATGATTGCATTAATAAGAATTAATGCTCGGTTTTGCTATTGTGGTGCTTCCAATTTTATCTTCCAATATTATGCTTATCGATCCATATGATTATTTTGATCCATTATAACACTGTCTTTCCAGTATTCATTTTATAACTCTAGTCATGCCTCTGCCTGTCCATAGTGTTTTTCCTTTCTGGCTGAGTTATCTTGCACCTGACCATCTTCCACAAGTTGCTGCTTGTATATATTCACTTAATTCTCCAAATAGTCAATCATTTTAAATTTAATCTGACTCTCCATGGTGTTAACTGTCCCACTCAACTTGATGTATGTAAATTTAATGAGCATGCTGTCTTGTAAAAATCCATATCCATGAATGAAAATATTGACTCTATCATTTGTAATTCAGTTGAAAAAATGTCTACTCTCTGGTTGCTATTCTCTGCTTGATTGCTCCTTAGTGCTCTAATGCACGCATGTGCACAGGTATTAACATTACATCTTTTCTCCCTCTCAGGTTTGCCAAAGACAATGTGGAAAATATTTATTTTGTACCAATATTTTATCTAGTATGGAGTCAAGGTGCCTAAACACAGTAGGAAACTGGTAATTTCCTGGTTTGTACGAACTTCTGGCTCCATCCAATTCATAGGAAGAATCTCTGGAATATCTTAATGGCTGCTTGTTGACCTGGTTTCCAGGTCGTGGCTGCCACTGACTATTGGGTGTCCTTGTGCAAGTTAGCAAAAGATGTATCTTTTCATGCTTCCAGGTGGACACTAAACCACACAGAGTCACACAGATTCGTGAGTGCAGTTGGGCTGAAGGAATTTCAGCCCCATTCACTCCTTGATGAGGTGCTGCTTGGCAGGGCTGAAACATATAGTGACCCTGTTCTAGGTCACTGAGGTTTGGTATGGTTTTGTTTGTGTTTCCTGCAAGAATGATGGGTTTTAGCGTGGCTGGCCCTGTGTCAGTACCACTGCCTGAATATTTCTGCGTCTGGAGCTACAACTCATTCTCGTCACTGTTGTCTGAAGATTCTTGCAAATCTTCTAGGAGCAGTAGTTGCTCAGTGTTCTAGGCTGGAGCTGTGAGTATTATCTCTAGCTCCAGTTCCATCTACCAGAGAATTATCTGCATCTCATATGTTTGTCTTCAATTTATCCAACAAATATTTAAAAAGTGACCCCTGTGGTCTATGTGATATGAAAGAGGCAGCAAGTATAGAAAAATTTATTTTAAAAGTTATCTGTGAGGGAGAAGGAGAAAGTCACACATAAAGGAGAGCTAGAGTTGAGGGAAGGTTCTTCTTTTTTTCTTTTAATTTTAATCCATTAAAGACTAACATGTTTATATATTGATACCCACCCAACTGAGAATAGTTTAGTAAAATATATTAGAACAGGATAATTGATGTACAATACGCTTTTTAGGAGGAGAGAGGAAAGAGGATCCCACGCATAAATGAATGTGATTGTCTTTGAATTGATGGCAGGGATCAGTACAGAAAGAGATTATGTGCAAATAAATTGCTAAAACAGTAAACAGGAAATTGGATGATATCTTTCTTTTTACAGAGAGAATTGAAATTTGCTTATTGAGAATGACAGGTAGAAGTGGTAGTTTCATAGTTCCTGGAGAATAGCAAAAGTTTAAATTAAGTACCTTAGGGAATGTGAAAAGAAGAGACCAGTAGGATTTCCCATAAATGTTGTAGGAATTGGTGAATCAAAGAATTGGTTTGCACTGGAGAAAGTGGAAGGATCAAGAAACTGGAGGTTTTTGGGGGGATCAAGAAAAAAGGTGGTCTGGGAGTAAGAACTGTGAAAAGATGGAAGATTGAGATCAGAGATAGGGATCATGGAGATCTTGGAGATGCCTGAGTTGGAGCAGTTTTTAGATAATGAAAAGGTCCAAGTGTGGTCACAAGGACTGGGGCTCAGGATGGTAGAGAAGCAAAGGTTGCTGGTGGTGAGGAAGCCAAGGACACTCTGGGGCCATCGTGGGTAATAGCAAGGCATTGGGTGTCAGAGGAATCAAACTGAGGGATTGGCAATGTAAGCATTCAGCCAGATAGTATTAGCTCCCAAGGAAATGGAATTTTAGATGATAATGGAGATAAATGATATGGAAATAGGAATGGGAAGTTAAGATAGACCAGAGTTCAAATCTAAGTTATAGGATGATGGTCATCTTAAACAATTTTCCTAAACCTCAGCTCTTTGATTAATAGAAGGGATACCTCAAATGGTTATTAGTGAGGATTAAATAAATAATGCTTATATTAAGTGTTTAGCACAGTGCCTGGCTCAAGAATTTAACCATTATTTAAGATTACAGGAATATTAGGGGTATTTGTGAAAAGGTTGCATGAGAATGGGTGAGAAGGATAGTTCACAGAGCAGGTTTGGAATGAAAATGGGAGGAAATGTGAGCAATCTGAGAAGTTTGGGTTTTGAATGAAATTTTTTTACTTGTGTCTTAACTTAATCCTTCCTCTTAGTAGCCTTGGATTTGTCTTGATTGTGGTTTCTTTACCCACCCTGCCCCAAGCTCCTGTCATCAATTCATTGTGTATTTACTGTAGCCAAGTACTCTACAAACCTATTTTTTTTAATTTAGGTTATACTTGGGGGTTCCTCATCTTATGACTTTGATACTTTTGAAAAATCTTGGTTAGTAATTTTGTAGAATGCTCTCCATTTGAGTTTGTTTGATTTTTTTATTTTCTTCATGTGATTAGCTGGAAGTATATTTTGGGAAGTATTCATAGATATGAATACCAGAAAGGTGATAATGATAAACCCTTCTCACTATATCATACTAGGGGGCATGTGGTATCAGTATGTCCTATCATTGATGGTGTTAACCTGGACAACTTTGTTAAAGTGGTATCTACTGGGTTTCTCCACTATTTTTCCCTTTGTAATCAAACAGAAACAGGATATTTGCAGTCTCAAAATATGTCCTTCATTTATTTTATTCTTTGGGTTATAATCTAATATTATTAATTGTTTTTTCAAATTGTTCCAGTTTGGCTGTTTACAGCTCTTGCAGGCTGGCTCTTGTGCTGTTTTGACGTCTTTTCCTTTTTCTTTTTTGGAGTACTTTTTCTTATTTTGTGGTATCAGAACAATTTGGTCTTTTTAACTCAGGTCTTTTTTGATGACAGAGATATGTTTCTTTACATTGAATTAAAATTTTTTTTTTTCGTAGTATTTGTTCTCTGCAACTCTAAAATCTATCCCTAGTGCCAGTCAGACTAGCACAGTAAAACACAATGATTCAATTTAGGTATAGGTTTTAATTAGAAAGTAATTGACCAAAGGAAAATTATTTTTTATATTAAACTCCTAATTTCCCCTGGCAAAACTGTGTCTAAACGTGTACAGATGGTCTCTTACTTACCATGGTTTTACTTAACAATTTTTCGACTTCAGAATGGTGAGAAAGCGATACATAGTCAGTAGAAATTGTACTTTGAATTTTGATCTTTTCCTAGGCTAGCAATATGCAGTATGCTATCTTGTGATGCTGGGTGGCAACAGCTAGCTGCCTGCTCCCAGTCCACCAGGTAAACTAAGTTTAAGGTAGGCTAGGCTAAGCTACTGATGTTTGATAGGTTAGGTGTATTAAGTGAATTTTCAACTTAAGATTATTTTCAATTTATGATGGCTTTATTGGGATGTAACCACATTGTAAATTGAGAAGCATGTGTATATGAAGGTAATGCTATAAATGAGGTAATTCATAAGGTATGATGGTAATGTATTAATAGAACTTTAACATTAGAAACAATAACAGGCTCCTTAAACACACTAAAGTTTTGATTTGGTGACTAATAATTTTTTTGAATGAGATATGTTCAGCCCAATAGCCAACTGATAAGATTTTTTCATATATCTACTGAAATTTTAGCCTCATTCAAATTACTCATCACACCTTTTACAATTATGTCTTCTGTGTATTTTCTGTTCAATATTTTATCTACAGTAGGTATTTATTTAACCATTTAACTTATTTTTAATATCCCATTTTACCAATTAACAGATAATCCTTTCAAACAAAATTCAAAATAAGATATTATCAATAAAATACATGGCATTCCTTTATGAGATGTTTTAAGAATAATAAATAAATTTATAGTATTTAACACATATATCAATATGTTGGTTAATATGTCGATATAGTAAAGTAAATTACTATTTTAGGGCTGTTTAAAAATCTATAGCTGTGGTATTATTTTGTGCCTATACAGTCTACCTAAATTTCAGAAATGAAGTACAACTGTTGGTAAAGCTTAAAAAAAAACTCAGTGTAACCATAATTTACAGACTACTAGGATTCTTGGAAAAGTCAATGTATATTAAAACCATGAGATACAAAGTATTATGCAACAATTTACATAGTAATTCCATTTTACATTTTAATTCCATTAAATTAGAGTTTAGGCTTAGATACTTATGATTCTTTCTCTTTCTCTGTTTTTTCTTTTTTCTTTAGATATGTAACTCTGTGGGGCACAAGACAGTTTTTGTTATGTAAGACTAACTGTGGAATGTCTAGCATATCTTACCCCTGTAAATGCTGGTAGCATTACCTCAGTCATTGTAACAACCAAAATGCCTCCAGAAATTTCCAGAATTTCCAGAATGCTTCCAGGTGTTGTTAAGGCCTACTGAGAATCACTAGCTTAGAGAAAAACATGAACTGAAACCGGTATTCGTATAATAGATTGTTTCTAACTAGAATGGCAAGAGTGACACTACTAATTACTTCCTTTGTATTAGAGTGTCAAATGGAACAGCTTCTAAGAACTTAAATATTTCTATCAAGGTAAAATGAAGGGAATTTTGATTTTTAAGTGCTCGAAGGGTTTGGTAGCCAAGAACTGTGTCAGCTAAAGCATAAACTATGGTCTCTGATGAATGTAGCATCCTTGTGAAACTTGGAAGAAATTGAACTTGCTCGGTTCCATAGGTAATCCAAAGTCCTGATTTTTATGGATCCATTCTGAGTAGATATGTAGTTTATATCCCTTCTGAGTAGATATGTAGTTTATATACATTCAGGTGTTTTACACTGCCTATCACAAAGACCCCCAGGACTAAGATCAGAAGGAAATCTATTTGAGCTGCCCTTCTCCATCGGCCATTTTTGTCTTACTGCAGGCTCCCTATCCTTTGCCAGAACAGCCTCTTACTTGAGCAACTTAATTGATAGCAATTCATATATTTATATGGACATACCTGACTTGTATTGTTAGCCAAAATTAGGCCTGTAGCAAGATCTAGGATACTTAAACCCTTATTTTGGTTGGTGCTGTTGAGAAATGTTAGATTTTTAGATTTTTAGGTGGCACCTGTTTTCATGAGTGTAACTTTTATGTGAGTTAGAACATTCAATAAATAAACTGGTTAATATTTTTAATAGGGATGGGGAAAAGACAAAACTATAGAATACTTTGTCTTTTGCTAGGATCAGTACTAGATATTTGATGATATGTGCTTTAGCTATCAGAATCTAGAAAGTGGTTGGTTTATTTATTTTTTAATTTTTATGATACATGGAGCAGCTCTTTCAGAGTGGTACAAGAAAGCTTCATGTGCAGCTGTTGTAAAAATAAATATATTGAAATTGTGAATCCTAATGACCTTATGAATGGCAGAAATTTGCAACTGTCTAATTACCTATAGTGATGTGAATATAATTTTACTAACCTGCTGTGAATTTAAAAAGTTTTTTTGGTAAGTGTTTTACCTGTTAAAATGATCTAGAATACTTTTTTCTCAGTCTCTCCAGCTCTTTTCTCTCTCCTTCCTCCAGGCAGAATTACACGTAAATCATTCCAAAACAATTAATGCTGCTTTAGTCACAAATTATTGATTTTTCTGTTCGTAGTGTATGTAGAATTGCTGCTGTACTTAGATTCTAAAATGAGGCATTTTAATTGTGTTTTCCAGGAAGATATGAATTTAAATGAAGATAAAAAGGCACCATTGCGGGAAAAGGACTTCAGTATCAAAAAAGAAATGGTGATGCAGTACATTAATACTGCTTCTAAGACAGTAAGTAAAACTGTCAAGTTGAAAAATACAACTGAAATATGTTGTAGTATGGAAAACAATGCATTTGTCTAATGAAGTGCTTAAGTTTGTGAGCAACCGTAATCAGAGGGCTTTTGAATTTATAAGGGCATGGGAACTATGATAACTTATTTGATTTAAAAATATTTCTCATCTTATAACTTCTAAACTACTTTTGTTTTTTTAGTTAGTTACATTGCTAAGAAACACTGTCGTGGGTCTACATTACTGAATTAAGATGGTTATTGATTTCTAATGTTACTTATAAACAGGGATAATATTTGTATTATAAAAAAGTGAGAATGATTTTATTCTAACTATCTAAATAACATACATAATAGTGGTTTAGAGGCATATCTTTAATGTGAGTTTCCCTATGGATAAAATTATCTTGTAACAAATTATAAACGTAGGTATTGAAAGGAGCATTAAGCCTCCACAAGGCTGCCAATTTTCCAGGGGAACATGAAATATGTGGGTGGAAGTAATGACTAAATGTTTAAGAAACCATGACTGGCACACAGAATCAATTGCATTTATTTCATGGAACAACAAATGAGCTTGGCTAATAATATACAAATTGTGAATAAATGGATTGGATGAAAACTATAAAATGGAAGCCAATGAAGAAGCAATCAGTAAAACGACAGCAGAAAATGATTTTGGCTGAATTTAAAATGGAATTGGATTAGAAAAGTAGCTTAACACACTAGTTTTCATTGTATACTTTAACCTAAGGCCAGGTTACAAGAACATAAGTTATTTATATTTTAACTCCATTTATCTACTAGACCAGTCAGTGACTCTGAGGTATTTCTTTTGGAAGAAAATCTCAAATGATGTTTAATTTTTAAACATGTCTCATGTTTTGGCAGCCTGATTTCAGGTCTGAAACTCACAGTGAGTATTGCACTTTTTCTAGCTCCTTGTATAGATGGGCTCTGGATCCTGCTATTGTGACATTGATAGTAATTGCTTTTGTCTCTCCATGATACTTAGATATCACAAATTGCCATTGGGGATTTAGGAATCAGAGCTCTGGTGTTTTGGATCTGCTTATTTGATCAAACACCCTCTGTTTGACCTTGGATATCTTCTTTTACCTTTGTGATTCTCATTTTCCTCATCCATAAAATGGGAAGACGTACATCATGGACTTGTTATCAGAATCAAATTGTTTATTCCACAATTAGTACATAACATATTTTACAATGGATGGCTGCCTTCTGTGGTAGCAGTGGTGGTAGTAGCAATTGTTTATTTTTCTTTGTGATTTGTTCATTATACCATAATTAAAAATATAGGAAGAAGTATATTAGTGAAAATACAAATTTGCTATTGGTGAGTCCACATTTCTAAGACATTTATTTGTTCATTCAACATGTTTATTAAGTGCCTGTATAGACATATAATAGGCAGTATTTTAGGCAATGGGGGCACTAAGATAGTTTATCACTGTGTCTTGTAGAGCAGCATTGGACACATAATAGAAACACACAAACACGTATGTAGAGGCGGTGAAATGTGATGTGGGAAAAAAAAAGCAGGTTTTTGTCTTTGTAAATGTTTTGTATAGTCAGTGAAAACTCCCGTTAGGGAGTTTTAAATCTAACAAGCATGAATTCATTTACTATAATTACAAGAGATGCTACATCAGTTAGAAATGGTTTAGAAAACCTTGGCATAATAGTGCATTTTAATTCTTGAATTTGAGATAATAAGTAGACTTTTGAGAGTCAAACAAACCATTTTGAACTTTCTTATAGTGGCACTATTTAAGTTTGCATTCACTAATTTTTAACTTTAATCCTTTAATCATTTTGGACTAAGGTTGGAATTTGTTTATCAGAATTAGGTAATTAAATTATCAGGATTGAAATAGAATAGTTATCTAAAGTGTGATTACAGCATTGACTCATTTAATTAGTGTGTGGCAGATCGTGGCTGTTCCTAGGAAGGTTCTGAATAATTTGGCAGATGGTTAACATAGAAAGTTCAAGCTGACCAGTCATTTATTTTTGTGCTGGAAGTAGAAACACATTTTATTAACTCCAGGGTACAGACTTTGTCGTGTCACTTTATTTATGTTAATGGCAATTGAAAAAGTTACTCTGAGAAAAACAGAATAAAAATTCATAGATTGTTCTAGAGAGAATATGAAAAGGATAGAGGATAGAAAAGGTATACTTTTATTACTTTAGGCTTAGAATTTGCTTTGAGGTTCTCTTTTGTGTATAAACATGATTATTATGTTTTGGATACTAGTACTGATTCCTATAGTTTATGGTCTGAAAATGCTTTAGAAACATTATTCCTCAAAGTAGGCCTAAATTAGGTAAGGTCGGTTTTTACAATATTAAAAAAAAGTGCCATCAATCAGACAAGGTTATTTTTAAGACCTTAGTGAGTTTGGGTTTAGGTGGCCAAAAAAAAAAAAAAAA
>VBSM01003176.1:53345438-53358491 GCA_008086735.1 Cheirogaleus medius
CGGCCTCCCAGAGTGCTAGGATTACAGGCGTGAGCCACCACGCCCGGCCTAATCTCCTATTTATTTCTAAGAGTCTTAATTAGAACATCTCCCCTTTGTTTTCTCTTTATGTTTAGTTTTTTCCCTTTTGATTTTTCTTCCAGGGGAAGAAACAGAATTCTTCTTTTATAAATGCTCCTACAAGTTTGCTAGCTCCCTCTGACTTTTTAAATTTTTTTCTTTTCTAGTCAAGCTGGTTTCTAAGTGAATTTGAGGGCTTTTCTCAGGCTTTTATTGGAAAAGTTTGGGTAAAGATTAACTTTATTCTTTGAACCTTTCCTTAAGTATTGCTGTAGTTCTTGCCCAGACTTTTTAAATAAGAAAGTTAAATATTAAGTCTTAAAGAACATAACTTTAAAAGGCACATAGAAAGACTATAACAAAAGTTATAGCCTTTTTAATGTTCAAAAGACTATAACAACAGTATGTTGAAATGACTGAGTCTAAATTGAGTTTATAGGTGTAGGATTATAGCTTCTCATGCATGTATGTATGTATACGTATATATTTGTGTGTATGTGTATATATATTAATATATATAATATAGTATTTAAAAGAATTTTGAAAAGTCTTATCATGGTACCATTGTTCCAGCTCTGTAGGGCATGTTGTATTGAAAGTATGGAGGACATGGTATTCTGTAATATCATCCTTCTAGGTATATCCTGATCAGAAAAGAACTATATTTTGAAAAAATATTAGTTATATTTTCCCAATATTAATTATATTGGGTTCTGCATCTGTGGATTCAACCAACTGTGGATTGAAAATATTGGGAAAAAAAATTGCATCTGTACTGAACATCTACAGACTTTTTTTTTTGTCATTACTTCCTAAACGATGTAATATAACAATTATTTACATAGCATTTCCATTGTATTAAGTAGTATACAGGAGGATGTGACTAGATTATATGCAAATACTATGCCATTTTATATAGGGACTTGAGCATCCACAGATTCTGGTATCTATGAGAGGTCCTGGAGCCAATCCCCCATAGATACCAAGGGACAATTATATTTCTTCTAGATGAAAAATTGGAATTGATTTTAGTTTTAGCATTAATTTGTTAATATTATATTAGTGAGGGCATTTTAATACCTTTCAATGTCTTTTTCTTACTCAGAATTACATTTTTAAATATTAATTTTGGAAAATAATATTAGATACAAGAAAATCATGTTTGTTTTATTTTCTCTCCTTTTTTGTTGTTATTATTTAAAGAGGTTTATATTTTAACCACTAGAAACTTAGATGAACCATAGTTTCGTGCATTATTTTTAAAATTAGATGGATTATGTTTTGGCTTGTATGTTAGGTTAGGGATTTGATAAAAGCTTCTCTATAACACAAAAGCTTAGTAGAAATCAGTGGTTGGTATTAGAAGTATCTAATAACAATGCCCTTGCTTATGATACTTCACCTGTTTGTCCCCAGGTCTTGCTTGCTGGCTAGGAGAAAATTTCAGAGCCTCAGGGTGGTGAACTAATTTCTTGTTAAGACTTTTCCTAATAATGTATCTGGCACTTTAATTTCCATTTGTGCCTATATAGAATAAGTTTTATTAATGCTCAATTAAAATGATCTTCCAACAGCACAGATTCACCCATATTCCTTATGAGTTGTTTCTGGGCAGCACCAGTGGTGTTTAATGTTCCCTACTATTACTGCATTGTGTTTTTGTTAAGGTAGTAGATGATAATGAAGAAATTGATCTTTTATTTTTTTACATGAAGAGATTATATTAGGCTAAAATTAGAATTGTATGTTTTGGTCTTTTAAAAATCTTATTGGTAGTTAAGATTTCTTTTATTATAGGATTTTTTTAAAGGATTCACCAGATATAGAAAAACTATTATTTACTGAGTTGGTTAATGATATTTACACCAATTATTGTCATTAGAGGTCTATCTGAGGTTGCTTTTTAACTTGGTTATTGAGTTGTTTCTTGGCCTAACACATTTTTCTATGCTCATACTTACATTTTAGATTTTTATGAACATAATTATACTTATTCTGTTAACCATAAATGTAGTGATAACTTTGAAAGTGCCAGCAAGAAGAGGCATGTGATTATGATGAAGATAAAAGTGTTGAGAAAATATCCATATATAAAACACCTTTTGAAAGAAAGAACACTTCTGAAGGAAAAAGTGGAAAACTAAAAATGCTATATACGTACCATTGTCTTTCAATGAGCAAAGGGGATAGGTAATTGATGAAATGAGGGGAAAAAAGTAGCCAGGAACAATAGCTCTCAGTCTTAATATCCAGTAGAATCATCACTCTGGGGTATTTAAATATCTCAATGTGCAGGTTCTTCCTTTTAACAGTTGCATAAACTAATTCCTGCGCATGAGACCCAGGCATCAGTATTGAGTGAAGCTCTGCTGGTGATTTCAGTGTGCAGCTAAGAATGAGAACTACTGGGCTATAGAAGATGGACCTTATCACCAGATGTCTTTTTGTGTAACATTAATTCATCAAGAGACTAGAAGTTGATAGACTTGAGAGGCTAAGCTTGTACTATTTACTAATAAAACTGTGTTATCTAGTCACTGAGGCTTCAAGGCTAGTTTGCCACGTGTACAACATCAAAATGAGTGTTCAAGTGGCATACATACTGCAGCTACTAAGAAGTTCTCTATGGTACTTGGTCGTGTGTAGAAACCATCAAGGAGAGGGTCAACTACTTTAACAGAAAAGAACCCACTGTGTTTTAGAAAAAGATGCCCAATAGAGCAGGTATCAGCAAGAAGGAGAAGAGTATACTTGGTTATAAAGCTTCAGTGAACTGATTCACCTTCCCAGTTGGTAGCATTAGACTTAAACACCTAAGTTGTTTTGAACTTAAGGGGTATCCTTTCAATTCTTAGTTATTCTTAAAGGGAGTAAATTCTACACATACTTAAAAAAATCTTTAATGGGTTAATCAGAAGGCATTTGTTCCCAATCTTATGGTTTCCTATTTATTACCATTTCTTAACCGGTACAATATAGAAGTTTCCTCCATAACCCTCAAGAAAATAAATATGGTTGGTATAGCTTCTTATTGTCAATGTGATACAAAATTATTTTTAAATCCCTTCATTATCAGAAAGCCTTCTAGAGTTGATTAAGTAAATTAGGGACATGTCTGGGATTCATTGAGTTGTGAAAACAAAATAGTCTGAATATAAATTCAAACAATCATAAGTTTTGACTATTCCTTGTACATTAACTGTTACATTAGATTTTATTTGTGACATTTTTCTTGGAAAATTATATTGCATTGTTTCAGTGAGTTTAAAATCATTTTCTGGCATTATTTTTGTTAAGGATGACTTTGTTAAACTCTGTTTAGTAGACATTAGTAGATATTAGTTTGTTTTTTATTTACCTTAGGTCTAGAATATAAGAGTATCTTCAAGTGAGGAGATGCAAATGAGGGAAAGGTCCAGGAAGTATGTGACATCCCCACATTAATGCTGTAGGGTTTCAGATTTTTTTTAACCCTTTGTGAAATAAAACACAGTTATAGAAAACATTAAAAAACAAATGTGTAGCTTAATGAATTATCATAAGGAAAACACCACCCAGAATTAATAGAAGTAATTAATAGAACCTTGCCAGCCATCCCAAAAAACCCTCCAGCTACCTTGTTCCAGTCTCATACCCCTCTTCAGATTTGTGTATATTTTCTCCTAAAAGGAATCACTATCCTGACTTTTGTGGGAATTACTTCCTTGAGTTTGTTTATAGTTTTTTTTTTTTATCCCCAAGGGCATCCTCAGACGCCATAGTTTATTCTTGCTTACATTTTAAAATTTGGAATATCTTTCAGTCTTTTGTAATCTTCAAGTTTCCCATCCACTCCCTTATTTTATCCTAGACTTTCTGGATTGTGCTGATTTGCATACTCATGGTAAAGTTAACATGTTTCTCTGTCCTCTGTATTTTCTGCAAAGTAGCAGCTAGATCCAGAGGCTTGATCAGACTCAGGTTTGTTCCCTTCAGCAAGATGGTAGGAAGTGTTATTTTCTTTCATCAGTAGTTATTTACATATTGTTTGCAATTAAAATTCTATCATTTCATTTTCATTCTTAGTTGAAATGTCTCTTTTATAAAGAGATATTTTCTTTCAAATACTGCTTGATTACTTAGTGATAAAGGAAATTTAGGACAAATCCTTGATTCTTTCCCTTTATTGCCAGCTTTCAAGATATTGAATTGGGTCTCTATCCTCTGGAGGTGACCACTCATTTTTAATATCATTAAGAATTTAATGCGTTATTACTGTTAGTGAAGCTCAAAGTGTCCCATCTTTGGCCAGTGGAATCTTGTCTAGTTGGCCCCTAATCATTTTGGTCTGACTCTAATAGCTTTGGATTGTTTCACTTCTACCTGGTAAGATAAGATGATCCAGCTCCTTTTGTATATTTCCCACACTAGACACCGAATCAGTCATTTCCTTTAGTGGGGAATATTTCAAGACTACAGTGTGAGGCCCAAGAATGCTTACTGCCCTTATTGCTAGTGGGTTTGTTGCTGTTTCTAGGCCTTTTTAGTGGAAAGATAGGGAAAGAAAAAAGTGTATTTAAAAAGTGTTTCTTTTGCATATGCGGTCTCTATTTATAATTGATGTTTTTGTTGTATTATACCTACATTGAGCATATAGCCATTACATTCACTCTCTTCCTTTCAGAACTCATTTTATCTATGAGTAATGGAATTTTAATGCTATCACCAGTCCTTATGTTGATATTTCTTTAGACATTTTGTTTGTTTGAAGTTTGGTCTTTAGTAGATTCCTCAGAAGGGCTCATAAGAATGATATTCCCTGAATTTTGCATGTTGATAATAGTATATGCCCTTTATTGCTGAGAGTCAGTTTTGCTGGATATAAAACTTTTGGTTCATAGTTTTTTTCCCTTAGGATCTTGAATAAATTATACTACTTTCTTCTAGCATAAAGCATGAGAGCATTGCTGTCAAAAAGTCAACTAATAACTGATTTTTATTCCTCATAGGTTATTGTCTCTTATAAGCATGTCTGAGTTGGAATTATCAAGTATGCACTGTGCTCTTTCATTATGCACCTTTTAAACTTTTTTTTTTTTTTGGTTAAATTTCATGAACATATAATTTTTTTTTTCATGGATCCTATTATCTGCATGTTGGGTTTTTATTTATCTTTAATATGCTACTTTCTCCCAAATGCTTATTTGCTTCATCTTATTTTTCATTTCTTTTTGATTTTTAAAAATTTCATTTATTTCAGCCTGAATTACTTATGACATTGTTTATTCTTCTGTTCCTTCTAGTTTTGTTCCTGAAATGATTTATTTCTATTTTTCCCTTGAGTTTCCTCACTTCGTTTCTGAGTTTATCTTACTCTGCTTAAATATTTTTTCATGTCTTATATATTCTCTCTCTTTTTTTAATTTTTTTTTTTTTTGAGACAGAGTCTCACTTTGTTGCCCTGGTTAGAGTGCCGTAGTGTCAGCCTAGCTCACAGCAACCTCCTGGGCTCAAGCGATCCTCCTGCCTTAGCCTCCCAAGTAGCTGGGACTAACAGGCATGTGCCACCATGCCTGGCTAATTTTTTCTATATATTTTTAGTTGGCCAATTAATTTCTTTCTATTTTTAGTAGATACGGGGTCTCGCTCTTGCTCAGGCTGGTTTTGAACTCCTGACCTTGAGTGATCCGCCTGCCTCAGCCTCCCAGAGTGCTAGGAATATAGGAATGAGCCACTGCGCCCGGCCTTATATATTCTCTTAATGTCTTTTCTTAGCCCATTTGGAATTGTAAATTATAGTTTGATTTATAGGTTTGTCTTTGAGGTAGGTATCTTTCCTCTTCTGTAGGGATGTTCTGTTCAATTTTGATTTCACTCTTAGCACTTTCTTCCGAATGTAGTGTCCTGTCCTGGAAAGGAACCTTGGCACCTCACCTCAGTGTTGACAGTTCATGGAACATAGACTGCTCTAGCCTCTACAGATCTTTTCTGGGCCTCATGCACTCACCCACAGGTGGAGTGGGCCAAACTCCTCCCAATTTTAGCTGCTGTTCTTAAGTAGACCTTCTGAGATGTACAGTCAATACCTCTGGACCATTTTGGGGTTCTCTTATTTTCATGTTCATTAAGTACTGTGTTGCTTTCCTTTGCATCTTCCCACACAAATGTTGCTACTCTGCAGGTATTGTGGCTGGTGGTTTTTCTCCAGCTGCCTGTATTTTGAGGATTGTGTACTTTGTTCAATATTATTGGGTTTTTTGATTTTGCTGTTATTTTCTCTCTTTCTGTGGGCATCCAAGGAGTTTCCAAAACTATGTTGCTGCTGCCATCTGCCCAGATCCTACAGTCTTTAAGTTTTGAATTTCATATTCTTTTCTTTATTCAATGTCAGTTTATGTGTTTGGTTAAAAAACAATTCAGGGTTATTAGCATCCCCCAACCCCAAGTTTTAGGAGAGAAAGGGATGACATTTGTCTATGTAACTTTAACAGATAGCTCAAGGTTTTGATGTTTATTTGATGTGTAAACTTTCATCAAACTTCTTAATGGCCCTTGACCTACAAATAGATTTAAATAAAACACTAGTTTTAGGCTTAATTTCTATGCTATGCTTGTTCAGTGCTATCATCTCCTCATGTAGTTTCATTTAAGTTATGCAGGATGCATCTTTTTTCTGTATCCCATTGATAGTGGGAAAATTCAAACTGCCCTTTGGTATTATACCCCACCCCTGGAAAAATAGGTCTCATCTGCTTGTGTGTGTCTATAAATTAGTGAGTGTGTTAAATCTATCACAGCGTGAAATCACTTCAAATG
Source organism: Cheirogaleus medius (assembly GCA_008086735.1). NCBI lineage: Eukaryota > Metazoa > Chordata > Mammalia > Primates > Cheirogaleidae > Cheirogaleus > Cheirogaleus medius. The sequence goes on from VBSM01003176.1 coordinate 53,352,294, forward strand.
CTGTGAAAGACTATCTTAAAGAATTTAAATTGATTGCAGATGTTAGTGCAATTAAGCAGGCCTGATGAGCTCAGAATCATGTTTCTCAGATTTGAATATGAATGCATTTAAAAAAAATTATAGTGATGTACTCCATGTAAATGGAGTGCACAGACATCTGAGAGTTTTTATCACCTTCTGTTTTAAAATGGTTCAACATGAAAAGTGATGTGTGATCCCTTGTGCAGATACTTGTATTACTTAGAATAAATGTGTATTATTTGAATTAAGTATGTAGTTCCATACCATCCTTAACCAAGTAGAATTGGCACTGAATGTTTATTTCCTTTGTTATTTCATTTGTCTGTCAGTTAGTTTGTCCACCTTTTGTGCCTATAATTTACTTAAAAATTATTGTATAGACAGAGAGAAAGCATAATGTTATTTCATCCACATTATTAAGAAGAAAAAAAATGAGTATGAAAAACAAGCCAAATGAGTTGGCTTAAATTATAGAAGCATAGGACTATGTTTTACTCATGAAGTCAGACCACTCGACTGGTAAAACTCTTCCTACCTTAAGTTGCTTTTGCTTTAAGCTGATGAAATATAAAAGAAAGTTTTCTAGTTATTAGTTTAAAAGATAACATACTGGGTTGCGAATTAGAAAGTGAATTCTGAAATAAGACTCTCACAAGATTAAGTAGAGTGTATGGTGTGTTCATTTTCAATTTATTTCAAATTGATCCGTGCACATTAACTAATTAAACTCATCAATTTCTGTAACACATTGTAAAATGTTATGGACATTAGGGGTTTATTATACATACAGTAGAAAGTACAAAAATGGTGAGTAATTGTATTTAGATATTGTTTTAAATACTAAGAAAATCACTGAAGTCTTATTTGAAGTGTAACGACATTAATGATTGTAAATAGGAACAAAGAATGCATTATATTTTTCTAGATAGTAAAAATTAAAACTGTTCTATAATATTTTATAATAGTTTATTTTACTCATAATGACAGACTGTATTTCGTTTCCAGGAGTCAAGAATCTAGCTTTGTTGCTTCCAGTTTTGTGATTTCAGAAAATTCATTATTACTCTCTAGGACTTAGTTTACTAAATTATGTTATAAAATCTAGGGGTTTTGGTGTGGGAAAGTATAGAATAGAGGCAATGCCTAAAATCTGTTAACAGTTCAAGTCCCAGCTTATTTCTTTTTTTTCCAAAATATTATGGGGATACAAATGCTTTTGGTTACATGTATCAATTTTGTTATGCTTGAGTCAGGGTTATAAGTGTGCCCATCACCCAGATAGTGTTCATTGTACCCATTAGGTAGGTTTTTGCCCATCTTCTCCTCCCTTTCCTCCTCCTCTCCACCTACTGCTTGATTTCCACTAAATTTTATTTCCTTCTGTGTCCAGGTTAGCTCTTATATTTTGAGTCAGTAGTCTCCAAAAATTTTGGGCCACTTACCCCAATGATTTTTTTTAAAAAGTTGATTATATGTCCCTGAGCCAATATAAGTTTGTTTATTATAAACATGCTCATTGTGCTACTACCTCGTATTTGTTATATTCATTTTATGTATAATATAGATTAATATATATTAAAATGTTAAAATATATTTTATTTCAATACATATGAATTGAAAATGAAAATAACATAAATTAATGTATTAATATTTCATTAACATTTTAGTATTAACACTAAAATTTTGCATCATTCACAAATGAAATCAGTTTGGTTTCTTTTTTATTTCATTTTTATCACAGTTTGGCTATGCCAGATTCATGACATAAACTAATGAACATGCCTTTTTTTGTACTCTGAAATATGTTTACATTGCAGATTACTTGATGATTTGTTATTTTAAAGAACTATAAAACTTTCTGAGCTTGGTGCCTTTTTAAAGATAAACTTTAAAATATCTTTTATTAGTTTTCTTCTAAAAATTATACTCTAGTCTCTACTTCTCCAAGTCTTAATTTTAAATTACCCAATCTAGTCTATCCCTTATAACTGAACCTACCGCACCCACTCAGAAATGTTCTGAGGTTATGTACAAACAAACTTGCAGTAACCATTGCATTTCTCCAAAGTTCATGGCTGACCTCCATCTTGCCCACTTCAACACTTTCTTGTTCTTGCCTATACTGGTTCTTCTATTTTTGTACCACCAACCAGCTCTTGTTCTCCCTTTAGCCACATTTAATTAAGAATTCAGTTTCAATTTGCTGTTTTGACTATTGGGTTAGTGCTTGAGGGATCTCAGTAAGATATGACATGCTCTGGCTCTGCCTTTATGCCTTGGCTTTGGAGGAAAAAGACATAAAGACATGTATCAAGGTCATGTGTCATTCAGGCAAGATATATCTGAAAGAATATTACCTTTGTGAAATCCATCATTGTCCACATATGATGGAAATCTTGGAGGCTCACAAACTTGATTGGTCAACATTCTAAGACTCAGTATGCATTTTCTGAGCAGGTATACTGTCTGAGCTAATAGAGACTGATGTATAAAAATCCAAATGTCACTTTAGTAATTTATAATCAGAAATATTACTCTTAAGATTCTGTTAATACTATTCTCTTCTTTCCTCATAGGATAGTCTTAGAGAAAGTTAAATGATAGAGAGTTGCTTACTTGGTTTGTTGGATGGTCCACTGTGGAGATAATGGAGCATGTATTTAGACTAAATTAGATCCTGCTGTATGTGCTGATAGCATCATATGCTTTTCCTTAATTAATGTGATAGACTAGAAGCTTCATGAAGGCACAGAATACCTGTTGCATCGCAAACTAGATATTTATGTTTATATATCTGGGCACTACCTTTCCTGGGGAGTCTCAGTGGAATTCTGTAGAACTTTGCATCTCTGGACATGTTTGCAGGCACCATGCAGACTGGCTCCTTCTCCAGCACATGCTCACTGTTCTTAGACTAAAATTGATGAGGACACACTTTTTATGGTAATTAAAATAAATTCATTTTATTTAGAGATCTCACTTGATGTTAGTAAAAATCTATAATCTGTTGGGTCATTTTATTGGCAGGCCTATATTATCTCACATGTTGGTCTTTCCTAATTTGATTATCTGAAGTTAACTATAATTTAAGATTTGGGTGTTTCTTATAGTTGGCAAAATATATATCCCCTAAAGTATACTTCTTGCCTGGTTATTTTTTAGAGGGGAATCAGACAGGTACTGGTGTTCTTATTTTATTTTCTCACTATTTAGATTTTATAGCTCATGATATTTATATATTTTCACCTGTAATTTTTGAAAATTTTCTTAGGACACTAAGGTTGTTTAATCAAAATGATTAGAAATTCTAAGATCTACTTGTTTAGTAATCAAGTAACATTCTAAGCATCATTCATTTATTCAGATGCTCAAATTTAAAATTATTAAAATCAAAGCTATATCTTAGAAGGATGGAGCGTCATTTAATGAAACGATCTCTAACCAAATAATTTCTTACTATCTTATTGCTTTGTCTGGTCTACTTAAGTGAAAAAGGTCTATGATTTCTAAATACTTTTCACATTAACAGTGCTGTAGAAGTAATGCTTTATTTTGGTAATATATGATCAGAATTCAAATACCGTTTAAATCTAAAATATATAAATAAAAATAGATGAGTGAATAGAATGGCTTTAAATAATTTTATATAATTTTATTTAAGATTAATAGCAAAACCTAAGCTAAGAATGTCACTAATGGGAATGTGCTAAATAAAGGTATTTAAAATAAAATAATTTTAACAGTTTTTTTCCTTTCAGAAGTGATGCATTTTTGCAGAAAATTGAGAAAATAAAAGACATCATGAGAAAGGAAAAAGAAAATATCCTACCAAAGACATGCACTTAGCTAAAATATTAAGGTGGTTTTGATTGTTGAAAAAGTCTAAAAAGGAATATTTTAATAGTAAAACTGGGTTTCTATAGCAAAAAAATTAATTAGGACTTTTTCTATTATGTCAGAGTTTTGGCTGAAGCCCAGACTGAGGATAGCAGGTGCCAGAACAATGCGGTCATGAGAAGAGCCTATGAAACTGATTGTGCTACCATTAGGCTATCATCTACTTTGAGACTATATAAAAATAGGTTCACAATTATTTAAGAAATGGAAGATAGAAGGGTTTTCTTTGGAGAGAGAGGTATCACAGTGCTGTGGCAGCATTTCCAACCCCATATGAGGGACTGGAGGCAAATGGGTGGGCATTTGATTGAATCAGAAGTTGATGTGTATCCCTTCCAGTTTGGTGACACAGGGATTGGAACCTTACTCTATTTGCGGATGGTAGGCTCTAAAGGTAAGAGGCTCTTTGAGCTGCTTTGATGGCAGAGCAAGGAAAAAGGATTAGACCTATGGTTGGAATAAGCTGGACTTGCACCAAAACATTGACTAGATGTGGACCTTTCAGAAGGGGTTGATTTTAATTGTTTCCAAGTTTTATCCAGGGGGACCCCATGTATGTGTGGTGACCCCAGTAGAGTCTATATAGGCTGGGCTGCTAATTCTTCAGTAAGGAACTCTGTGAGTAACCCTTATGAGCATTCCACAGAAGATGTAGTCAACACTTGGGTATCAGTCATATCCAGAGGACAGTCGCACCAGGGTATAACAGTGGTACCTGATTACAGCAGTTTTTTTCATCTTACCTCCCCAATCCCTCCGTCCTTGAAGGTGCCAGAGGAATCCTGATGAGTTGGCATGGTAGAAATGAGGAACAAGGTGGGAAAATAGTGAAGATCCAAAACACTGTTCATCACTACAGATTTCTTAGTCTGAATGAGGTTAACATTGAGGAACTGGAGAAACTTTAAATTAGTTAAGGTTGAGATAATGTTAGACCTGTCTCCTCAGAAAGAAGAACTTACTTTTCTATACTAGGCTAGATAAGTTATGTGAAAGTTAGAATATCATTCTGAGATGATATTACTTAAAATAGTTAAAAGCTTTTGAATAGGTAGTATAGGGGAGAGAGTGAAGTAGTAAACAAACTTAGAAGAAATAAAAAACTAAAAGAAAATATTTGCTATGTATCAATAATGTTTAAAGAACACCTACAAATCATTAAGAAAAAAATGAACAACCTAATAGGAATAAATTTAGTTAAAGTGTATAGGCAATTTACCCAAGAAGAATTTCAAATGGCATACAGCCATTTGAAAAGATGTTTAATCTCAATATGTAAATTAAAACTAGTGTGTCTGTCAAAATAGAAAAACTAAAAAAAGATTATTGACAGTAAATGTTTGGTGAAGGTGTAGAAATATATATCAATGCAACCTTTTGGGAGTATAATTTGGCAGTATCTATTGAAATGAAAACTTGTATACCCTCCTGATCTAACAGTCTGTTGTTTTGAATATATTTTATAATAATAGCTTGAAAGTATAAACATCTAGGTATCAGGGTGTTCCTTGCAGCACTGTGTGAAATGTCAAGAAATTTAAAACAACCAAAATATCCATTAATAGAGAAATGATTAAGTAATTTATAGTATGGTCATGCAGTTGATGGATAATGCAGGTAATAAAATGAATGAGTTAGATCTGACTTGGAAAATTACCCAATATTAAAAAAAAATATATAAAAACACATGTATGGTATAAACCAATCTTTGTTTAAAGAAAGTTGTGTGTGATTCCATACACATGTATTAATATATGAATGGGCGGGCATCTGTGCATATCTGCCTATGTAAATGAAAACACTTGATGGATTCTCACCAAACTTGTAAAACCATTTGCAGTGGTCATTTCACACTATGGTTGGGGAAACTGAGGCAAAGAACTTTTATTTCCTCATCCACTTAAACAAAAAGGAATAATGGGATTAGGGGTGACTTTGTTTTTGTGTATGACTCAGGATAAAATTTTTTGACAAAAATATGGGAAGAAGATGATGTGGGATAAAAAACTAGGGGAATGGGAGGGCAACCATCTATCAGATTATGTTAAACTTCTGGATGTGATAGGATATGAACCATGAACTTAAATGATTGCTCTTTCATCATTAGGCTGCAATAATCAATTTTTTTCTCCTGCGAAGTGCAAGAAACTTGGAGAAGTTAATATGAATAAGACAGAAGTCTCTAGCACTTCAGAGAGCTCACAGTTTAGTAGAAACAAAATGTATAAGCAAATAGACAACCCACAGAGTGGGAGAAAATATTTGCTCTCTACACTTCTG
>VBSM01003176.1:53364332-53374854 GCA_008086735.1 Cheirogaleus medius
TATGTAATCCTAACAATATTTGTACCCCCATAATATAATGAAATAAAAAACAAATAAGTTGTTTTTCTATTCCTGAGAAATGGTTGTTAAACATTTACCAGTAACAACACTGTCTTTAATTATGAATCATGACTTGTGATATGGTGTCTATAAAAATTATTTATGAAAGTGAATTTTACATTCCAGAATTTATTGTGATTTAATTATTTTCATCAGAAATTAAGTATAACATTTATAACATATAGGATATTTGCTTTTCTAACTTTTAAAAATTTATTTTTGTTTTATACATTACTATAAAAATTAATCCAAGCATGAACTACCCTATTTCCATTGGTGGATTTTGTGTGGTAGCATTTCAGGGGTAACCCAGTTTACTTTTATATCTAATAAATGGCTTATTGCTCATGATACATATCAATGAGTGGAAATGGCACTTAAAAATTATATTTCTGATAAAGTTATACCATCTTATTGAATTTTCCTAGCCTGTTTTTAAACAAATACGTTTTATTAAAAGTGATAACTTTTATTTTTCACTTATATAAATACATGATTTATAGGGAATATGTACATTTCTGCAGATCATCATGTGAATTAATCATTTTGAAATACATCATTCAAAACAATGATTAAATAATGCCTTTTCAGGACAACTGTATTTTCTCCTTAGTTTTCCATTCACAAATTAGAAAGAAGCCAGTGTTCATTTACCATTCTAAAAATCCTAGGGCCCTTAAGAACTATGCTACATTTTCTCTGCCTCTGCTCTATAAATGGAACACCAAAGCCTGGGTGGCAGCACATCTGTTTACAGCATAGTTTACTGAACATTTTAAGCCCACTTTTGAAAGCTGCTCAGAAAAAAAGATTCCCTTCAAAATGTTACTGTACATTGATGATGTACTTCATCACCCAGAAGCTCTGACGGAGATGTACAAGGAGATTAATGTTGTTTTCATGCTTGCTTATACAGCGTCCAATCTATAGCCCATGGATCAATGAATGATTTCAACTTTCAAGTCTTATTATTTAAGAACTATATTTCGTAAGGCTATAGCTGCCATAGATAGTGATTCCTCTGATGGATCTGGGCAAAGTAAATTGAAAAACTTCTGGAAAGGATTCAATTCTAGATGCCATTATGAACATTCATGATTCATGGGAGGAGGTTAAAATATCAACATTAAGAGAGGTTTGGAAGAAGTTGATTCTAGTCCTCATGGATGACTTTCGGGGATTCACTGATTCCTTCAGTGGAGGAAGTAACTGCAGATGTGGTTGAAATAGCAAGAGAACTAGAATTAGAAGTGGAGCCTGAAGACTGTATTGCTGCAATATCATGATAAAACCTTAAGGAATAAAAAGTTGCTTCTTGTGGATGAGCAAGGAAAGTGGTTTTTTGAGATGGAATCTACTTCTGGTGAAGTTGCTGTGAACATTGTTGAAATGATAAACGATTTAGAATATTACATAAACCTAGTTGATAAAGCAGTGGCAGGGTTTGAAAGGATTGACTCCAATTTTGAAAAAAGTTCAACTGTGAGTAAAATGCTATCAAAAAGCATTGCATGTTACAGAGAAATCTTTCATGTAAGGAAGAGTCAATCATTGTAGCAAACAAATCATTGTAGCAAATGAATCCAATATTTATCTTATTCTCAAGGAGTTTTTAACCTGGTAGTAGTCATAAAATATATAAATATGTCACTGAAGCTAGGTAGAAATAGTTAAAGTACAAGAGGACAAATAAACCTAAAGTGGGAATTTGGAGGTCAGGACTTATCTCCTGTTGAGAGGATTTGAAAAGGTTTCCTTGGGAAGGTGATATTGACAAGGAATGAAGAATGGATAGGATTTGAACACGTGGAGGTGGCAGAGTGGGTATATAGAAGGCTGTAGGAATCACACCAGTAAAGATGTTTGTATGTGGGGAGACCATAGCGTGCATACGTGGATTGGAAAGTTGTTCTTTTAGTGTGGAGTGATTATCCTGTGAAATTGAACATTGGGGTATGAAGTTGGAAAGGTAGGTTTTGGAAAATTTTGATTTTTTCATAGTAAACAGCTATATATATTTGAGAAGAGTGGGATGGTTTGAGAGAGGCTCCTGTGCCTACCTATTAACAAGAGAAACAATTCTCCCTTTATTTTGTCTTTTAAGGGCCTTGAAGACAGACATGCTCAGTTTCCTTATGTGAGAGTGGACACACTTTTGTGACCAACTCTAGCAACTCTTTTCAGCTGTATTTTTCTTGATTTTTTAAAAAAAAATGTTATGATAGAACTAGGAAGATGTATTCTTTCTTACGGGTACATCTGAACTTGCCTCCTTATCTCTGTAACTTTTTAAGCCTCCTCAAAAGTTCATGTCTCAGTCTTCCTCACTGGCTCAAGTATCTTTCTAACTTTCAGCTTTTGTGCTGCATTTCCAATCCAATCCTGCAGTGACTTCCTTTTATCTGTTGGTTAAAGTATGCTTTCGTTAGTATGTAGTTTCTAAACCACGCCAGTTCTTTCACCTAACTGTGCCTTGGCCCGTATTGTTTGTGTTATTCTGCTTTTCATTCTCTGTTTTTTAAGACCAAGCTCTTGAACTATATCTCTACTAGGAAGCCTTCCCTGACTACCCAGGCATAATTGGGACATCTTTTCTTCTGCTCACAGGGACTAGGTTCATATTCAGGCTCCCCCACTTTGTAACTGTTCAGATACTTTTCTCACCTGGCGATGAGCACCTTGTGGGCAGACTTTATCTTACTCATTTTTTAGTCCTAGTATTAATCATAATGTTGCCTAATAAATACATACATGTTTATTGAATGAATGAATCTTTTAGATGGATAGCTGAGTTTTATAGAACATCCTAAAAATTAGGAAGTTATGTTGTAAGATTATTAGAGTTTTAAATTTTCATGTTTGTGAATTTTCTCAGCAGCATAGTAGTTCAGTAAATTTAGGTCCATTTACCGTATCATTTATTTAAGAAGTATTTATGCAATATTGTTTAGAACATAATAGTGCCAAGGATTCTGGGAAATATAAAAGACACATACGATAATTTTGGGCCTTTTTATATCTGTCACCACAAGGATGAAGTATAACCAAATGAACAATGAACCCGTTTTGGTTGGACTTTAGTTGCTTCTCATTTTGATCAGTTCATTAGTTCAGATTGTCCCCTACCCTACACTGTGGGTCCTTTGCTTTTATCTATAAACTGTACAGCTTTAAAAACTGCTAATTGAAAAAGGGAATATATGCTTATTGTGAAAATAATACAGGCATATTCAAGTGTATTTCGTTTTGCAGCTTCCTCCATTCCATAACCACTGTGAACATTTTGTACCGAGGAAACCAGTGGCCTCAGTCCTAAAACTGGTCATTGTGGGATTTGATCCACTGATCCACGTTTTTTTTTCTTCCTACCATTTATTTTTTGTGCCATATTTAGCTGTTACTGTTATTTATGTGAAGAGTAATCTAGAAAGTATATAAATTTTGTCCTGTTTCATATTTTTGAGCTTTTTTACTAACATAAACAGATTAGATTTATAGGCTAGCATGTATGTATGAAGAGGCAAGGTAGTTTTCTCCCATAAATCAAGAAAAAGAAAGAAGAAAAGAAAGACAGACTTAAACTGTAGATACAATAGTGATACTTTGCTATTCTGAATTGTGGAGGCAAATAATTGTGCAGTTACCTGGAGGGACTGAAAAACAAATTGCCTAATTTTAAAGTCTGTAACAGCTGGTGTTTTCTTATCCCCCCTCCCTTTTTTTGGTAAAAGCCCAATGAAGTTTTGTTGTGGCTTTTCTTTTTACATAAACATAATCAACACAATAAAGAAGATAATGAACCAATGACTAAGAGCATTATTGTATTTTTTTCTCTCTACTCAGATGTGCTGAACAGATCTTTATCCTTCAGTGAACCATCAAATAGAGGCTGGCAAATTAGAACATCCATATTTATTTAATCAGCTCCCCCACCCCTAACTTTGGGCTGTTTCTTAATCTTTAAATCACAATTTCTTTTTAGATGAGATTAAACACTTTCCAGTTCTAAAGGTATACTGATGCCAAATAAAAATAAGTGGCCTTATCTGACCCCATATAACTTTTAAATTTAATTTTATTGTTCAGCAAAGACAAATATATTCTGTATAAAGTATTTTAAATGGCATGTTTTAAAACCTGAATTAAAGATCTAAGAAGAATTTCATTTGAATGTACCTTAGAAATAATATAAAACATAAATAAATTTGTAAATTTAAAAATGGTTTTCTAGTACTTTTAGATTATGTTCCTATAGTAAAATCCACAAATCGTAAGCATGCCGTTTAATAAGATATTACAGAGTAAACACACCCATAAAAATCAGTACCTAGCTGGGGAAATAGGATACTGCCTCTGCAAGCTTAAATGTCCCACTCACTGCCTTCCTCCTCCCCAAGGCAACTTCTGTCCTGGCTTTTACACTACAGATTAGTTTTTTTTAATTTTATAAATATTTTTAAAAATATTTTTTAATTGGGCAAAATTCACATAGCATAAAATTTACCACTTTAAAGTGCACAATTCAGTGGCATTTAGTATCTTCACAATGTTACACAGCCATCATTTAGTTTCTGAATATTTTTATCAACCTTAAAGGAAACTTTGTACTTTTTAACAGTCACTCCCTATCTCTGTCCACTCCTCCCAATAGATTTGGATAGTAGAAATCCCTTCAAGCTGTTTGTCCTTTTTTGTCCGCATCATTCTTTGTGTACTTTTCTTACTGTCTTACCCACAGTCTTCTGGGATCATCCTATAGTGGTCTAGCCCCAGCCCTGGAATCAGCCATTTCTCCAAGAAGCCCTGGTTCCTTTTAGTGGAGAATATTATTTAGAATTAGGATCTGGATGCTATGTCTTCTAGGACCTTTTAGACAGAGCTAGGAAACTTTATACATATACATATACACACATATTAATAAGAATACATATATTTTGCATGTATGTGATGCATGTGTATATATGTATGTGCATGTATATTTGTGTATATGTGTGTATATAAAATATATGTATAACTATATATAGAAAATGTATATATACACACACACCCATCTTTATTTCTCTTTATCTATGTAACTCTATCCCTATCTTCCTCCTTCCTCTCCCATCTAAATATATTGAAAAACCAGAATTCATGTTGATAACCTTCAATTAGAGTCTAACACTGTAGCATTCTTTCTAGCTTTCCATATTTTCATATTCTAACTTATTTCTCTGATATTATTATTGATTTGAAATACAGTTAGGTTCCTTGGGTTTAGATTCATTTTAGGATCTCCTATTTTTCTTGATTTTATATTTTTCTTTTTGAGTATATGAAACACCAACACTAAAAAAATGTCAGAACTATACCAAAAAATTGCCACTCACCCCCTCACTTTCCTTTCTTTTACAGTGTTCTCCTCCCCTATCTGTTCTACCATGTTCCCATCTATCCTGAAGGTGTATAATCTTATTCGCTCCTTCTTCCTTCCTGTGTCTTTTTGCACAAACGAACAGATATACGTGTATATCTTTCTTATTTCTCTTTCTTTCATAAACATAAGGTAATATACTACAGATATTCTTTTATATTTTTTCACTTAAACATCATTTTCAGGATATATTTTTATATTCAGTTCATAGAGATATCCTCATTCTTTTTTAGAACTTCATGCTGCTCCATTGTGTGGTTTACCATGGTATATTCAGACTAGTATTCTTTGGCTATGGGGAGAAGCAGTTGACTGTTAACTGTATGGTATCTCCTTTTTGAGGCTTAAGATCTAAAAGAACATCTCAGTTCTGGTCATGGTAAAAGGTAGAAGTGTTATAACACTGGACTATTGCATTCAGTAGTTGAAGCAACTCTTAAATATGTAAAATAGTCTAAATAATCAAGTGTCCTCTTGAAGGTAGTGGGGTCAATGCAGGAAAGATTTTCCAATAGAAGGGAGGTTGATGCTGGTTAAATGTTGATGGATCATTAGAAAATGTGTAGTGGGTTGAATTCTTATATTATTATTTCAAGTTAATTTCTAAGTGTCTTAAATTAGTATTGGATCATTATACTTTTTCTATATAGAGATATTTTGGAAACGTAAAGGGAGCAGAACAGATTTTCTGTATCTTATCATATTTGTAAAATGTACTTGGTAATTCTTTTATGCTATTTTTAATGTACACTAAAACCAGCTTCTAAAATTATAGGCAGAATTTTGGGTACATAATGGTGCTAATTAAATGTTTATAAAAAATAACTCTTTAAGGAAATTCCTTGCTAAACTTTATGTTGTTGGTGAATGCACCTTTCTGTCATACTCTTCAGCTTTCATAGTTTCTGCTATGAGTTTGCATAAAATCATCTGTGAATAGCAAATTTTATTGGCACTGGAGATCTGTTTGGGTTGTAAATGTTCTGAAAACTTGTTATTCATACTACACTGACAGTTTAGTGTTTCTGTTGATCATTGGCATTAGAAATGCTTGAAATCATTTGAAAAATGCAAGGAAATTGCTGCAATGCATTTTAATACTAATATACATGATAGTAATTTAGATTATAATTACCCTCTTGGCAACAACTGTGCTTATCCTTGTTTTGTATTGTGCTGACTCTGTTGTTTTCTTAAAATATTGTCATTATCAGTTCAAACTATTTCTTTAAATAGCCTCGACATTTCATAACATCTCATTCATCTTCACAAGTCTCATCACCTGAATAGGTACCAGGAATTCAGGAATTGGAATAGTAAAGAAAAACTGAGGCAGTTAGTTTATGGTTATTGACTTAAGTAAAAACCTGTGGGCATAGCGATAAACACACACACCAATGGAGGAGTGCATATACGCTCTCTCACCACTATAAGAAATTAGGCTTCTTCACTATTTAGGCTTATGTTGATGACATTTTTCTGTTCTCTGTAATTTACTTAAAATTCCAAAGTAAATGTCATGAAGAAGGATCTAGAATATAGTAACTAACTTCACATAAAAATTAGGGCTTCAACCTATTCTTACAGTTCTTCAATATTTTCATCTCTAGAAGTCATATATTTTGGGACTTCATGTTAAAAAATCCTAGTTTTCTTTATAGATTTAAGTGTGATTTAAAGACTTAACTATTACCTGTAGTTGAAGATGTTGTTGCATGGTGAATTTTGGTGTAGGCTACATTCTGGGGAAATAAGGTATGATTTAGTAAGTTGGATAGCAGTCTACAGCAATTGGAGTAGTGTTTAAGAGTATAATTTCTGACTCCTGTGATGTCTCAGATAATCTAAAGGCAAACTTTTGCTTTAAGCAACTACCATGTGTCAGACACTTCATTAGGCACACAAAGCAAGTCATTGTCCTTACCCACGTTGGCATTATGCCGTGTCATTTTCCTGAAATATATGTAGACATTCTAGATTTAGTTTTTTTCTTTTGTTATTTAAAAATCAGGTCATTATTAAATGGTGGTTTCTTCATAGTTGTATACAGATCATTCAATTATTTGAAAAATGGAAAGAGGTCAGTTCTTCAATACTTTCCACTGATAACTGGAAATATGATGTATTTTTATTTTATCATAGAAACAATATTCGGAATTACTCTGCAAAAAGACAAATGAGACAGAATAGTGAGGAAACATATGCTGAATAAGTCTCACACCTGAACTGAGATGAAATATAGGCATTTAGGCAGAGACAAAATAATCTGTTTAAGACAGGTCAAAGGAAAGGGTTACTATTACCTATAATAGTTACATAGCAAAAGAAAGTGGTTTTAGAGAAATAGAAATGGTAAAGGAAATAAGTAAGTGAAAGGATATGTTACTTTTTGCCCCTTAGAATACATTTAACAAAGAATATGATAAGAATAATCGATGTACTTTTCTTTCTATCTTGCATTTGGTATTTTAGAATAAAATTTACTAAGGGATTAAAAAAGATTTAAAAATTATGTTGGATAAATATCCTTCTAATTTTTGTGATGTCAGACAGACATTCTTATCTCACTAATGTGTTTTGATTCCACAGGGGATAAAGCTTTCTGAGTATTTTCATCTTTATGGCTAATGGACTTAGAGATACACAGCCCTGAGTACCCTTCCCCTCTCTCCCTCTACTTCCCACTTCCTTTGAAGTTATATAAAATGAAAAAACCACAAGAGCTATGTTTAAAAGGAATATTTCTGATTATCCTTGTAACATAATATTTTCTCTCCTCATTTTCTTTTGTTTCATACCTGTATTTGGATAGTAATATAGTAAAAAGGGGTTAATTGTGTTGAAAACTAATCTCCCAGGTGATCTATCTAGTCTATGTCCTATGTCTTTAATTTAAAATATTCCTTTCCGAGTAAGTATTTATTCTAGAATATTTTGGGGGGTGGCTGTGTAATTTATCTTCCTCTTCTTTCTTATTTTATTCCTTTGTCTATGTATACCTTCTATTTTATTGTAACCTCATGCATTCACTGAATGCCAGGCATTTTATAAGGGACTTGTGATAAATAAAGTCCCTTGTGATAAAGTGATGAATTAGGCAGAAGCAGGCACTGCCCTAGTTGGATGCATTCTAGTGATGATGCAGCTTCACACAGAGATGCTGGTGTGTATGACAGACTCCTCCTTATTCCTAGAAAGTTTGGCTGCCTAGCTTGTTGCTTTCCTTCCTGCTGATACCACTGTCATCATCCTTAATGACTTCATCATTCACATAGTTGATCCATCCAGCATTCCACTTTCTCATTTACTTTCTCATTCCCAATGATCTTTGTTTTCCACCCAATCTCATATCACCTTTAAATGTGAATTACAGACTTTCTTTCCCAAGCACTGTCTTTCTTACTTAGAATCCCAGCTTTCAGAATTCTGTAACCCCAATGGCAATGCTAATCCATTGACTCTACCATTTTTTCATGCTCATCACCTCCTTGTTCCTGCCATGCCTTTACTACTTTCCCTGTCTACCTAAGACTGACAGTTCTTTACTCTTTTGCATAAACCATCAGTTCGTTTGCCTCTCCAGCCATGTAAACCTTTCCCTTGGTTAAGCTAAATTACTCTCCTCCTCTGCATCTGTGCCTCAGCACAGCATGCATCTGGGAGGAAGCAGGTTGCTACACTGACTGGTCTTCTCTGAAAGACCACAGTTCACAAGCAAGCTCTGATATCCTAACAATTTCGTACCTTCAACTCTGTGGTCTCATTTTTAGCTCATCATATTGCTGCTGCTTTCATGGAGAAAGTTGATGTAATCAGAAGAGAATTGCCATACCTCAGTTCCTAATCACCAGATCTAAGAATCTACTAGAATCTGTTCCCTTAAACACTGCTTTTGCTCTTTTTCCAGTAATAAACTTTCCTATCAACTATGTAAAGTCAGTTCCTCCTCTTGTATAGTAGAGCATGTCCTCTGTCCTCTACTCATGGATTTTTTTTGTTTGCTTGTATGTTTTTTGTCCTGCATCTTACCTACTCCCTCTACCATCAGTTTCTTTTCCTTTCCTTGGTCATTCTCTTCAGCATGAAAGCATTACCATGTTTTTTTTCCATCCATGTTCCAGAAATCAGACCTCAGGTTCCCCTCTGGCTACTGCTCCAGTTCTTTGCTCCCTTTTTACAGCAAATCTACTGTATAGATCGAGGGAAAACTTCCCCTTTGTTCTCTGAAAAATCAGCTGACAAAAGGCAGATTGATAAGAGAAAAGGCATACTAATTTTATTAGCATGCATGGGGGGGGGCTCGTGCAGAAACTTATATACCATCTTGAAGTTACATAAAGAATAGGGGCTCAGAGTGCATAGTCAAAACCAGTTATGGTGGTAAATCAGGTTATAGTGGCAAGACAGGTTATGGGAGGGGAGCAGAGGAGGCCTGGCTAGAAAATGTGGTCTTGTTTTGTAGATGAAACCTCACAGGTAGCAGCCTTCAGAGAGCATGGATGGTAAATGTTTCTTTCAGTACTTCAAGATGTCAGTCAGACTTTCAGTTAATTTTTCCTACATCTGACAAGGGAAGGCCTTCAGAGAAAGCCTGGCTGCATTAATGCAGATTATCTGGACAGATACAAATCTCCTCTCCCCCCAAAAGCCAGCTTTCAGCTATTTTTATATTTCCAGCCCTTCTGAGTAGCCATCTTGAAGTAGCTTGAGGAAATATATTTTGGAGTGAAATATTTTGGTTTCCTTCACTACTTGAAAGAGTTGTCCATTCTTCTTTTTGGTTTCCCTCTTGAATTTATGATCAGGCTTACCCCAATCTACCCCTAAAGCTCTCTTGTTAAGGTCACAGTGATTAGTGGGTGGCAGCACCATTCACTTGCTGCTTGTTGAGAACAAAACCTGGATATTATCTTTGAATTTAACTGCATTCATACCTCACACCTGAGTTATCAGCAAGTCCTATCTGCTCTGTATTCAAATTTTGCTTTCATATTGAGAAATCTCATGCCTTCTATCACCAGTGTCTTATGCCAGGTTACTATCAACTCT